>OW240917.1:23533722-23668892 GCA_933207985.1 Pelobates cultripes | reverse complement strand
GCGAGTGACTTGCGGAATTGGAGTGTGTGCGCTGACAAGTCCGCGAAAATCTTCAGGTTTTCATATTGGGAGGGTAGGTTATCTTTTCTAGCTGCTTTAACAATCTTCTCCTTGATGTGGAAGAAATGCACTCTGGTGATTACATCTCTGGCCGTTGAAGTAGGCAGATGCTGGGGTCTCCTGAGTCTGTGCGTTCTGTCCAGAACTACTTGATCTGGGTGGACCTCTGGAATCAGCTCTAGAAAAAAGGCCTGGAGGTAACTGTGTAGGGCTTCATTTGTGATTGATTCAGGAATACCTCTGATGCGCAGATTATTCCTCCTAGATCTATCCTCCAGGTCAGCAAGTTTCAGGTTTTGTTCTTGGATTAGTTGCTGCATCTGGCATAGCTGGTCAGCCATGTTGTTGTGCGCGGAGGCATGTTTGCTGACTGCATTCTCTATATGTGATGTGCTTAGGCCCAGGTCCTGTATATCTCTCTTAAGCTCACCTGCTAGTGATTTGAGCTGCCCCTCGATGGTGCTTTGGATCTGCATTGTGAAGTCTGCCATAAAGGACTTCATTGTGGCCAGTGTGAGGGGGCTGTCCTCCAGTAGTGAGGTGGGTGAGGAGGGAGGAGATGGAGAAACTTCCCTGGATCCGTGGCCGCCGCCATCTTGGATTTCCTCACGGCCTTGTTTCCCATGCGCGGCTTTTGCCATGAAGAATAGTGTTTTGTCGGCTTTCGCCGGTCTTTTGGCGGATCTGTGGGACATAGCTCCGTTTTCCTCTCGGTTCGTGCCGAGATTAATTGTTGCAGCCCGGTTATTTTTTCCCCTGTATCCTGCGGCTCCCCGGAGCTCTAGCAGAGCACGTCCATGCGGCTCGGATGCTAGGCCACGCCCCAATTGTTTTGATTTTTTCCTCCCATTTATCCCAGTTGTATTTTAGTATTGGGAAACCATGCATATTGGCTCTGTGTGATAATTCATGTGCCTTATTTTCTAAAATCAAATTAAAAACTTCTCTGAGAGATGGCACATTTTGGGACTTCCAATGTCTAGGTAAACAGGATGTAGCAGCGATCAGAATGTGACCTATGATTATTTTATCTGATCTATTAACAGACTCCGGGAGTTTTTTAAATAAGGCTAGTTCCGAGGTTAAGATACTAATGGTTCCGTTCACTTTAATAATCAGATTGTGGATCATTTTCCAATAATTAATTAACTTGGGGCAGAACCACCAGATATGGGCCATATTGCCCAATCCCCCACAGTCTCTCCAACATCGGTCCGAATACATATTGTTCATGTTATGTAATCTAGACGGGGCCAGGTACCAGCAATATAAGATTTTATAGTGATTTTCAAAATGGTCGGTGCAATATGAAATACCTTTTAAACCTGTAAAGAAACCGAACCATTCTTCTAAATCGTACTGGGCACCCAACTCCGTCTCCCATGACAGCATATGTTTTAATTTAATTAAGGGCTTGGCATTATGAGATAAGTAACATAAGGATATCATACCTTTACTAGCGGGGCTGTATAAAATAACTTTCTCTAAAGGAGATATCTCAAGTGATTTATAATTTTTATCGGTTTCAGGTACCTGGTATAGTTCTTTCAATTTATCAATGATTATCATACATTCCAGTTCACATGCATTCGACAATCCATACTTAAGCTTCAATTTTTCCAAAGAAAGAATAGCATTGCCATAAAAAAAATTGTCCAGATTAGTTATAGAGCAATCCTTCAATAATTCTATTTTTAAGGATGGTATATGATCTTTCAATAATTCAATAGGCATTGCTCTATATAAACTGGGAGACTGGTCATTTTTAAAAACAATGTCCCAGGCCTTAAGCGTAGTCCTAGTGGATAAAAATAATTTTGTAATTCCAGGTCTTTTCTTAGGATTTAACCAAGGTAATTCTGATAGTCTAACCGGTGAAATTTTTGATTCCTCTATCTCCATCCATCTGGGTTTATCATCCTGGTTGTTAAAGCTCACAACCACTGCAGCGTTAGTGGCGAAATAATATTTGCGGATATCGGGGACACCGATACCACCGTTCGATTTATGGTGCTGCAGGGAAGTGAGCCTCACTCGGGCAGGCTTGTTCCCCCATATAAATTTCAACATTGTCGAATGAACTTTATTAAAAAATGATAATGGAATGGACAGAGGAATGGTCCTAAAAAAATATAAAATTTTGGGGAGTATCGTCATTTTAATAGATGCGACCCTCCCCAGCCATGAGAGCTCCATCCCACCCCATCTCTCCATCTCTTTTTGTAGGTCTGACCATGCTTTCCTCAGGTTGTGATTGTGCATATTGACCAAATTTTTGCATAAATTAATGCCAAGATATTCCATATATTCAGTTCTCCAATCAAATAAATATGATTTCTTAAGGGCAATGGTTTCCAAATTGTTTAAATGAAACGGAAGGGCTTGAGTTTTGGACTCCTTTAATTTGTAATACGATATCTCACCGAATTGAGTTAAAATATCCTTGAGGTGTCTCAAAGATTCTTTTGGGTTTTGGATAGCTAGGATTATATCATCTGCAAACAAACCAATTTTGTGAACGGATTCTTTAACCGCAATTCCTACAATTTGTGGGGTTGTCCTAATCAGTTCTGCCAGGGGTTCTATCGCTAAAACAAACAAAATTGGAGATAAAGGGCACCCCTGTCTCGTCCCGTTAGTTAGGGAAAAAGTTTTGGATGTGAAGCCAGAAGCTGAGACATGGGCGGAGGGTGCGCAATATAACGCCTTAATTGCTGTGATAAATGATGATGGTATGTTGAACCTATCTAATGTTCTCCATAAATATCCCCAATGTATCCTGTCAAACGCTTTTTCAGCGTCAAGAGATAGAAGCAAAGAAGGCGTTTTGGTCATATTGATGTGCTGAATCAAGTTTATGAATCTTCTAGTTCCATCTGGCGCCTGTCTATTCTGCACAAAACCTACTTGATCTTTATTAATTAACAATGGGATTAGTTTGGTTAATCTATTAGCGAGAACTTTAGAATAAATCTTTGAGTCATTATTAATCAGAGAAATGGGCCTAAAGTTAGGGCATCTATCGGGAGTTTTCCCTGGCTTTGGCAAAGTAACTATTCGTGCGCACAAGGACTCCTCTGGCATCTTTCCCTCGGACTTATAGGAATTGAACAATTTAGTCATATGGGGAATTAAAATTTCTGGAAAAGTTTTATAATATAAAATAGTTAATCCGTCGGGACCAGGGGCTTTTCCAGATGGCATAAGTTTAATTGCCTCAGCTATCTCTGCTGCTGATATTTCACATTCTAAGCTTTCTAAATGTACTGGAGAAAGCCGAGGCAATGACACTCTGTCTAAGAATTTATCAATTATTGTTGTAGAAGGCTGGGGGAGGTCCAAATTACATTCTAAATTATAAAGTTTACTATAATACTCTGCGAACATATCACTAATTTTAGTTGGATGAAACACTTTTTGCCCCTGATCATCAAGTAAATATGCTATTTTTGATTGGGCATTCACATGCCGGAGTTTGGATGCCAAAAGAGTTGAGGCCCTGTTACCTTTTAAGTAAAATGTTTTCCTGAGACGTCTCACCATGAGAGATGTACGATCTAAATTAATTTTGTTGATTTTAGCCTTAATTTCTCCTATCATTGCTGATAGGGAGGACGATGGACCAAATTTATTAGCTTGGTTCAAATTATACAGTTCTTTTTCCAATGTTCTTAAATTATTGCTATTAATTCTCTTCAGGTAAGATGCTCTAGAAATAAAATGACCTCTTAACACAGCCTTATGCGCATTCCAAGTCACCTCATCAGGAACCTCGGGCGAGGCATTCTCTGAAAAATAATCACACAAAGCTTTCTCCGTCAGTGACTTGTTCACAACATCATTTAACAAATAATCACCTAATTTCCAAGTTCTGTTAGGGGCTGATGAAACAATTTCGTCAATATGCATTATGATTGGAGCATGGTCGGACCAGTTGATGTTTAAGATATCAGATTTCAAGATGTGCGGAATTAAAGCACCCTGGACCATAAACCGGTCCAGCCTGGAATACATATTTTTAGAGACAGAATAATACGTAAAATCTCTTTCATTCTCATGCAACAGTCTCCAAGGATCGTATAAGCCACATTCAATCATATATCTGGAACATTTATACGCTAATCTGTCACTGTCCCCTCTAAGCTGTCGATCACGGTCTTCCCTAGCGTTATCCAACTCTCCATCCATCACAAAATTCGTGTCACCACACATTACCAAGTTGCCTCTCACATTCTCATTCACTAAGTCCATCAATTTCCTAAAAAACTGCAACTGACCGGTGTTTGGAAAATACATGTTCACAATAGTATATTCAATAGTATTAAGTGATCCTATCCATATTAAATACCTCCCGTCATCATCCTTTATAACTTTGTTTGTCAAGCATGCTACATTCCTGTGAAAAAAAATCGATGTACCTCTAGACTTGGATTTATAAGTGCAATGGTATTGAACTGGGAAAAGCTTTGACATGATTTTATGGTCTTTATCATCTTTAAAATGTGTTTCCTGTACACAAAGCACATCTGATTTGTTGGATTTTGCTTCTTTGAATAATAATCGTCTCTTGTGGGCGGTGTTCAGGCCTCTCACATTAAATGACATATATTTTAAGACCATGGTTTATATACCTGATAAAGGGTAAAGGAACATTCAATCTTGTGAGAGTCCCAGCCACCACCTTCCAAGAGAGAAACATGCAAGTCCAACAAAGCTATTAAAGCAAACTCAAGCTGTGTACTTGTGTGTACAGGAATAATGAGTAAACAGATGTTTACAATTTGCAGATGCCATGTATTATGCATTTTTGTATAAAGCATTGCAGCGTTTCGTGGTCTAAAAACATTTCTACTGAACTTTAAATGATGAATGGACAAAAAATATAAAAGAATAAAAAAGGGGAACAAAAAACTTGGATATATACCCCTATCAGGGGTAAAACAAAAACAGTGAAAGAGGGCCATGAGGGAGAACAAAAAAAGTTTCTCCATCTCAGGGTGTTAGGCCCAGGTTGGGGGGAGAGAAGGCTACCGGGTGCAGGGGGAGCTAATATAGGTAGTAAAAATCAAAAAGCAACTTTTTAAGTATGACAATTGAAAAGGTAAAAAGCACAGAACAATAAAAAAAAAAAAAAAATTAAAAAAAATTATAAAATTAAATAAATATGAAATTATATAGAAAAAAAATTAAATAAAAAATATTTTGATTGTATAAGTTTAGAAAGTTTTAAATAGAAAGATCGGTTTCTAAAATAAACCGAAAAGGCACAGGACAAATAACCGTTAGTGGAAGAACTCAGAAGTCTGTCATAAAAAGGAGAAACAAATCAAAATTCAAAGTAATCCCGATAAATCGCCGGACTGGAGCAGGACTCGATGATGACCATAGAAAAGGAAGACTATGCCTCTTTGGGCTGGGATCTCAGGAGGTGTCCGATTTGCTTCTCTTGCTGGCCTGAACAGGAGTAGATGGCGAGAGTCTATGAGGCGAAACCTGACGTCCATTCATAGTATTGATGAGTTCCATTCCTTCTTCAGGCGACGTGACTATAAAATTCCGACCATCCATACGGAAAAGGACTTTAACCGGGAATCCCCATCTATATCTTATCCCTCTTCGTCTTAGCTCCGCAGTAAAAAGTTGAAATTCCCTGCGTCGCTTCATTGTTTGAGCAGAAAAGTCTTGAAAGACCTTCATGCTGCTGTAATCTCCTGTGAGACCTGACGTGCGTGCTGCACCTAGAAATTCTTCTTTAATGTGATAGTAGTGGAATCTCACTATCACGTCTTTGGGTGCAGCTGGAGGAGCATTGCTGGGTTTGGGCAATCTATGAATGCGATCCAGTAATAAATCCGTATTTTTTGCGTTTGGTAGAGCTGACTTCACCATTGTCTGGAAATAGCTTTGTAATTCCTGGGAGTCGATATTATCTGGGATCCCCCTGATCCTTAGGTTATTACGCCTACTTCTATCTTCAGCGTCGGCAAGCTTTTCTGCTTGTTGGTGCACTTGCTTTTGGAGCTCTTTTACGGTTTCAACCAGATCCAGATGAGATTGCTCTTGAGAGTGCAATTTATTCTCTATTATTTCTGTACGCTGATTAATGCCCTCCATGGCTCCATATAATGTGTCAAAGTCATTTTTAAAGTCATTTTTCAAATCAACTCTCAAATCTTTGATAAGTTGAATTATCATGCCAGCTGACGGTGGCAGGTCTGCTGCCAATTCAAGTGGCATATTAGGATTATAGGTCGCAGCTTTAAATGTGGTAGTAGCCATATTGGAGGTGGCAGCGGTCATCTTGGAAGTGGAAAATACAGTATCCGGACTGTCAGCCATCTTTGTTGTGGCAACATAACGTGTTCTCTGTGGTAGTGCAGAGAAGGCACTTTTTTGGAGCACTTCAGCCCCTATTTCCATTGAATTATCATCTGGGCTTATTGTAGCCCTTGCTGCCCCTTTAAATACTTTGGGTCGGACAGCAGAGGCCCCCCCCGCCGGGACCGACAGCCTGGAAGCTGAGGATCCCGACGGGGAGCGTGACCTCACACTGCCCTCCCCTTTACTAGCAGCCCGGTCGCTTTTGTAAGTGAGCGACCGGGCTGCCCTGGAGTGAGACCGCGAGCGGCTTGGTGGGAGGTCCTTGCCGCTCGCGGGAGACACAGCACTGTGCTCCGAGCATGCCGAGTGCTCGGAGCACTCTGAGCCGCACACAGGAGTGCCGGCTAGTGCGGTCGCGGTCCCGCCGCCCTCAGGAAGCTGCGGACGGGTCGCGGCCGCACAAGCATAAGTTCTGGGGAGGGAGACCGGGCGGGAGACCGGGAGGGAGGTAGGGAGGGATTTCCCAGACGCCACCAACGAAAGTTTAAGCGGCGAAACAAGCCGCGAGCCGGATTTGGAAGCAGGGGAGCGAGCCTGGGAACCCTTACTCACCCCAGCCGCTCCTGCTTCCATTTTCTTCGTCCCAGGAACGGATTTTTCATTTTTCTTTTGTTTCTGCATGATCAGTGCTGATATTGCTTCTTGTATCTTCACTCAAAATTGGTCCATTCAAATTAAAATTGGCACTTTTGGTACAAAGTTGTCCCCCTTGTCCAGGAGCCTCTCTATAACGTGGCCATCTAAGATGGTGGCCAAGACACGCCCCGAATACAGTGATTTCTCTATGGCAGACCGTAATAGTACTGTGCATGCCTGTAACATCGAGGTATGGTAGGCATGACTTAAAAAAAAAAACGTGCTTTCAAGACTTCAAACTATTACAATTAAGTGTTTGGGGTGGTAGGAAGGGGTAGGGGCTAGAACTGAAGGCACTATAACAAAATACTTGACAATGCATGTTGTCAGAAAAATGACTCTGCCATATATATATATATATATATGGTGTATTTACATGAACTATCAAATGAAAGCAATGGGTGCACAACCATTGACAAGAGAATCTTAGAACATAGTGTTTACAAAATGTCAGCCTATTATCATAACATGGTATTTAACAAGCTTCTGTAAGGTGTCTGAAAGACTGAAATATTGTATCGTAAGAAACATTATTTATTTTGGAAGGCACTGAATTGAAATGTGCATTTTATTTTGTGCCTGGGAGCACTTACTACCTGTTTTGCTGTGTGCTGCTCTATTCATTTTCTCCTACTCAGGGGCTGTCAGACAGCCTAGAGCTGTGAGCCGCAGCAATAAATGCAGAACTAGCATTTGGCTCACCTTTCCATTAGCAGCCATGCTTTGTGTAGGGGGTGTATGTGATTTAGAAGATCTTGTCTAAAGAGGTGGGAATGTAATTCTTAAAACCAATAGCACTATTTAGTTATATGATGACTGGTAAAGCATTGTGTAGGTGCAGTGTAGCATTTTGTAGATATTGAATCACATAAGTGTAAATTATACTTTCTTAGAAGCTGATAATTAAAATACCATGTGAACTTGGGCACTTTGGCGTATGTATAAAAAAAAAAAAAAATATATATATATATATATATATATATATATATATATATATATATATATATATATATATATATGAGACGAAAAATGGGGCAAACAGTCCACTCACAAAAAAGTGGGAGGAATGCCTAGCCTCATTCAAAGTACCTCATAATGTAAATAGTCACATAGAAGAGGATAAACAACCTTTATTCGAAAAAAATGCTAAAATGGTATATAGTCAAAATAGTGTATTGATTATAAGTTAACCACCAAATTTGTGAAAGCCTGAGAGAGGCTAATCCTGCAAGGTATGTTTGACTTAATAAAGGTGTAAAAATACACCTAAAATAATAAATGGGTAACAAAGCAGGTTAGTCTAAATCCATTCTAGGAAATGACCCAACTGGGTAATTGGATAGAAAAAGGATAGTCTTAGAGCAGTGTCTGAGAGAATCTGGAAAGGGCAGGGTTAATAGCAACTAATGGGGCGCGCCCAAACTAATATCAAGTAGCTTATACTATATAATTTTTGTTTTTTTACATGATGTGGTTCAAATATTACGCATGGAACAAAGATTATAATATTTTAACCCCTTAAATCCGGAGGGCGTACTATTACGCCCTGCAGGAGCCGGCTCTAAACGCCGGCGGGCGTAATAGTACGCCCTCACTTTAATGGCCGCCCACGTGGCCGGCGCTATTCGCCCGCTGCAGATCGCGGTCGGGGGGGATGCCCGGCCCCCCAGGCAACCCCCCCTGTGGCCGGTGACCGCGATCTGCAGTCACTGATCGCAGTGACAGGCTGTCACTGCGATCAGTTTTTTAACGTGTGTCAGCCGATTTCAAATCGGCTGACACACGTGGCCAGCGGCTACCCCGTGCAGATCGCGGTCGGGGGACTTACCTGGCCCCCCAGGCAGTCCCCCTGGGGTCAGTGACCGCGATCTGCACCTTCTGAGATCGCAGTGACAGGCTGTCACTGCGATCTCAGAGCGCTCTGATCGCAGTGACAGCCTGTCACTGCGATCAGTGTTACATGTGTCAGCCTATTGGCTGACACATGTAACTGGCACAAAGATCCCCCTGCAGATTGGAAGGGGGGAGTGCTTGTACCACCCAGGCACTCCCCCCTGTGGCCAATTACCCAATCTGCAGGAGGTGATCACAGTGACAGGCAGTCACTGTGATCACTGATCCTGTGTGTCAGCCAGTGATGTAAAATCACTGGCTGACACTGTCTCTGCCCCCTGTCCTGTAAAAATAAATAAAATATTAGTAAAAAAAAAAAAAAAATTACAGTTAAATATAAAATATACTTAGATCACATATATTATATATATATATATATATGATCTAAGTATATATATATACACACACACACACACATTTACACATACACGAAGTGTATTTAAATATTAATATATATAATTATTTATATATATATTACTATCAAATTACACGTAGACTAATACTGATTAAATATATATATATATAATTATTGTTATATATATATATTTATATATAATATAAAAAAATGTAAATACGTAAAAAAAAAAAATTACAAAAATAATTAAAAATAAATAATAAAAAATTATATAGATGTTTGTTATTTCGTTCTAACTGTATTGTGATATTAATATATATATATTTATATCAAAATACACGTAGAACGAAATAATATATATATCTATATACATAAATATATACATATATATCACTAAATATATACACCTATATATAAATACAAATATTTTAAAAAATTATATATATATATGTATATATACACATATGTATATATATACATATATTAATTCTACACATATATTTATGTAATATTTTTACATAATTAGGTATCCTAATTAATTACAATTAGCGGGACCTGCCTGACAACCCATGCCGAAAGTATAGGGAATTTAATTTGCTAGCACTATATTTAACCCTATAACTTTCCAAGACACCATAAAACCTGTAAATTGGGGGTACTGTTTTACTCGGGAGACTTCGCTGAACACAAATATTAGTGTTTCAAAACAGTAAAATGTATTACAACAATGATATCGCCAGTAAAAGTGAAGTTTTTTGCATTTTTCACGCACAAACAGCACTTACACGGATGATATTATTGCTGCAATACTTTTTACTGTTTTGAAACACAAATATTTGTGTTCAGCGAAGTCTCCCGAGTACAACAGTACCCCTCATGTACAGGTTTTATGGTGTTTTCAAAAGTTACAGCGTCAAATATAAGGCTTGTGTTTCATTTCTTTCACATTAAAATTCGCCAGATTGGTTACGTTGCCTTTGAGACCCTATGGTAGCCCAAGAATGAAAATTACCCCTATGATGGCATACCATTTGCAATAGTAGACAACCCAAGGTATTGCAAACAGGGTATGTCCAGTCTTTTTTAGTAGCCACTTAGTCACAAACACTGGCCAAAATTGGCGTTTTTTTGCATTTTTCACACAAACAGATACTAACGCTAACTTTGGCCAGTGTTTGTGACCAAATGGCTACTAAAAAAGACTGGACATACCCCATTTGCAATACCTTGGGTTGTCTACTATTGCAAATGGTATGCCATTATGGGTGTAAATTTCATTCCCGGGCTACTATACAGTCTCAAAGGCAACGTAACCAATCTGGCGAATTTCAATTTCAAATGTAACGTGCTATATTTGACCCTGTAACTTCCCAAAACGCCATAAAACCTGTACATAGGGGGTACTGTTTTACACGTGAGACTTTGCTGAATACAAATATGTGTATTTTATTGCAGTAAAAGCAAACAGTATTATGACATTGACCGTTAAAATGTCATGTAGAACTAAAAAAATTAAAAAAAATCTTATTTTCTCCCATTTTTTTCATATTAAATTATGTTTCATAGCTAAATATTTGATATTAAATGAAAGCCCTGTTTCCCCTGAATAAAATGATATATAATAAGGGTGGGTGCATTTACTATGAAAGAGGTGTATTACGGTTGGACAGACATGTAGCGCAAATGCCAGGTTTTGTTTACATTTTGTTTCGTTCACACTGTGTACATTTGGCTCCGTCCTTAAGGGGTTAACTGAACGCCTCTTCTCTCCCTGCACTAGTTGCCTTTTATTTTGGTCTCAGTGTTTACATTGGTGCCTGGTGTTCAATGTGCATCACTGGCGTTCAGTGTCTCCACTGTCTCTATGAGGAGATGCAGATTGGCACAGTGTGGTGTTTTGCCGCATCCGTGCAGTAGCCTCCCAATGTTTTATTATTGGGAAAACGTTGGATTGCCAGATATTATCAAACTTGATGATTTCCGCCATGGAGGAGAGACCAGGAGGCCCCAGCTGTGGCAAAACCGGTTTGGCTTGGTAGAAAAGGTGATTAAAAACAAATTTTTACTGATATTGGACGGGGCTGGTTACCTAAATAACTAAACACTAGGCAGGCATAGGCTACCTTCGGCACTCCAGATCTTTTGGACTACACCTCCCGTGATACTTTGCCAGCATTAAGGGTGTAATAGCATTATGGGGGATGTAGTCCTCCCTGTCTCCAGTATCCTTGATAATGCAGAATGTTTACTTAATCAATTCCAATCATTATCCATCCCAAGATTACATCTGCTCAACTGCAGCTTATTTGCATAGCCGAGCAGCTTTTATAACCCACCTTCACTTTTTCTCACCAAAGCTCCTCGGCCGCTAATGGCACTGATTCAGCAGAGAGGAAACATGAAGACTATGTGAAACCTCCTTGTTTGGCAATGGCAGCTCTGTGAACATTCAGTTGCTGGGCAGGTGGGAATGCTCTTTGGGTAGTTAATGAATGATTCTTACTCAAGATCACTCCTAACGACTGTGCAAACAGAAAACATTGGAAAGGGGTCAGAGGAAGACTGAAAAAAAATAAAAAATAAATTTGCATGCATTATTAAAGAAAAATATGGAAAAAAACATTGTGCAAAGCATGTCTTTATAAATAACTGCAAATATCAATCAAACTGCGCAGAGTGACTGGGACCATTGAGTACTGGTTAATATATTGGCAGTTTAAATGTAAAAAAGAATAAACAAAGATGTCCAGCACTCCCTATTATGAAAAGATGATATCCCTTTTCTGACAATACAGCAACGTTTCGCCTGTGTGTCTTTATCAAGCAATGTGAACTCCTCCCCAAACCACACTTAATTTATAGCCCCTTAATTAATCACATGATCAAGTAAGGGGCATATCAAGCCCATACAAAGTTATAGTAACCATTGTTATGGAAACATAGTGGTGGTGTTCTTGTTTACATAACTATAGTCACTATCACTATTTTGGGTTAGTACTTTTGTCAAAATATCTACAAATCACTATGGTGACTGTCAATAAAGAGTCCAGAGTTTAAATCCTGCCATAGAAACTTCTTGAACTCACCCATCCAAGCACTCTTTCTCATTGCCGTCCTCAGTTTCTTTAGACTAATCACAGCAGAGGAGGCTGGACTTTAAGTGCCTTGTTTTTTGTCAGACCATTTAAGTGGAAACTGTAGCATATTTGTATTCCTAATGCTACAGTATTGAAGTTGTTACTTTGTTTTAGCACCTACTCCCCTGCCAATTAAAAAGAAAAAGAAAACAAAACTGAATCGTTTTACTTGCATTCTCTCCAGTGTCGAGTCTCCATCAGAGCTGCTGCGGCCTACTCTGCCAAGCAGGAGCAATGCACCTATGATCCCGTCATAGAAAATGATTGCATGCAATGAATCTCTGTGAAATACCGTGACAGTCCTGCGCATGTGACATCGCGGTCTAGTGGGGTTTACCCAGGGTCTCATACCCAGAGGAATTGAAGGCGTGGCTAGAAGCTACACTTCCAAGCCTTCTGATTAATAAAATATTTAGATTTGGGGCCACTGAGGAGGGAGGAACAACTTCAGGCACTATAACCACTTAATCTAGATAAGGTTTTTATAGTGAGTACAGTGTTCCTTTAAATATTATAAATATTATGTTTAAGGACATTTTAATGACTGCAATGAGCTGCTGTGGTTATGGTGCTGAAAGGGACTGTTAAAAACATTCTGCTTTTTTTTTTATTGGGATGAACCCTTTTATTCCTATTCATATTTTTCCTTTACACATGACCTTCTTTTGAGCAAAACTAGGCCAGTTATGAAGAATTTTTATATTTGTATTATTTTACTGTTATCGGCCCTGCTATTTTCTAAATGTTAGCAATGATTTCCACTCTGGTTGTTAGTAATTACTACAGGCATCATCTCCCTTCTAGTAAATGAGCGTGTACGGTGTTCATATTTATCACTACACTCATTCATTCATGAGTGGGCAATATTTTGGAAGAATTGATTCAGCCCATGTTCAGGAGATTATCTAAGACTTTTTCTGATTCGTTGGTCTTTTAAACAGAATACATGATTCATTTATTTCATAATAGGGGATGGAAAATGAAATACAAAGATGTTTAGTATCTACAACCAACGTAGGACGTGAGAAGCAAGTAGAGTACTTTACATTTGTATCTATACGTTGGAGAAAATGATGTACGGTGCACTAATCACATATGGCAAAATGTGTTCTCCCGAAGAAGGTTTCTTTTGTAATCATGTGGGGTGATCAGTTTATTTTTGGAATATAGGCTTCGATGTTGGTGATAAAGAACTCAGTTGCCCATCTTTCTACATATGAGAGTCTGGGTTAATTATATTAATATATGATGCAAGTGACTCTTTTTCCTGTTTCCTAAACATAACCTTTTTGCAGAGCTTAATCGACAACTGTTTTTATATGCTTTATGATTCAAGCTTGGGTAATGTAAAAGACAGTTCTATAGATCCTTACTATTCTTTAGACCAGTCATAGCAAAATCTTTTGAGCTTGAGTGTCCAAACTACATTGATACCAATGTACTAATCTGAAAGTGCCATGCCTGCAGTTAAACAAGCAAATGTGGGATTTTTTTTGCACATTTAATTTTTTAAATATTAAAAAAATACATTTTACAACTGTCTGCATTAATTGTCTTTTTTCTAACTTTTAATCCGTCTCTGACAGTACTTTTTTAAACGTAATAATTTTAAGAGCTCATATATTATTTTCAAAATGACAATTACGGCATTTACATTAATAAGTAAATTAAGCACACAAATTTGCAATGTACTTAGAGCAAAAGAAAATGCTTTTTTTTTTTTTTTTAAAGAAACAATAATGGTGAAGGGCATTGTGCCAACCCTTTCTTATGCCAATCCAATTAAGTATATATATTATTCAAATCATGATTTCCTTCTCCTTAAACTTTATTTTGTCATTATTATTCAAGAAACCTAAAGGTATATTTCACTATATGCTCACTTTGAAAATGAGGATCTGTACAGAAAAAGAAAAATGACAAAGGATTAAAACTGACATGGACAAAATTATACAGCCCCTTATGAGCCCTGTCCTGCATCCCCTCTACTTACCCAGAAGATGAATGAGGACATAGTGATGCTGACAGCTCGCCTCCCTAGAGGACACAATTCAAACTGTCCTCTCCTTAATGCAAGTGAGGTCGCGTGAGAGCGACATCCGTGAACAGCTACACTGCATTACACGCGAAATGGCGAACCTTTAGCTTCACGTCAGCAGAGGGACCTCTGCACGCCATAGGTCCACCATCACTGCTTTAGACTTTGTTTCTGTACTCTTTGCAGTCATTTCGCTTGCACAATGTTCTTTTTCATAAAATACGTATGCACGTGTGGAAGAGTATGCAACCTTCCTCTCCTTTTGCTGTATTTTCCTATCCTTTTTGGGGTTTGTGAGGTAGCCCCATCCTTTAGGTTTGCTGCCTTTTCCTTGTAATTTGGTTTGCTTGAATAGTGTTGATTATTGGGTTTTCTTTTTCCTTGTTGAGGCTAATGCTTTGTCAGCCCAAAGAGCAGACGTATAGCATAAAACATCCAAAATGGTAAAATTGGGTTAAATTGGGTTAAAGGAACACAAACATGTATTCCTGACCCTATAGTGAAATCCCCCACCATTTAGGTGGCTCCCCCCCCTTAACCCCCTCAGAATGGGTTACATTAAATCAATGCATCTCTATAAAGAAAATTCAGCATCCCCATGCAGAGCGTGGAGACACTAAACGGCACAGCTGCCTATTGTGCAGCACTGAGTCAGGAAGCACCTCCAGTGGCCATCTTAGGAGTGGCCACTTGGAGGTGTCACTAGGGGCAATACAAACACTCTTTTCTCTGAAAAGGCGCTGTTTGCATTAAAATGCCTTAAGGCAATGATTATACTCACCCGAATAACTACATTAAGCTGTAGTTGTTCTGGTGACTATAGTGTCCCTTTAACATTCCCAAATTATGAACATTAAAGAGAAATACACTAACTTAAAATGATACTCTGAGAACCAGTACAACTTTAATGCATTTGATTGATTTTGGGTTCATTATTATTCTGTATTTTTTTCACATGCTCAAATCTTTATAATTTTTGCACAGAAAAAAAAGAACTGTTTAGCAGAATGCTGCACCATAACCTGCCTGCTTAGCCACACACCCTCATTCCAGTAAGACTTCCTTATCAAATATATGCACACAGACTCCGCCCCAACAGCACAGAATGAGCGGCTTTTAATTCATATCATTGCTGCAGTCAGTCAGAGAAACCATAAACGGTAGTGAATAACTTACTATATGCCTCCCTGGTTGTCCTCTCCTTCTAATGCAGGTTGTTTTGTTGTTCAGATCATTCAGTAAGGTCAGTGGATGAGCTGCGTACATACGTTTGATAAGGAAGTACTTTCCTGGAGTGAGGGGGGCTTATTATAATGCAGCATTCTGCAAAATGTTTATTTATTTTTGTAGTGCATGCATCAGATAATATGGGCATTTATCAGCATGAGGTATTGAAGTCACAGAGTTATAATAAGAAACATCAAAGTGAAACCGATTCTCTGAACTAAATTTCTTTTGTATGAAGAAAGCTTTGTCCTTATCAGCTCAGAGAGGGGATCTAGCAGAAATATATCATTGTGTATCGTATAATTGTGTGGCTTAGTGGCACTCCAAAGGGCTTAGGGTTTGAAGTTAAATATGCAAGTGGTATTTCATTTGTTTTTTTTTTAAACTGCAAAATCTATAACGATTTTTGCATACATAACATACAGTATATTAATGAGGCCAAAACTTAACTAAAGTTGTACTGTTGAATTGAGTGTCTCTTTAAGACCATATCACAATGTTATGTATAGTGTTCATAGTATTGCATGAATTGCCCAGTAAACAGATATACAAAGCTGCAAGAGTATTTTCATAAGGAAACTTATCAGTGTTACAAAACGGGAGACGTTTCATATTATTATTATTATTATTATTATTATTATTATTATTATTATTAGGGCTTTAAAATTGTAGATATGGGATAATTTGAGATTAAGAAGGCCCTGCTCAAACAAACCTACAGTCTGTGAGGATTTGGGGCAGACGTGGACATTACTGCTGCTCTAGTCCAGTGAATGACAAGTTAGACCTATAAGTCATTCAATAGACTTTGAATAGTTGCAATGAAGCATGTTTTCTGACCTAAAATAGTGAATGTTCTCTTCCTCCTTAACTCTTAATAATTCCCACTGAAGTGAATGATCTCTTGTCTAATGTACCATTGTAAAAAAAAAAATAATAATTTTGGAAACACAAGCACACTTCTCATGAAAAATATTCTCCACTAATATCTTTAAAGTGCTGTACTTACCTTTCCCCAATTGCTTCCTCTTCTCTTCCTCTGTTAGAATCTGTTTCTTCTTTTCTTCATATCTGATCTAATTTTCTTTAAAACATGAGACAAACTAGGGATTATTTTGATGTATGCATTTTTCCTGTGCTTGACCTTCTTTGACCAAAGGAGGAGCTTAAGTCCCCTTTATTTTCTGTGGTCAAAGAAATGTTCCCACAATACTCACTCTTCCTCCGTGATCTCGCCTTATTTTGTCCTAACAGAATAATTACATTTCATCCCTTTGTGTTAGGACTACATTCTGTGCTTTTTTGAATGAATGAAATTCTGATCCAATCAGTACCGTAGCTGCATATTGCAGCCACTTAGTAGATAGCTCCCTAATACCCATTGTAAGTAAAGACCTACTGCCCTCCCCTCTTCTGGCCCCCCACCCATGAGCGGCAGGTGTGTGCCCTAAGTGACAATAGGGGGGAGGATCTATTGTCCTCTTAATCTGGCCCCCACCCATGGGTGGGGGCTCTTAGTGACAATAGGGAGGGGATCTATTGTCGTCCCCACCCTGAGTGACTGGTGGGGGCCCTAAGTGACAATGGGGGGGGGAGGACCTACTGTCCCCCCTCAGCTCCCAAACATGGGCAACGGGTGGGGGATAAATGTAAAAATAGCCCCCCCAGGTGACATTGGGTCCCTTAGTCACCCCCCCAATAAAATAAAACCCTACCTGCCCCCCTTAGCCCATTGAACTAATATCATTTATAAAAAAAATTAAACTTTAAAAAAAAACAATCTATATAGTAGTTTTCGTTTGACCGAGCACTGACCACCCCCCTGGCTCGTTAACTTCAAAAGAAAAGCTTAACTCAAGTGCTGTCTCTGGGTGGCCGCTATTTGTATAACCGAAAACACATTCTCTAGGAAATGGCGGGCATTTTGTCTCCCGAACTTGGTCGGCAAGTGTACGGAACTCTAGTTCGGGTACTCGACCTTGCGAACCCCTGGTAAATCGTAGCATTGCCTGCTCCGTTTCCAGACAAACCACGAGAGAGCTTTTCAGGAAAAGACACTTCAGAACGGAGAGAACATTCGCTCCCTACGAGCCAGGGGGAAACTTTTCGCGTAGGAACTCCCGAAAGTCGACCGACCTCTAACTCCTCAGTCAAAATGTTACCCCGGTGGCGATTTGGCTATACTACATAGATCTGAGCGATATTTGGACTACTTCGGTGCCCAGATCTGGGCTATCCGGGGATCTAATACTTATTGTATGTATTTTGGGGTATTTTTGTGTTGTACCTCGAGTGCCTGGGAGATAATTTGTTTAAGCAAAGGCAAACTCACTTATCTCCCAGACCCAGAGACGCCTGGGCGGGCATACCTATGCTTTTGCTGGAGACTCCATGCTTGGGGTCTGTGTTTATAAACAGGCAACTTGGCCCTAATAAACCAGTTAATTTTGTACCCTTCATCAAGTCTCAACTGATGTTTGGTTATGCGGGAGTTATAATCACTGCTTCACTATGGGATTGGGGAGAAAATGCAGCAGAGGTACCACTCTGGGTACAGGCACCCTGTTACATGGATTTTTATGCATTACTCCGAATGTGAATGCCATCAAAAAGCCATACGAAGAGGAAATGCCTATAGTGGTAGTCTGATTGCCTCTAAAGGCACACTGACTGACCAATGTGAACAAATGTCAATGCTTCCATTCGTCACAGTGAAGGGACATCAAACCGTATATAAAAACGATATTCCTCCTTTGGGCATTGCATATATAATATGAGGATGCTTTGTGCATTTCATAATCACAATAATGCAGCTTTATTAATCATTTACTATTTTTAGTTGTCGAACATGATGATGGTGAAGATGCAGAGGAGTCTCCTGAACCCCAAGCACCTGGAAAAATTGGGGCTAAAAAACAGAAGAAACTGGAAGAAAAGCAAGCAAGAAAAGCGCAGAGGGAGGTAGGAATTACTCTTGCTACTTTTGCAGCTAATCTCATTAAATTGTCATTATTGATGGGTCACTTCAAGCACCTGGCTCCGTGCATATATTATGGTGGCCCCTTGCTTATAACTGCAGTAATGTGCAAAATCTGCATAGCTATAAGTCTACATAAAGGCAGCACTAGAGGACGAATATTACTTATAATAATAATAAGAACAAATATAAAACCTACCACTCTGTTACAAAGTAACTTAATATGAAAAAAAGGCACTAAAAATAAGGATTTAAAAAAACTTGATATATGGTTCTCTTTAAAGATAAACGTCATTATCATAACTCCATGATTAATACAAATTTATTAAAAGTAGCAATGAAGCTATAAGTGGCCACTAAAGAAATATATAAAAACAAAAGTGCTGCATCAAACATTTCTGCAAGACATTAACACTCACTCATTCATCCCAAAATTGCTCAACAAAAGGCAGAGGAAACAGGTGGAATGTTGGAGTAATAAAAAGGATACTAAAAGTCAAAATGCAAATGTAACGACTATAGCAAACAATGTTACAAGCCAACAGCAGGGGAAAATAGAGTATCTGCTAGTAACTAAATATCAACTTGAAAGAGAAAAGAGAAGTATATCCTCAATATATGTAAGCAATGATGTTAAGGTTTCCAGTGAGCAGTCGTATGGGGAGCTGGAATGCAACATAAAGAGGCACAAAAGTCTGTAAGTATAATAACTTTCAGATCTACAGTTAGCGTGTCCATGGAGATAATCAACTCCAAATCAGCAGTGCGTGTACCTGATCAGCGGGAGATACAAGTACCAACTACTCTAGATATCTCTTAAACCCACATTGTAGAGCTTTTAAACAAAAATAAAAAAAATAATCTGGGTGGCAAAAAAATAGTAAAATGAATGGCACTGTCTCCTGGTGTATGCAACCAATGCAGTCTCAAGGTAACTTTCTTGGGAGTGTCCTTAAAGGACCACTCTAGGCACCCAGACCACTTCAGCTTAATGAAGTGGTCTGGGTGCCAGGTCCTTCTAGGGTTAACCCATTTTTTCATAATTATAGCAGTTTCAGAGAAACTGCTATAATTAATTATGAATGGGTTAATCCTTCCCCCAAAGCCTCTAGTGGCTGTCTCATTGACAGCCGCTAGAGGCGCTTGCGTGCTTCTCACTGTGAAAATCACAGTGAGAGCACGCCAACGTCCATAGGAAAGCATTGTAAATGCTTTCCTATGAGACCGGCTGAATGCGCGCGCAGCTCTTGCCGCGCGTGCGCATTCAGGCGGCGGGGCGGATCGGAGGCGGAGAGGAGGAGGAGAGCTCTCCGCCCAGCGCTGGAAAAAGGTAAGTTATTACCCCTTTCCCCCTTCCAGAGCCGGGCGGGAGGGGGACCCTGAGGGTGGGGGCACCCTCAGGGCACTATAGTGCCAGGAAAACAAGTGTTTTCCTGGCACTATAGTGGTCCTTTAAAAGAAGCTATCCATCTCCTGGTTAGAGGGAAAACTAAGTGTCTTAAAGGAACACACAGGAGACACAACAGTGAAATGATTAGCATAGAAATAAGGTGAAGAGTTTTCCTATGTGCACCTGTGTTTTCTCATTCTGTATATGTGAGATTGTACCTGTAAGGCAGGCATCAAAATGAGTATGCTGTCACAAGAAGGAAAAGGAGTATACTATTTACCACATTAAACCTTATATATTTTTCAATTGGTATTAAAAGATAACCTTTTTTAAAAATTTTCAGTACATTGATAATCTCTTTGGATTTCGATTAATGTAATTTGGAAAATAAGTGAGCTTGGTTTCCTCTTTAGTCCCAACCATATGAAAGACAATACTAAAATGGGGAAACTAAAAACACCAAGTGCTTAGAAATTCCCTTTACGTAGCAACTGACTGCTTCACAAGCTATAGCAACAGATCTGATAAAACATTTTGCCACCTCAATAAACTGTTGGGTTTTGTCACCAACTTAACTTTACAAACTGTATGCATGCTTTTCGTGTGTTACTCTGTTGCTTGGCAACCTATAAGATTAATTTTTTTCTCTCTCTTTTGACAAAGTGAAATATTTTGCAGTTTTTCATAACCATATTTTATGGACTGGATCATATTGCAAAACTTAAACTGGCCCTAATTGAAAAGTAAAGATTATCTGATTTTCGCAAGATCTGTGACCTCAAAGGCATGTGCCTAACTTAATTGTTAGTTACAAGTTTTGGGTTGTGCATTTTCATTTCCCCTTCCCCTTGTACCTTTGTTTTGTGGTTTATCACTTTTATATTATTAGCAGCATATTGCCATGAAACTACCAAGGCATGGCATACAATTTACTAAATCTGGAAAACCCCACTGTACCATGCCCTTATGCCTGTGTACACATGTGCACATGCTCTGCATCATGGGAGAAGAGCTTGAAGCAATCAGTGTTTCTGTTTGAAATGCTGCCTATACAGTGAGATCTGCTATTTTGTGCCAGGTATAGTTGTGTGCCTCCAAGTAGAAGCCTGCATGTCTACAGGAATGGTTACCTTCTTCCTCATGTGAGTCCTTTTATTTCCTCCCGGCCTCCCCTATATTCTTTAAAAAAAATTTTGATCCTCATCCCATATCCATAAACATTAGTCCCCTCCTTCCCTTTATTCCTCATGTGATCTCACTCAGGCAATGTCACCCGCCTACTCACTTTCTCTATCAATCTTCCTTTTTTTTTAATCCCTTTGCACTTACAACACCCCCTTGTCCACCCTCCACTCCACGACTTAAAGCAAGCCCAATCCATGCATGCGCTTTGAGCCAGTGAGGTCAAGGTTTCAACTTTATTTACTAGGGTTTTTAATAAATAAAATGGGACCAAGTGACAAGTGCCTAATAGGCTATTATAAAGTAAAAGGCAAACCAGTGAAAGAGTTGGAGTACCTCTTGAAGCATAGGTCTCTTTGTTGGATTTAGTTAAAGGACCACTATAGTGCCAGGAAAACATACTTGTTTTCCTGGCACTATAGTGCCCTGAGGGTACCCCCACCCTCAGGGACACCCTCCCGCCCGGCTCTGGAAGGGGGAAAGGGGTAAAAACGTACCTTTTTCCAGCACTGGGCGGGAAGCTCTCCTCCTCCGTTCCTCCCCGTCGGCTGAATGCGCACGCGCGGCAAGAGCTGCGCGCGCATTCAGCCGGTCGCATAGGAAAGCATTCACAATGCTTTCCTATGGACGCTGGCGTGCTCTCACTGTGAAAATCACAGTGAGAATCACGCAAGCGCCTCTAGCAGCTGTCAATGAGACAGCCACTAGAGGCTTTGGGGGAAGGCTTAACCCATTCATAAACATAGCAGTTTCTCTGAAACTGCTATGTTTTTAAAAGAATGGGTTAATCCTAGCTGGACCTGGCACCCAGACCACTTCATTAAGCTGAAGTGGTCTGGGTGCCTAGAGTGGTCCTTTAACAGTGTTTAATGGTACACAAATGAGGAAATGCCAACCCACTATCTTAATCGTTGTAAAAATAAGAATACAAGGATCTGATGCACTCAAAATTATCTCTAAGTTTATCTTAACTATGTAAGAAATGCATACATTTAGTTTGTGGGATTATCGACCTGGATGGACAGGGTCTCTCTTGTTCTTCTTGTGGGCATTTTAGCAACTGCACTGTGAATATCTTATTTTACAAAAAGCAAGAAAATTATCTTTCATGTTCTAGATATTTTGCCAGTTCATATTCACTGCTATGGAATGATAGCCTTTCACATAATATTATGCTTTTAATTGGGGATGCACCAAAATTTCGGCAGCCAGAATTTTCGGCCGAAAACTGGTCAAATTTATCGAAATTAAATGAATAAATAAATAATAATAAAAATAAATATATATATTAAATATATATTTTAATTTTTGTAGTGCATAGTTTAACAGACATGCTTGCATTAACAAATCAGATGTTTATATATCACAATGAAAGATAGTAATGATAACATGAAAAGTCAAGAATACTGCATTTGGGACAGGGGAAATAACACTATGGGAACAGGGGAGGGGGAAAGAATACTATGGGATGGGAAGAAACAGGGGAGGAGGGGGGAGAAAAGACCAATATGTAACAGTGGAGGGGGTGGAGAAAAGAACCATATGGAACAGGGGAGGGGGGGAGAAAAGAACCATATAGAACAGGGGAGGGGGGGAGAAAAGAACCATATAGAACAGGGAGGGGGAGAAAAGAACACTATGGAACAAGGGAGGGGCAGAAAAGAGCATTATGGGACAGGGGAGGGGAGAAAAAGAGCACTATGGGACAGGAGGGGGAGAAAAGAGCACTATGGGGCTGGGAAGGGGAGAAAGAGCACTATGGGACTGGGAAGGGGAGAAAAGAACAATATGGAACAGGGGGGGAGAAAAGAACAATATGGAACAGGGAGGGTGGAGAAAAGAACCATATGGAACAAGGGAGGGGAAAAGAATATGGAACAGGGAGGGGGGAGAAAAGAACCATATGGAACAAGGGAGGGGAGAAAAGAACCATATAGAACAGGGGAGGGGAGAAAAAACACCATGGAACAGGGAGGGGGGAGAAAAGAACCATATATAGAACAGGGAGGGGGAGAAAAGAACACTATGGAACAGGGGAGAAAGAGCACTATGGGGCTGGGGAGGGGCAGAAAAAGAACACTATGGGGCTGGGGAGAAAACACTATGGGGCTGGGAGGGGGAAAAAAAGAGCACTATGGGGCTGGGGAGGGGAGAAAGAGAGCACCATGGGGCTGGGGAAGGGGGGGAAAAAGAGCACTATGGGACTGGGGAAGAAGGGAGAAAAGAGGGACTGGGGGGGAGGGGACTGGGGGGCAGAGAAAAGAACACTATGGGACAGGGGAGCGGGGGAGAAAAGAGCACTATGGGACAGGTGGGGGGCAGAGAAAAGAGCACTATGGGACTGGGGAAGGTGGGTGGAGAAAAGAGCACTATGGGACTGGGGAAGGGGGGCAGAGAAAAGAACACTATGGGACAGGGGAGGAGGGGAGAGGAACACTAGAGGGGGGACTGAGGAACATTAAGGGGGAGGGTGGGACACCATTAAAAGAGAATGGAGAAGGGAAGTTTTTCATATTTAATTAAATTCATAAAAAGTCCAATATTAATAAAATTATAGGAAAAAAAAATTTTTTTAAATCATTTGGGGAATAAGTCATTTTCGGCCAAGGGCATCCTGAATTTTCGGTTTCGGCCCAGAATTTTCATTTCGGTGCAACCCTACTTTTAATGTTATAATTGTCACATCCTCTTTGGTATTCCAAGGAATTGGAATAATTTGAAGAATTGAATGGTTGGTGTTCCAACATATCCTTTCAATGCTTATTTATTCTTCATTAATTGTTTCTATTTTTCTTTTGACAGGCAGAAGAAGCCGAGCGAGAAGAGCGTAAAAAGATGGAATTAAAGCGAGACGAAGAGAGACGCAAAGATGATGAGCGGGTCCGGCTTGAGGAGGAAAAAAAGGTATTTTCAGCTCTCTTCCATGTTATTAGCTTTTTAAAATTTAGTTAAGGGATGACCTGTTCACCACTCACTCTGTTTTGGTGGTGAGTCACATGATGTCCCTGCTTGTAACGGTTTTGGTGAATGGGCTTAGTATGCAGATAGAGAGAGCAAGGCACTGTCTCTGAAACTTAGAATGTATCAAGGCAGACATAAGTATTTACATCTTTGAGCATGAAGATGTTCCTTGAAGATGGCCACCAAAAATGTTTTTTTACGAAATCTAGTGTTTTTTAGAATGACCACAGTGGGCTGCTGTGGGAGAAATGTGACATAACTGTAAGACCTCATTTCTTAGTGCTTGGGTAACATGTAACTTTCTGAGATGTGTATTAAACCCATCTGGTGATAGAGGCATAGATGGGTCTTTGGCCCAATTTCACAGTCTTTTCATTTCAGTCTTAATATTTTAATATTAAAACTGGTGTACTCTTTTATTTCCCACTCTTAAGCCTGCTCCTCTTAGATATACAACTAATAGCACTTTATTAAAACTTGTGATTTAGAAGCAGGTTTCACATCATCTCCTGTCCTGTTATAGTTTCCTTACGATACATTAATGTTTTGGGAAAATAAAAATCTAGTTAATTTGTGTTGCTGTGGGTAAATACTTGTATAGATTTATACAGCTTTGCAATGATTATCTCCCAACAGGAGTACACAGCAGGTTAATGTGTGTGTGCATCCCAAATAGGACTGTTGAGAAATGAAAACATTGTAAGCTTGTTTGAACATGACCCTCTCCACAGTCCACCCCTTCTTACATATCATCTTAATTTGTTAGTTGTTTTCTTATTGTTATTGTATATCCCCATTGTGCAGCTCAATAAGATATGTTGGCTCAATATAAATAGTAATAATAAAAGATTGCCACTTTTTCTGTTATTATTCTGGTTGTGCCATTGCGATCTTGCAGTTGGCAGCATTCTTAAATGTTACAATGAGGGTAGCAAATGTTCCATTAATGTATATTACCCAGTAATATACTGTTGTCCTATTTTCAGTTTTGTTTGCGATTAGGGGAACGTCCCCCACTGATTATTCCAGTTTTGTTTTTTGTAGTGTTAACCCATTGAGTGTGAAAGGGTGCATGTTTCCTGTGGTCATACTTAGAGCTGCAGACTGTCATTGACACCCTCCTCCTACACGCTCCCATTGAAGCAGTCTGTAAACAGAGTAAAGGTTACAGGAGCAGCGGTGAGTCACTGGTACTCCTCAGACAGTGGGGGCTCTTTCTGCAGTGCGTAGGTTGCAGTACCAAGGGATGTAGAAAACTACGTTTTCTTGAAACTGAGTACTTGACAGGCTGTGTATATCTTGGCAAACAATGGGTTAACCAAAACCAAGAATTAGATGTAGTAGTTCGTTTTGCCATTGTTGGTAAATATGAAATATGGGAAGTGTAGTCCCACATCATCCGAGGAGGATGTTTCAACACATTTTCTGCTTTGCAAAAATGGTCTAAGATTCATATTTTTATTTATTTATTTTTCTTTAAAAAAAATTTTTTGGTGTGTATGTGTTTAACACCATCTAGATTTCTCTAATATTACATGATTTTTCAGACATTCAAGTTACTCCATGCACCATGACCAGTTCAGGTATTTAAAGTGGTCATGGCGCCATAAGTCTAAACGTGTAGCATTTCAGTTTGAAACGCTGCATATACTGAGATTAACCCTTTTGCTGCCGGATGTGTAAATCCACCAGCGTCATTGGGGCGTTAGTGGCCCGCCCGGGACCAAAGTTTTGATTTGGCTAATGTCAATTTTGTGCACATTTTCATGCGCATTGTGTCATTCATTGATTGAAGGCAGTCAGCGGATGATGAGGAGCTTCTGAATCCGACATGTACCTAGGTGAGAGGGCAAACAATTACTAATCTGTATGCCCCATTTCTTTAGTTCCACCAGAGTCCGCTGCATACAGGAAAGTGCATTGGTGTCTGCATTGGTAGAGCACCATCAGTAATACATTCTAGAACATGCATTGCCATGAGAGGGTGAGAATTATGAGAACATAAAGAAACAAAAGGCTTATTATTATAACTTAATATTTTGTAGGTGTTCTTTCTGACCCCACCTCACCCTCGATAGCACAGCGCTTAATATCCAATGATCAATGGTGTTCAGGTCACAGAATCCAAGACAAGATAATATATATGTAGGGTTGTATAAATAAAATGGTGGCACAGTAGTACAATTAGTTTTTTTGCAAGCCAACAGTCTGACAGTGTAACCACCTACGTTTGTCCGTCTCAGTATAAATCATAGGTTAAAATCCTGATCTTACTAGTAAATGAAGCGTCTGCTGTTTTGCCTGCTCATTGCTTATTTGTGCTGAAGGATTTATACCTGAGTGATGCTATTTTAAAGAGTATTAAAAATGATGTTCGTTGTGTTTTTTAAAGGAACACAGCAAGCACCATAACCACTACCGCTTGTTGTAGTGGCTATAGTTCCAAGAGTGCCTGGCTTTCCCCCTTCCCTCATAGTAAAGAGTAAACCTGTTGCTAAACTCATTTATTTTATACGAGGGATCCGCCAGACGCCGCTCCCTGTCTATTAGCATTGCATTGCAAGTCTTAGCTCATTGACTGAGAGACATCAACTGTTGCCCTCTACCAATGAGCTAATGGAGTTTCCTGCTGAGGAACTTCTGACTTTTGGGAGTGCAGGCAAGGAGTGGCATCTGGCAAACCCCAGCTAAGAAGTCAAACCGGTTAAAACCAATTTGCCTCTTTACAATGGGAATACCCAAGCACTCCTGGCACCATAACCAGAGCAGTTAGCTAGTAGAAAGCTGGTGCTCGGAGTATTCAACCATATTTACCTGGAATCACAGCAACACGCAAGTTAGGTTGAACAGCAGCGCTATATAAACACCAGTAATAATAATCTGTAATATTGAATGTATCATGGATCTAAATTTCTCTTCTACCCAACTGTCTGCTCAACTTTGTGCCCCCCTCCCCCCCCCTCCAATATGTTTCATTATACACACAATTATACAAAAAAAGTGATGGTGCACAGTACTAAGTTAACCACTCACTGTGGGTATCTTAAAAGTATAAATCCTCTATACTATATATAATGCAATTTACCGTGTGGGACTTTGTCAAGAGGGGGGGGCGAAACACGTCACGGATCAGGAACCAGGAAGTGATTTTGGAATACATATTGGCAGAACCAGCAGAGACTTGAAGGACAGTTTTCGCACGCTTAAATCTGACTTTTATTTCGTTCTCAAGGGCTGGTGAGCTGATAGCGGATTTTATACAACTGCATATGTTTTTATCATGTTGCTACAATAAAGAATGTACTTACCAGATATCCTGGTCGCAAGTGTATCCTATGGATCCTACGCACTCTAGGGGCTGATCCTCTCTGAGCGCTATAGCCACAAGTGGTGCTTTTACCACTCCTGTCTTGTGAGTGAGTTACATCAAGAGCCATATTATTTTATGATATACATTTTATAATGTGCTGCACTAGTAGTTCTCTTTTTTTTTTTTTTTTGTCTCCCTCCCAGATATCAGAACTTTTATTTTGCAAGTATATGCACATTTCACTTTGTTGGGTATTTATTTTATACACCTTATATGCACTTCAGGTTTGTGACACATGTGCTTACGGTAAATAGCATTATATATTGTATAGAGGTTTTATCCTTTTAAGATACCCACAGTGAGTGGTTTACTTAGTACTGCGTACCATCACTCTTTTTGTATTATTGTTTTGAATCTTATTACCAGGTTTTTTTGTTGTTGGTTGCTGCACTTGATAAATCAATTGTATTTTGCGCCATCCTATTTATATGTATACACACACACAATTACTCCTACCTCTTCCAGATTTATATGCAGTGATTGTGATGAAATGAACATTACCTTGAAATCTGCAAAGGAAAACAAGATTTCCCTTGGGAGGCTTACTTGTCCCTATGACAGTGACTATAATGTTGTCTTTGAAGTAACAGATTAGAGATATAAGTAACTGTGCTCAGAAAAGTAAGAACACCAAAAGGCACAAAAAGAAATGCAGGTGTAAAAAAAGAAAACATAATTATCACACAATATCCTGGCCTCGTTAAAGGAACATTCGTTTAAAACTAAATAGATTTATATTTTAATGTTAGTCTTTTCTAACCTAATACAATTACTGGGCCACTCCACCTTGTGTGAGAGCATCATAACAGATGGTATCTATCCAAATTAATGCATCATAAAGAAGCATTGAGCAAATATTAAAACCTTTAGAAATCAAAGGTCTAAACAAAGTGTGGTTTTGGACAAATGCACACATTGATGTTTTCACAAACATCATTATTTTACATTGTCAAAAAAGAGAAACCATCTACATTTAAATGAACCTGTTGATCATTTTTAAATATTAGTTAAATATAATTGTATGCATACTTACCAAAAAATTGTCTTTTTCTATGTGTTGTAATGGAGCTTCCATTTTTAGGATACTCGCCCCCTCCCAACCATTCCACAGCCACCATAAGCCCGCTTCAATGGGCGTGAAGTTTCCTCGTGGCACTGCCTCTCTTTGTGAAAGCCTTGGTCGTGTGCGCATTGGTTAGATTGAACGGAGTGAGACATCCGTGGGGGAAGAAATGAAGCTGGGCTTGTGGAGAGCAGGATGGTGGTCAATACTGCAGACAGACCTAGTCATCGAGTCTACACTGATGGTCTGTCTGCAGGGGGGAATGGGAATAAAAAAAAAAAAAAAAATATATATATATATATATATATATATATATATATATATTTGTACAAAATCTGCACATTTGCTAGTGATTTCAATATCACAATGTATAGATGAAATTGCCTACTGAGCCCAAATCTGGAAAGTCAAAATCCGAGTACAGATAATCAGATGTAGCGGCTTTGGTGCTTAAAGTCCCTTTAGGGGTAGTTCATTTGTCCAAGCTTGAGCTACTTGCTATCAATTTCAAATTCTGTTTATATATATATATATATAATATAAAATATACTTTTTTTTCACTCTTCCCCCTTTTTTTCTTTTCACATCACTGGCAGTTTTGTGACATACTGCAGTTTTGGTCTGTGAGTGTTATTACAGTATGTGTCCTATATGTTTTGGCTCATTTTGCAGTCTTTATTTCATCTGTTTTGTTAGGTTTTGTGCTGAGGACACAGTATAGAGTTTGCAGTTATTTTATTTATATAATCCCCACATTCTTGCACTTGCCTTTCTCCTCGTATTTGCAAAGGTGTACATCCAGCCATGTAAACACAATCTCCCCTGAAGGAGCGCACTCAGTAGACTTCTTTGTAGTGTAACAAAAATGTGCTGTATACAAATACAACAAATGTGTTTACATTAACGTTCCAGGCCTTATGCAGACTGAAACACTGATGTAACCAAGTTTTGGTAAAAAAATAAATAATAATTAAATAGACTTTATTGCAACTAACTTGAATGCCCTTTTTAATAAATCTATCAATTTTAGACTACTGTATTACAGTGCTTTCCATACTTTTTTTGTAACATTGTTTTTATGAGTTGTACTTTTATCTTAATAATAAAAAAAAAGCCACAGTCTACCCTCCTACTCATAAACATGACCTATATGTATGGCAAATGCATCTTTTTTTTTTTCTTCTTTTTTTTTTATGTGTGAATGTTTTCATATTACTGAGTTTTGCTATGGACTGAATAACCCTGTCTGATATGGCTGCACTCCTACTTTTGATATGATTGTCTGGAGTTCTCATAATTGGAAAGAGGCCTGGAACACTTTCATTTTGATTTATTTATTTTTAGTTAACCTTACCTTAAAAAAACCCAAAAAAACAAGACATCCCAAAACTGTATAATATCAACGTTTGGTGTAAAAGTTTTTCTTGGCACTGTAGTGGTCCTTTAAGAAAAAAATGTTACTCTCCCCAATGATCAAAGCAAATACTATGCTTTCCTATAGAAAAGCATTGGAAGGGGCTAGTGCAATCACCGTGCTGTGCCAATAGCCATGTTCACATAGCAGTGCATTGATTCTATACATGTCTTTGATGGAGCATTCAATGTCTCCATGCAGAGCTTGGAGTTGCTGTACGTTGGTCCTACAATCTTTTGCCGGGCCACATCCAGGAAGTCCATCCAGTAGCAGTCTGAGTGACAGCAATTAGATGTGGCATTAGGCAGCCATGTAAACACTGTATTTTCTCAGACAAGGCAGAGTTTACACTGCTGTACCTGCAGGGATAATCTCTTTTCCCAGAATCATTACGTCGAGTTGTAGTGTCCCTTAATTTATCACCATTTTTACAATCTTCCTCCTTTTCCTCTCCAGCACACAGGCTCCACTCCCTTTTCCTGTGATGTCATATGGGAAAGTGTAACTTGTCCAAATATTTGTATGGTGGAATGCACACAACCTGTTTATGAAGTTCAAGCCAGTTTTCTTCACTTTCAGGAGTTGTGCTGTGAATGCACACATCCTGCCCAGCCCTCCATGAAACATCAATAGGGGTGTAAGTTAGCACTACCTGGGGGTAACGCATGACAATGCTTGATTCTTCTCAAATTGTTTGTTTGCTAAAATACTGCACTTTTTGAGCTAGTGCTGGGAGCTATGTCGTGGCCATGCTAGTTTTCTACCGTCCAAGGAGATTGTCAAAATCTTCTGTTTTAATATATTTGGAGATAAATTAAGCATCTATACGGAGTAGTTTAGCTGTTCATTTTGGCACGGCACTCATTTGGGGAATTCCCTTTCACCCGTGGAGTTTTTCTGGTGAGGAAATGGTTTACCAACTGACACTTTATCACCGAGAGAGAACTTCCTTTTCTATTGCAAAGCAGTGCGTTTTTTTTATTATAGCATAAGCGCTAGTGGTCTGACTTAATCTTTGTGGCTGTCTCTTCCTGTGCTCATAGGCAGGATTAGACCTCATATTTTTCCCACTGCTATATTTTGTTCTGTGTAGTATTATTATTATTATCATTATTATTACTGGCATTTATAAATCGCTAACAAATTCCACAGTGCTGTACAATTGACGAAGACGTGTACAATATACACAGACCGTTACAAAAGGTAAAGGTGGCCCTGTTTGAGAGCTGAGATCTAGCTATTAAAGGTTTTTTGTTTTGTTTTATTTTTTTACAAAGTACTAATGAGTTTATAATCTAAAGGTAACAATGTGGAGTTAAGACAAGAAGTAATGGGAAGTGTGAAGACGATGGCTATAATATGTGTGATTTCAAGCAGTTGGATGTAGGGGATAATATAATAAAACAGTTAAAACATTTACTGCTAGGCTGCTAGGAGGGGAAGGAATTAAGAATGTTTGTGTTTGGGGGGCACATTTCTTTATTTTAATTGGGATGTTACTTTAGCTGTCACGGTGCAAAAGTAACACTAAAGCCTGGCACCTGCCTGGTGGTATAAGGCACGAAGAAACTATATAGAAACTATATAGCTTTAAAATGTGTCCAATGACACCATTTGCTTTAATAGTAATGTCGGCATTAATGTTTAAAATTCTTACTAACGCAAAACTGGCTAATGTCAGTTCTGTGCAAAATTGGCAGACGGCCATTGCTGACACTGCAGGACTTGGCTCAGACAGAGGGAATATAGCTTTCATATAAAATGTACTCTCAGTGTAAACTTTAAACTGTCTAAACCTCATGCCATAGTAACTCTAGTACTTCAGAAATACAATCCTTTTTCATTAATAAAAAGGTAACAGCCTAAATAATACATTAACATTACACAATAGTATATGGTGGCAGTATCGCGTAATGTTAATGTATTATTAGGCTGTGAATTTTTTTTAATATTACAGGTACCATGGTATGAGGTTTAGACACCTGAAAGCTTACACTGAGTACATTTTATCTAGTGTTTTTTTTATTAATTGTTGCCGTTTCTGTTCAGAGGCTGGCTGTGTGTCATTGTCTTTGTATGTACAGTGATCATAAAGTTGAATGTGCAGTAGTGAAGAAGGATTCAGCGCTCGGTAGACCCCCAGTAAGAAGTAAAATCATTCTAAAGGGGTTTGGCCACTTAAAATGGAGGGTGCCAGGCCACCTCTGGTTATGCTGCTTGGAGTGGATTTTAGATTACAAAATACATTTTAATATGAGAGAGGCAGAAGACAGCCAATAATAAGAATGGGGAAAAACAATGAAAAAATATATTGATGACAAAGTGTGCTGTTGTACACCGTTAACAAACCTTTAATTGTTTTTCTTTAATACAATCGCATAACATTATACAATATAAATATTAAAAAGAAACCGTAATTCAAGGTGATTTCTGTTAGGCATTTTTCAGTGATGGAGATAAGCTAAATATTTAAATTGGTAATGCACAGTGCAGAGTGACAGAAAATATTGGCAATACTTTTTTTTTGGCATATACATACCCCCCCTTACAGGCCAGTGACCTCTAGGAGATTGTTTAGGATTAAAACAAAAATTGGCAAATTAATATAAAATAGCTAGGACTCATGGGGTATTCTGTGCTCTGTGTGTAAAATCGGTGCACTCCTGGTATGTAAAGTTAGATCATGCATTTAATTAGTGACAAAACACGTATTTTGTTGCTCTTGTATGGTAGCTGTATGCAAAGTGTAACACAAATAGGCATGGCTTCTACAAAACACATTGCTTTTTTTTTTTTCTCTCAAAATAAATAGAATATCTGTGTGCTGTGGCATTTCCAGTAAACCACTTTTTTTTTTGTTATCAGTGTAGAAAACCATGATCTATTTTAAGGACAGAAATGTTTTAAAACACACATTTTCTGTGGACTCTCTCTTTAAGAAAATCTGTTAGCCAATTGTGCTCCTCTTAAGATGGATTCTGGCTTTCACTTCCAGGGTGGGATTCCCAATTCCACGTAACAAGTCAAACTATAAATACCATATATACTCGTGTATAAGTCGAGTGCAGTTTTGTGACCAACAATTGTGAAATATGCTATGCCTCGTGGATAAGTCGAGGGTAAAACTTGGGGCTATGAAATTCTGTGATTTTTATAATTATATACACAGACACACTCATACACACACTCTGCATTATACACACACACTCTGCATTATATATATACACACACACACACACACACACACACACAAACACACACATTCTGCATTATACACACACACACACACACTCATACACACACTCTGCATTATACACACACACACTCATACACACACTGCATTATACACACACACTCATACAAACAATCTGCATTATACACACACACTCATACAAAAACACACTGCATTATACACACACACTCATACAAAAACACACTGCATTATATACAGACACACACTCATACAAACACACACTCTGCATTATATACGGACACACTCATACAAACACACACTCTGCATTATATACTGCAGAGTGTGTGTGTGTGTTTGTGTGTGAACTGGGTGGCGGAGGGCATTTTTAGATTTTGTAATTTTTTTTTTATTTTAATATTTTTAATTTTTAATTTTTGTAATATTTTTTATTTTATTTACTTTTTTAATTTTAATTACATTTTTTTATTGTAATATTTTTTTATTATTCAATTTTTATTCAGTCCCCCCTCCTTGCTTGTTAGCTGGCCAGGGAGGGGGTTCTCATTCTCTGGTGGTCCATTGATATGGGCTGTGTAGGAGGGGGGCTGGCAGAGAGCTGTTACTTACCTTTCCTGCAGCTCCTGTCAGCTCCCTTCTCCTCTGGTCCGGTCAGCTCCACTGTAAGTCTCGCGAGAGCCACGGGGTCAGAGCGTTGCCACGGGTTACCGTGGCAATGCTCCGTGCGGCAGTCACACCGCTAGACTTACAGTGGGGGAGAAGGGAGCTGACAGAAGCTGCAGGAAGGTAAGTAACAGCTACTGTGAACACCATAACTACTACAGCATGCTTTAATAATAATTATGCCAGAATGTTCCTGGCAGTGTCCCCTGATATAGATGTTGAAATTTTTTTCCGAATGGAATTGTAGATTATGCTAGCTTTAGTGTACCTATAATCTTAATTTTATTAATGACAGGAGGCAAATATTTGCTTAAGTCTCTCTTTACTAGAACGCCACAGCAGCAAAAAAACACAGAGTAAACAACCAATCAGAAAACAGCAAGGAGACCATATAACTCCCTTCTCAACATTCCATTCCCTCTTTTAACCCCTTAAGGACGGAGCCAAATGTACACGTTGTGAACAAAACAAAATGTAAACAAAACCTGGCATTTGCGCTACATGTCTGTCCAACCGTAATTCACCTCTTTCATAGTAAATGCACCCACCCTTATTATATATCATTTTATTCAGGGGAAACAGGGCTTTCATTTAAAATCAAATATTTAGCTATAATTTAATATGAAAAAAATGGGAGATATATATATTAATAGTAAATTACACCTAGACGGTGTATGTATATGATCTAAGTATATATTATTATTTTTTTTACACCATTTATTTTTATTTTCAGCCAGCAGGGGGACCACCTGTCATTACAGCCAGTCCCCCTGCTGGCAGTGCTGCAGCCAGCTACCCCCGGCCATGTGATTGTGGGGTCCTCGCAAGGACCCCACTCTCACACGGCCGGGGGACTTCGAGGAGGACGGTCATGCCGCGGGGGGCTCCCTGGGATCGCCGGCGACCGGGTAAGTACCGAAAGACCGGAGGGCGTACTATTACGCCCGGCGGCGTTTAGAGCCGCTTAGAATAGGGCGTAATAGTACGCCCTCTGGTCTTAAGGGGTTAAGCCGCGATAACAAATACAGTCAGAAAAAAACATAACAATAACAGTCCATCTCGAAACAGAAATAACGACTCTCATAGGATTATTCAACCAAATTGAAGACCTGAACGTGATCCCATCCTGAGAACTTTACACTGAAACAAGAGAAACAGAATCGAAAATTGTGATTAGCCAATGAAATGTACGCATAAAATCATGCAGCCACCCAGTGCAAATTAGTAGAGAAAATCACCAAGTCTACAGATCCCCGCCCTAGGCAACTGAAAATACAGAAAATAAATAATCACAAGGAATACTGACCAGAGACATAAATCTTTATTAATATTCAACATACAAGATAAAAAATACAATAAGGGTCGGGAACAAAAGGGGTGGGAAATATTCGCCTCCTATCATTAATAAAATTAAGATTATAGGTACACTAAAGCTAGCATAATCTACAATTTTATAACATGACAGGAGGCTTCATATTTGCTGTTTCAACGCTCAGTCAGTAGGGCAAACGATGCATGTTCCGTCGGTCTGAAGTAAAACTGTCGGAAGGTTTCCTCTCGAGACCAGTCTGCCGAACGTAGAATATCGGACAGGGAAGCACCCGCTATCAGGGCTCCTGATGCAGCCGCGCCCCTTACCGAATGAACACCAAATGAGGACTCCACGCCGGCCAACGACAATAGCCATCGGATCCAGCGAGCCAAAGTAACGGCCGAAACCGGTTTATGTGGGCGTACGTAGGAAATCAACAGTTGTCCCGATTGAGAACTTCGAAGCGGGGCAGTAATTGCCACATAGCAAGGCAGGGTAGAAACCACACAGAGCTTAGGAGCCTCTCGAAAAAATGGATAGAAAATGGCAGTGGAGTCGGACTTGGTACGTCTCGACACCGAAAAGGTCACTCCATCTGGGGAAAAAGTGAATGCGTTAAGATCAAAAGCTCTAACGTCGGAGACCCAACGAAATGACACCAGGCACAAAAGAAGTTCAAATTTGGCCGACAATTGTCGTAGAGAAAGATCCTGATTCTCTGGCCATGTCTGAATGAAATCCAAAACCCGGTGTACGTCCCAGAGCGATGTATATTTAGGAGCCGGAGGACGTGACCGTCTGATCCCTCTCAACAATCTACAAACCAAGGGGTCTTGTCCAACCGGCGTCCCCTGAAGAGGGACATGAGCCGCTGAAATGGCGGAGCTGGCAACGTTAACTGAATGATACGATTTTCCTTGGTCGAAGAGGTGAGAAAGGAAATTCAGTACGTTGGATATAGGTGCTGTAAAGGGATCGATACTCCATTCCACGCACCAACGTCACCAAATGGCCCAGGCGGACAGATAACATCTCCTCGTGCATCCGATTCTAGGACAAAATCCGGGGTCGTCCGAAAATTGCCTTGCCATTCCAGGCTGACATGTGTAACAGCCACCAACGAAGTTCGGTCTTGACTTCCTGTGTGAGAGGAATCAGTTGGTCGTACGAGGGTTTCCGGCGTAGGAAGCGTGCTTTCAGGCGCTGCATGGCCCTGTAGTGAAGGGGACCCGGGTAGATGGCTTGGATTGATGTGGATAAGAGGCCCACCACTCGTGCCAAGACCCTGAGTGGGATGTGCAGGATCCGCCGGATCTCTTTCCGAATGGCCATGATTTTTGTCTGAGGGAGGCGTAGGACGCACTGAATCGCATCTACTTCGAATCCCAAAAACTGAACTATTTGCGTTGGCGTGAGGGCCGACTTCTCTTGGTTGACCACAAAGCCCCAGGGATTCGAACAAAGAGACCGTGTAGATCGTTTGAGATTTCAGCCTGGAGGCGCCCTCGCAGAAAAGAAGCAAATCGTCCAGATATATCAGGCATCGAATGCCTCTGGAGCGCAGGCATGCTATTACCGGTTTTAACAGTTTGGTGAAACACCACGGTGCCGAACTGAGGCCAAAGGGGAGGCAGGTGAATTGACATGGCCTCTCTTTCCAAACGAAGCGTAGAAATCGCCGGCAATTGGATGCCACCGGAACGGATAGATATGCGTCCTTTAGGTCTAGGCGAGTGAACCAATCCCCTGGGCGTAATAAGTCTTTTAGAAGATGGATGCCCTCCATCTTGAAGTGTTGATAGGAAATGAAGGCATTCAGGTTCCTCAGGTTTATAACCGGACAGAAAGCTCCCGTCTTCTTCCTGACTGGAAAATTGGAGCTGAAGAAGCCTCCTTTGTCCGGTGCCCACTGAACTGCCCCTTTGTCGAAGAGGGCTTGTATTTCGGCATCCACCAGGACCTGTAGTTCCCTCGACGATACCGGAGTCCGGGGGGGAATTTCGTGGACTGGTGGTGAATGGAAATCTATAACGTAACCTCGGACCATTTGGAGGACCCATGCGTCCGAAGAGATGTCCCGCCACCTGTCGAGACAAAAACGTAACCTGCCGGCATGCAAATGCCTGTGAAAAACGTGGTGTCATGTGTCTCACCTGTGGGCAATCTGCCTCATCCACGTGCCTGGTTTCCTCTGCCACAGTCCGACCTCCAGGAGGTGAAGGACCCAGAGCGGTAGCTGGGAAAGAAGGATGGTGTTCGGGACCCTCTGTGGCTCGAAGGCCAGAAGCAGCTGGAGGCACGACCTCGCTGCCTGCCAGCCCTGCCAAAAACATGAGAAGACTGAGAGCGGAACACTCTCCTCATTGATGATTGCGCTTTATTTAGAGTAGCATAGAGGTTAACGTGCCTCTGGAGCTCCTTGATGAAGGGCTCCCCGAATAGTAGTTCTTTGGCTAACGGTCCCAGCTCCTTGGATCCATACTCCGACAATTTAGCGTCTATGCGCATGAGGACCGCCTTCCTTCACTCCGTCCATAAAGCAACGTTGGAGTTGCCCAGCAGGCAAATGGAGTGTAATGCCCAATCTCTGATGGCTGTAGGGTCCAGGTACGAGCCCTGTGAGACCTCCTCGTCTGCCATGGTAAGGATCCGGGCTAGCGGCCCCAGAATGTCAAGCACCTTATCTTGTGCAAGGCGGAGGCTGCGTTCGACCCCTTTCTTGGGATCGCGACTGGTCCGGGTCAAATAGGTGGAGACCATCGGGTCGAATTCGGGCGTCATAGCGACCTTGTCTGGTAAGGTGGGTCTGGGGCACTCCGCCCTCAACCTCTTCCGAACTGCCCAATCGAGGGGGTCTGCGAACCCAATAATGGACGAACTGGGCCAGATGTTCGGGTAGAGACCACTGAGAAGACCGGGTGGTGCGCGTGTCGAATAGGAGTAAGCCCGTTGCGTCCAACAGAGCAGGCCAATCTTATGGGCACAGACAGAGCAGGCCAATCTTATGGGCACAGACAGAGCAGGCCAATCTTATGGGCACAGACAGAGCAGGCCAGTCATAGGGGGCACAGGCATAGCAGGCCAGTCATAGGGGGCACAGGCATAGCAGGCCAGTCATAGGGGCACAGACACAGCAGGCCAGTCATAGGGGCACAGCAGGCCAGGTCACGTAGGAGTGTTGTAAGACAGTATGAGGGTCACTGATACAGGAGCTCTCCTGTTTAATAAAATAAAGGTCCTGACAGACCCTGAGATAAGGTCTAAAGCAGGTCACAGATACATTACAGTGGGGACGCTTTAAAAACTCCCCTAGGCCATATAAATGTTGAAGAACCCAGCAGTGAGAGAACCCCCATCATCAATAATTAGGAGACATATATAATAATGCAGTTATAATATATCCATATAATATATCCATACAATAATAAATATATATATATATATATATATATATATATATATATATATATATATATATATATATATATATATATATATATATATATATATATATATATATAATATACACACACACACATGCCTAACACCAGCAGCCTCACAGTAGGGTTAGGGTTAAGTGTAAGTATGCAAGGGGTGTTCCCAGACCGCCAGAATATTTATTGGTGTGGGAACCCCCTTGCCGGAAGCACACACGTGCGCCAGGCGAAACGAAGCACTAACGGGCGGGGGAGGGGGCGATTGCGTTCAGCACTCCCTTCTCCACCCGGCCGACACACGCGGTCCGCGGATCGAGCTGGCTGCAACCGGCGGCCACGTGATGAAGCTCCGGTCGGCGGGTAGAGCGCTATATTGCGAGCACCCCACGAACCGGAGGAGGAAGCACACACAGGACCGCTGGAGACGTACTCCACGGGGCTCGGGGGGATCGGAGGAGGCAGCAACAGGCCAGCCTCCAGAAACCCCCGAGCAGAATAAAACCCGAGAGATGAAAAAACGGGTGAAGCAGAGGGGACAGCTAAAGGGGAAGAAAAGGGAGAAAAGAACACAGAAGGAAAACTCCCTATAAACCCAGAGGGAGAAGGAAGGCAGAAAGCCTAAACCATATCACCAAAAGTCCCCAAAATTAATAAATCAAATTAAGTAATTTACATTAAATACTCAATATACTGTAAATCATAAATTACACAACCCCCAACTAATATTAGCAGGAGGCAGTGGTACTCTGACCAGTACTGATTCAGAGCAGCAAAGAAAGAGGAAATGGAATGTTGAGAAGGGAGTTATATGGTCTCCTTGCTGTTTTCTGATTGGTTGTTTACTGTCAGTGTTTTTTGCTGCCGTGGAGTTCTAGTAAAGAGAGACTTAAGCAAATATGAAGCCTCCTGTCATGTTATAAAATTACACATACTGTACGTCCCCCTGTAATCTGTGCTTTATGCGTCCTGTCCCAACATTCTGATTTTGCTTCCTGGTGTCGTTCATCCGGGGGCACCAGGGAACTGCAGCACAGCGTGAGTGTATCATCAGTCACTCTCGAACTGTGAAGTGCATTAGGACCCTGCAGAGAGCGCCTCGGTGTTCTCCTGTATTGGGAGGTGTTCATATCTCTAAAGCAGAAATTACACTTCTGCATGAACAGTATCAGTTTTGTCCAAGTTTGAACATCATTTATTGTTTGTGTGTGTGTGTGAATTGCTACTGTCTCCAAGAGGACTACTTATTTATTGGGAATTCTTCGGCTGTACTGCCTAAATTCTGAGCAATTTGGGGCCACTTGTCTCTAATTCAAGAATATTCTTTTTTTAGTTCGTAATCTGGTTTCTTCTCTGTTCTCACATAACAAATTTTGGAACCTATGGAATTTGGCCTGTCAATATCAGGGCAGAATTTAGATCTGTATTATTTTATTTATAAAGCACCAACAGTAGAACTACCAATGGAAAGCTTTATTAAGAAGCAGCACAGACCTTTTTCTCTAATAACAATTAATGGCCGTAGCTACTGATTATAGGCATTTCTGTTCTCTTTCTCCCCTGAGTGGGTGTCTAGAATGTCTGTTTATAATGTGTGGGGGGGGGTTTAACCTATATACTACCAAGCTGCACTCAGAAATTGACCAGGGAATTTTACATTTTGGGGCCAGAAATTATGAAATCTCCAGTTCAGCAAACCTATCCAGCTCAGCTTCTTTGCCTAAAATCGGAAATTCCCTGGTCGCTTCCTGACCGTTCATAGCTTGAATGACACTGCTTGTTATGCAATCATGGGTTAAAGATACAGTAAAGATTCTGTTTACATCAACTTAAATAGTCCAACACTTTTATAGAATCTTAAATATAGAGTATACGCATTCTTCAAATTTATACTCTTCTGTGAAAGCTTAATTTAACAATAGACATTGCAGCATTTTCTTCTCTTTCTGCATATTTTCAGGACAGAGACTATGATCCAATGACTAATTGTATTCTGTTGTTTTGGGGATGCAGTTCAGTTTTCAAAAGAAATCTTTTTATTTTTTTATTTTATTTATTTACTTTTTTATGAATTGTCTCTCTTCCTCTGCATGCTGTTTTTATAGATAGATCTGACACTTTGAGCTGGAAGAAGCTAATATACAACATATTTTAGATATACTTACCTGAAGCTTTCCTATATGGACACCGCTAACTTTCAGTTAGGGTTTATGGCTGAGACAAAAATTTGACCCAGTGATTCGAGGCCAGAGGGAAGTGATGAAATGCATTTAGATGGTGAACATGCCCTGTATTTGTTTTTGCCAAGCACACAGGGTAGTGTGTGTGTGTGTGTGTGTGTGTGTGTGTGTGTGTGTGTGTATATATATATATATATATATATATATATATATATATATATATATATATATACACTGAGCAGCCACAACATTGAAATTACCTGCCTAATATCATGTTGATATTGATGTTGTGCTGCCAAAATAGATTTGATGCATCGAGGCATAGAGTCCACACGACCTCTAAACATCTCCACCAAGACATTAACAGCAGATCCTTTAAGTTCTGCAAGTTGGGGCCTCCGTGGGTTGGATTTGATGTTCCAGAAAGTCACACAGATGCTCAGACGGATTGAGATCTGGGGAACTTGGAGACCAGGGCAACACCTCGAACTCTGTGTCATGTTCATCAAACCATTCCTGAACAATGTTTACAGTGTGGCAGGGTACATTACCCACCTTAAAAAGGCCACTGTGTTCAGGAAACACCATTGCCATGAAGGGGTGTACATGATCTGCAATAATCTATGTAGGTTGTACATGCCAAAGTTACATCCACATGAATGCCTGGACCCAAAGAATTTCAGGAAAATAGCCGATAACCAACCGATATTCTGTACATTCACCATTTTAAAACCATAAGCTATTTCTACACAAATCTACTGTTAACTGAACATGTTTATTATTTATATCTTTTTTTGCAAATATTTTTTTTATTAAGGTAAATGCACAAAATATACACGCCAGTCAAATTTTTTTATGTTTTCAAGAATGTGTGTAGTGGATGCAGTGGATTTTTGTGGCAATGCTCTGACAGCTGCGGGACTCGCAAGAGTTAGACAGGGGAGCTGAAGGGACAGTAAGTAAGAGTGTGCTGGGCCCCCCAGGACCTTGATGGAGGCCCTGGTCTGCAATATCGTATCTTTATTGGGCGATACCGATATTGCTGAAAATACAGAATATCGACCGATAATATCGGCCAGACTGATGATCGTTCGATCCCTAGTGTCTATGGAACATTTTATTGGATCCTACGTAGACCTCAATTATGTGATCACTGTCTACAAAGAACAGGTTCAGATAAGTAAGTCTCACTTTACCTGCCCCCCCAGCCACTGGATCTCCAGTGGTGATGTCACTGATGAGGGTATTTTTTAATGCAGCAAAGTCCCCAGATGGTGACAGTGCCGCTTTAAACTTTTAAAGGGACAGCACAGTCTCGAGCCCACAGCAACGCCTGTACTTTTGCCTCAGCACCATTTAGCTACTTGATGACTACAATCCATAGCCGGAGTGACTTCTCAACTGGATATTCTGTTCTCCACTCAATATTTGAACATAACGATCATCCACTCACCATCACCAGTGGATTGAACGTTGAGATATACATTGTATCTGGCTTTCCAGTCAGTTATTGACAATCAATGCAGTCATTACTGCTTTAACCAGGGGGTGGATCTATTGTTTGTTTATTGACATGTTCTGTATATATAGATTCATTTTTTGTATCAAGGCTATGGTATACCTAGATATACAGGCATAGGATTAGTTGCTCTATGGGCTTAACACATGTTGTAGCTTTTTTTCTTCCCCTTATATACTAATGTAGTAAGGAATATCTTTTTTCTTGGATCAATATTTATAAATACATTCTTTGCATTTATTTGAGTGCGGTATATTTTGTATTATTTGATTATATGTTTAGGGACTATTAAAGAGTGTGACCTCTATATCTGCACCAAAACCCTGTACAAAGTGCCAACATCATATATATTTTTCCGCTTTCAATCTTTGCTGTGCTTCCCGGCGACATGAACAATAGTGTTATTTGAGAGACCCTGCAATTTCAGAGGGACTGGAAGGCAGTTGTTCCGTAACCAGCACGAAGGAAGTGTTCTAGAATGAAATAAGTGGGCGGGAGGTTGAGGCTGAATGCTGTAAAATAGTTATTTATGGTTTATTTTCATTTATTATTAAAAGGGCTGCAAAGAACATGAGGGGAAATAAAAATCCAGCTAGTTATTTACTTCATAATAATAGTGCGTTCAAAGTGAATTTCAAATTTGGGGCCAAAGTAGTCCAACTGGAAGAATATCGGACTTAGAAAATGTTTCCAGTTGGGCTATGATTGCCTTTGAAATGCACTTCTTGCTTCAGTGAATAACCCTGTATGTTGCTGCCTGGAGTGTCCCTTAAAGGACAGCTGTCATCAAATTTCACTTCTTGTTTTCTAAAGTTTACTAAATGTAATGAAACTTAAGTTTTTTTTGTTTTGTTTTTTGTTTGTGTGTGTGTAATAAAAATATACATCTGTAATTGCATTCTAACTGTATTTTGTTTGAGATAGATTATATATATATATATATATAATCTTAAAATATATGTAGAATAATATTCATATATTTAATAATTTTAAAAATGTGAATTCGAACTTTGGCCAGATTTTCTGATTCAGTTGTCCTAAAAAGACTGGACATAAGCCATTTTGAATACCTCAGGTGGTCTACTTTTGCAAATGGTATGCCATGGTGGGGGTAATTCTTATTCCTGGGCTGCCATATAGTCTCACAGACAGCAGAACCAATTGTCTGTAAAACCGATAATGGGCAAGCCTTAAATGTGACCCTGTAACTTTCCAAAACACCATAAAGCCTGTAAATGGGGGATACTGTTTTACTTGTGAGGTATTGCAGTGCACAAATATGAGTGTTTTAAAGCCGTAAAGCATATAATGCCGATAACATCATTTGGAAAAATAATTTTTTTATTTTAAATGCAGAAGAACAAATATAAATGCTAACTTTGGCCAGGGTTTGACTAAATAGCTATTTAAAAAGACCATGCAATCATAGTACATATTGGTATGATCATCATTTACATATGAAAATGCAGGCATGCATTTAGATATTGTTTTTTTGTTTATTATATCCTATGTGATTTGTGATGTGTTTCCCATTTGTTTTATGTTTTTCATGTATAAAGTTAATTTTGACATCTGATTACCTGCTCAATGTGGGATGGATCCTTGTGTATCAATTGATGTAATTAAGAGGTTATTTAAACTAACGTGTTAGTTGGATCCTTGGCTTGACAAAGACACTGCATGTGTCGAAACATTGCTGGTTCCACTTAATGGTGGAATAAATCTTCATTTGATTATGCTATAGAGTTACTGCTCTATTATTCCTTTTACTTTGTGAAGGTGATTGCAGAGTAATCTTGGAACCTGCACTTGTGCATCTCCAACAAGTACATACTAAAAAATACTGGACATACCCCATTTTGAATAAACTGGGTTGCCTACTTTTGCAAATGGTATGCCATCATGGTGTTCATTTTCATTCCTAGGATGCCATACATTCTCAAAGGCAACCTGCAAAAAAAAAAAGGGGGAAATCCCTATATTTGACCCTGTAACGTTCCAAAACCCCATAACACCTGTACATGGGGGGTGCTATTGTCCTCATGAGACATCACTGAACACAATATATATGTATTTAATTGCAGTAAAAGCTAACAGCATTATGAGATTCACTGTTTAAATGCCATGCAGAACTTAGACAATAACAACATTTATAATTTCGCAAACCTTTTTAGATTTTATTCATATTAAATTGTTTCATAAATATTTGATGTGAAATGAAAGCCCTGTTTTCTCCTGAACACAATACTAGGAATGGCAGATGGATTACTGTAGGATCTAGTAGACTTAGAGTTTTGGATAAAAGGCATATTGCACAGTCTGTTGTTCTACATAATTCATTTTCTGCACTTTCAGAGTGTAATTGTGTTGTGGAGAGAGGCACTGAGGCTAGAGGTGTTGTGGAGAGGGTCACTGAGGCTAGTGGTGTTGTGGAGAGGGTCACTGAGGCTAGTGGTGTTGTGGAGAGGGTCACTGAGGCTAGTGGTGTTGTGGAGAGGGTCACTGAGGCTAGTGGTGTTGTGGAGAGAGGCACTGAGGCTAGTGGTGTTGTGGAGAGGGGCGCTGAGGAGACCGACTTGGAGACTATGGTGAGGCCTAATAGAAAGAAGTTGTTGTGGAGATGGACAATGGTGGTCTTGTGAGGTGTCTTCCCGGAGCTACTGCTCACAGAGACAGGAGACATATCTGTAATATTGCAGGAAGGGGAATTGGATGTACTTGTCCATCTAGGGACAAATGACTTTGCTTGCAATGAGGTTTCAGAGGTTAAGGAAGTTTTTAGTGTTTTTGCCAATGATATACGGCAGGTTGCTTCCACACTGTCATTCTCTGAAGTTCTGCCTGTGCATAACACTCAGAACGACAGGCGGATGCGTATTAGGGACTTTAATTTGTGGCTTGGTGAATGGTGTCGGGAGCAAGGATTTGGCTTTATTTCTCATGGTAGCTCTGTTTGGAATGGAAATAACCTGTACAAAAAAGATGGTTTGCATTTTTCTCAAAAGGGAACAAATGTTCTCAGTGAGCAGTTCACAGGTTTTGCTAGGATGTATTTAAACTAGGGGGGGGGCAAAAGGGTGATAAAACATCAATCCAATTGTCCCCCAAAACAAGGACAGAAGGTGCCTGTAGCAAGTGTGTTAAAAAATTATAAGCTTAGAGTCATGTCTACAAATGCTCGCAGTTTAGGGAATAAGATCCATGAACTTGTGGCAATAATGGCAACTGATAGTGTAGATTTAGTCGCTGTTACTGAGACATGGTATAATGAGAAAAATGACTGGGACATAGCAATACCAGGGTACTCTTTATATAGAAAAGATAGGGAAGGCAAGAAATGGGGGAGGGGTGGCCCTGTATGTGAAGGATAGCATAAGATCTAGCCTAATAAAAGTTAGTGAGGCGAACATATAGTCCGTTTGGGTTACGTTAGAATTTGGTAATCACACAGTAACTCATGTAGGTGTGATTTATAGGCCCCCAGGACAAATTGAAGAGTTATATAATCTACTAGTTGAGGAAATAGCTAAAATGATAATGAAGGGGGAAGTTATCATCATGGGTGACTTTAATCTTCCTGATGTAAATTGGAAAACAAAATTAGCTAATTGTGCCAGGAGCACACATATTCTAAACTCCCTACTGGGATCGTCTCTAAAACAAGTTGTTGAGGAGCCAACTCGTAAAGAGGCCATACTAGATTTAGTGTTAACAAATGGAGATTTGGTATCAGATATTACTGTAGGTGAAAGTTTAGGATCCAGTGATCATCAGTCAGTGTGGTTTAATATAAGAACAGTGACTGAGTCACACCACACAAAAACAAAAGTTTTAGACTTTAGAAAAACAGACTTTTCTAAAATTAGAATATGTGTAGAGGAGTCATTATCAGACTGGAGCAATTTAAATGGAGTCCAAGAGAAATGGGATTATTTAAAAGTTGCACTATTGAAGGCAACAGAAAATTGCATTAGGCTTGTCAGTAAAAGCAAAAAATTCAAGAAACCACTGTGGTACTCTACAGATGTGGCCAAAATAGTTAAAAACAAAAAGTTAGCATTTAGTAATTATAAAAAAAAAAAACCAAAGTGAGGAAGACAAAATGATCTATAAGATTAGGCAGAAAGAGGCTAAGCAAGTTATAAGAGCTTCCAAATCACACACAGAAGAGAAAATAGCACCGTCAGTAAAAAAGGGGGACAAAACTTTTTTCAGATACATAAATGAGAAAAGAAAAGTAAAACAAGGATTAGTTAGATTAAAAACAAAAGAAGGAAGGTATGTAGAAGAGGATAAAGGTCTAGCTGACTGCCTCAATAAATATTTTTGTTCTGTATTTACAGATGAAAATGAAGGAAAGGGACCTCAGTTGAGAAAAAGGATAAATGAGTCATTTATTACACGTGAGTTTACAGAGGAAGAGGTTCTATTTCAACTGTCAAAAGTAAAGACAAATAAGTCAATGGGACCTGATGGAATACACCCAAAGCTATTAAAAGAGCTTAGTGGTGTACTAGCAAAACCATTAACAGATTTATTTAACCAATCACTGTTAACAGGAGTAGTCCCAGAAGATTGGAAGTTAGCGAATGTTGTGCCCATTTACAAGAAAGGTAATAGGGAGGAGTCAGGGCAACTATAGGCCAGTAAGCCTTACTTCAGTAGTGGGGAAAGTGATGGAAACCATGTTAAAGGATAGGATTGTTGAACATCTAAAAACACATGGATTTCAAGATCAGAGACAACATGGGTTTACTTCAGGGAGATCATGCCAAACTAATCTTATTGATTTTTTTGATTGGGTAACTAAAATTATAGATCAGGGTGATGCAGTAGACATTTCTTACCTAGATTTCAGTAAGGCTTTTGACACTGTTGCACATAGAAGGCTTATCAATAAACTGCAATCTTTAAGTTTGGATTCCAATATTGTTGAATGGGTAAGGCAGTGGCTGAGTGCAAACAGAGGGTTATAGTTAATGGAATATATTCGAAGCTTGGACTTGTCACCAGTGGGGTACCTCAGGGATCTGTACTTGGACCCATTCTCTTTAATATTTTTATTAGTGATATTGCAGAAGGTCTTGATGGTAAGGTATGTCTTTTTGCTGATGATACTAAGATATGTAACAGGGTTGATGTTCCAGGAGGATAAGCCAAATGGCAAATGATTTAGGTAAACTAGAAAAATGGTCAGAATTGTGGCAACTGACATTTAATGTGGATAAGTGCAAGATAATGCACCTTGGATGTAAAAACCCAAGGGCAGAGTACAGAATATTTGATAGAGTCCTAACCTCAACATATGAGGAAAGGGATTTAGGGATGATTATTTCTGATGACTTAAAGGTAGGCAGACAATGTAACAGAGCAGCAGGAAATGCTAGCAGAATGCTTGGTTGTATAGGGAGAGGTATTAGCAGTAGAAAGAGGGAAGTGCTCATGTACAGAACACTGGTGAGACCTCACTTGGAGTATTGTACACAGTACTGGAGACCGTATCTTCAGAAGGATATTGATACCTTAGAGAGGGTTCAGAGAAGGGCTACTAAACTGGTTCATGGATTGCGGGATAAAACTTACCAGGAAAGGTTAAAGGATCTTAACATGTATAGCTTGGAGGAAAGACGAGACAGGGGGGATATGATAGAAACATTTAAATACATAAAGGGAATCAATACAGTAAAGGAGGAGACTATATTTAAAAGAAGAAAAACTACCACAACAAGAGGACATAGTCTTAAATTAGAGGGACAAAGGTTTAAAAATAATATCAGGAAGTATTACTTTACTGAGAGGGAAGTGGATACATGGAATAGCCTTCCAGCTGAAGTGGTAGAGGTTAACACAGTAAAGGAGTTTAAGCATGCGTGGGATAGGCATAAGGCTATCCTAACTATAAGATAAGGCTAGGGACTAATGAAAGTATTTAGAAAATTGGGCAGACTAGATGGGCCGAATGGTTCTTATCTGCCGTCACATTCTATGTTTCTATGTTAATGATATATTAGTGTGGGTGCACTTAATATGAATGCGGTAAAGTATGTTTAAACATACATATTGTCACATTTTAGGGTTTGTTCACATTTTGTTTTGATCAGAATTTGTACAATTGCCTTCATTCTTAAGGGGTTAATATCACTGTTTACTGGTGTTATAAGTACATAGATATGAAATATACTTTTCAGAAAAATGCGATATTTACATTGCTGTCTAGTAACAACTCTATTGGCAGTAACTCTGGTGGCCACTAGAGGTGCTTCATAGTTCAATGCTGCAATGCATGGAGACCCTGAATGCATCTCGATACATCTCGATACATCTCTATGAGCAGAAACCGAGAATACGAGAACTCGGAGAATGGACAAAAGCTTATATTACTGGCGAATTTTGGGTACATTTGATTGGCAACTAAAACAACTATGCCTTAAGCTCCGCCTATTGTCTGGAAAGTATGTTTATTTTTAAATTCTACCACAACTAGAGCGGTCAGGAAATAAAGAAAATTAGATTTAAACACAGGGAGCAGATAAGATCTAGTTTTGGTGACCAGCGAGCGAGTACGTAATATGCACAGTCTGTGGGCATTCAGATTATTCCTTAATGCAGTTGTTTTGTCTCCATGTTCTAACGAAAATTAGTGTGATTTTTGCGACCGCTTTGATTTGTGGGCTAAACATTGTCACACTGTTCTAATTCTCAGAAATTAGAAGATATAACATATTTACACGTCTTAGTGTATTTTCAGAAGCTACACTTTACTGTATAAAATAAAATCTGTATTAGTCTAACATGGATTCTCATTCCGTGTGCACTGTGGATGAACAAGCTCTCCTTGTACACTGTGAGCAGACATCATTAGCTTTAGTATCTAGGACAGTGGTTCTCCAGCTTAATCTAGTGCTGTTTTAGGTAAGCAATCCGAATTATGTACGAGAGCCTAATAAGTTCCAGATGCCTCTTTTGTTTATGTAATCAAATATAGTTTTTAGTTTTCCTTTTCCTTATGTGCCATGGTTTTCAGGCACAGTGAGAGCACACTGTGTACATTATTTTTAACCCCCACAGTGCTGCACACACCAGCAGCAAGCAGATGCAAATGTGTTTTATACTTGTCCCCACTCCACTCTTCACCCCAGTAAATGCTTTAAAAGTAATTGCTGGGCTGGCAGATTGAGGAACCATCTCATTCAGACTGTTATAGTGTCCAAGCACTAGATCTTTCAATAGGGTTTTTAATTATCCTTGTTTCCAAATATCCTAAAACGGGTACATCTAGAGGATGTGTGTGTGTGTGTGTGTGTGTGTGTGTGTATGTATGTGTGTATATATATATATATATATAATCAGTTAATAAACCTATTTTTATTTTAATGTCAATGTATGTTTAACAGACAGCAATTTAAAATAGTAGAAGTATGATAACATGTTAGTGTATTATATAAAAGCCAATTGGAAAGATATATTAAATTGTTTATTTCGTAGAGTGCATTTCCTGTGTATGCAGTGCCATATATGGATAGGCAATTAAATATAAATTAATTAATAAGTATCTTTTATATTATTTATTACCCTCCCCCTCTCCCCCCTCGAGATATGTTTGAAGCATCTTAAAACGTGTCCTTGTGTGTATAAGATTGATGGGAGTTAAAGTCCCTGCTCCTATTTGCAAATGCTGTCCATCATTCAGTCCCTCTCCTTTAATCAATATGCTGGGAGAGGAACTGGGGAGAGAATCTCACTGTCTCCCCAGCTTTTCCCGACATATTAGTCTTGGAGAGGAACTGAAGTAATGATCGCAGCTGCCAAAAGTGTAACCCAAATTAATCTCAGGCAGATGGGTACATGTATCCTAGTTTTCCACAGCATGACTCACACTGCAGATTATGGTCTGTCCATATCATTTAAAGAAAAAGTTTGTGGTCCCTCGTCATTTTGGATCACATACCTTTGTTTTTTGTTTTGTTTTTTAAACCGTGTTTAAAACAATGCTCCATTAAGTCTGAAACACGATGCCTGTCTCTGTTCATTTGCATGTCAAGCTGGGAACTATGGGAGAATTGTGTTTAACATGATTTCTCCAAACTACTGTGCCCAGGGACGACTTTTTTCCAAGTTCATAGTTAAGATATGTAGATGATGCACAATAGTAAGTTTTAAATGTATGTCTATGTATCAACGTGTGAATTTGTTGCAATATGGCTTATAAGAATTGTTAGAATCATCTTTATAAAGGGCAGTTCTGAGTTAAATTGTTAGTGCAGAGTAATTAGTAGGAATATTGGTTCTACATATAAGTTTCCATGACGATTGATTCACAATCAGTACTTTGCACTGTGATTGTGTTTTGTGCATGATTCTCACTGAATAAAATATATTGTATATGTGGTAAAGGTAAATGTCTCTCTAGCGCCAAGTGCATATCAGTATTTTTTTTGTGTGTGTGTGTGTTTTTTGTTAACACACACAGCAGAGCCTAGTCCTGCAAGAGAGATCTGACAGTGTGGGTGCCCTGACATGGACCACAGACAGACATATATTGTCTTAAAATTAATACACGAAAAAAGGAACTTCCCACAGCTAAGGCTGTTGCAGGGTGTGTATATGCAAATTCAGGAACTCACACACTATAAAAAGACCTTGGTTTGGCTGAGAGATTGTAAATGCTGGTCCTGCAGGGTCGTCTTATCTTTATATTACTGGTGCAGACTCCAGGCTTTGACCCTGAGTACTTGTAGCAGTTTGGAGAGATGACACATCTCCAGCAATATGGAGTCCCTGTTGTATGCCACCCTGTATTGTGCCAGCACCTCACAGATGTGTTCTCTTCTCGTAGGAGGAAGAAGAGCGGAAAGCCAAGGAGGAAGAAGAGAAGAGGGAGTATGAAGAATACCTGAAACTAAAGGAGAGCTTTGTGGTGGAGGAGGAAGGGGTTCAGGAGTCCATGACAGAGGAGGAGGTAGGTCCCTTATTAGAATGGCTGTTTATACTGTTATAACCCAGCTAACCTGTCGTTTGGTTTTGTTTGTTTTTTGGACCTGAAAATATAAAGGTTCTGGAAATGGGGGGAGATTATCTGTGAAGATGACTGTAATATAAATTACCTGTATGACAAAACAGTGGGCAATATAAACTGGGTTTAGTAATAGGAAATAAGGGGGTGGGGGGTACCACTTTCTCTCTACATCACTTATAAAATATCACCTAGAAAAGAAGGCAGCATCCTAACTGTTGCTCACTACGTCTCCCTTGATTCTTTGCTAACATTTTGTCTGTAAGAACATTATGGGAGATGTAGTCCGTAGCACCTGAATGCTGTATGTTGACTACCTTTGACCTAGAATACCGGATAACTTTATAAAACTATGGTAAAGTCCTATAATGAGAACCGTCACTTCAGAAACCATTGGATTTAGCTGGTTCATTCCATTGTTTTTCATGGTGATAGTGAAAGTAAACTTGCATACATTGCATCTATTTAGTCCTGGTCCAAAGACCTTGCCTTCAGTGCTTAATGATCAAATGCCCCTACACTGCTATAGTTTGGTCTTTAAAGACCTTTTTCCAAAAGGGAATGAATGACCTGCTTTTTAGATTTGGCAGCTCTGCAATTGTTCATTAAGTAGAATAATCCATTTTTGGATCGGTTCTTTAAAAAGCAACAGATTGTTCTGACATAGACCCTCCCTTGTCTTTTAAGAAAGTTATTAAACACACGAGGCAGTGCAAAGACAGACAGCTGCAGTTATTACATACCATGTGAGAGCAGAGAAAAGGGTTGAAACTTACACAGACATGCACTCATAGATTACACATTTGCTACAGCCAGGCCTTAACACATCTTTGTTTTTATAATCTTAATGTGTTTGCAATTTATTTTTGTGTTCAGTAAATAAAGATATACACATAATGTAGACCTGTATACCTACATAGGGATTTTTAACGTACAAGATAGTGATATCTTCTGTAGGAAGTTGATTACATTCATGGGACATATCCTGAATTCGGAGGAATAACGTATGTTGTGGTAAAGTGTTCGTATTAGTGATGGTAGTATTTCATTTTTCTTTAAAAAAAAACAAAAACATAATATTAAAGATTGAAGAAGCTTGGTTTTCAAGTGGCTTCCTTGGAAAACAGATCCAAAAAATAATAATTTTGCCCTTAGATATGGAATAGGACGATGATCAACACATTTATCGGATGTGAATAATTAAAGCCAGAAGTGTTATAGAATGGTTTCTATTAAAATATCCAGCGATTATTCTCATTAATATTAGAGGTAAAAATCCCTGTGATATTTAAAGGGATTCATACTATGCAATAGAACCTGACAGTTTTGGCTTAGAGTGAATTAAAGTTTTTTTACTTTGAGAAATTGCTTTCAGAGTTTATTACGGCTAAAGGAAATGGGTTTAGGCAAGTTTACTGTTTAAACGTATTGCGATATTTTTATATCATTACATGTTAAATATACAGGAAAACGGTCATTTCATTCGCTGGCATGATTGAGTACCTTACTTCTTTTTCTTCCCATTTCCCATTGTAAGACACAATTGTGTATAACACGGATTCATTTTCTTGTTTTTGAAATCCAGTCATTTTTTATTATTTAATGTTTGTCTTTTAATACTGGACCTTTTCAAGATCCCATGAACCCCATAAACATATAGTCACATAAAAATAAATATATAGAGAGTTCTAAGATCAATGATATGTGCAACAGTACAGCACGATCCGAATAGGGGACACTCTGTTATATGTTATGAATGTATTTGACATGTCTGCGTATGTCTAAACACGTGTTCATTTGTTATTTTATTATTAATTTAGAATAATAAAGAGAATATTACACACATTGACATTTAGAAAGGGCTCTTTACCGTTTGAGTATCTCTAGGTAATGCCGTCCAAGGCCATATAAGCACAGGATTATTATATTGTTTTGTTGCGTATTAAATTATACAAAGTGTTTTTTTGTTGTTGTTTGTTTTTAACAGTTAGGAGAAAATAAAAAGATACAAATCTAAGATCTTTATAGTACTAGAATATATCAATGTAGCAATGTAATTGTCAAATTGTCAAACAAGATTTTGTAAACCATAGGTCCCATTCTTTATGGAATTATTTTGAAGTATGGGGAATAAAAGCTTTTAATCAATTCATTTCTATAATCTTCTTTAATGGTGGTAATCAACAGAAGAGTAAATAAAAAAAAAAAAAATCCAAAACCTGTGGAAGTGCAGATAGAGAGAGGCGAAGGTTACACAATATAAAACAAACTATTTGGATTTTATGTCAAGCCTATCAATCAATGGAAAAAGTACAAATAACAATTCAGTTTCGGAGTATCACAGAGTAATTTTTCTTTGAAGTCTTTAATTAAAGAGCACATAGGAAATGAGGTGTTATTGAAATATTTTGTGTGTTATGATGTACCATATCATGTTGATAAATCCGTACTTAGCCTTCCAAATAGTTTTAGTATTGATAGTAGAGTATTTTAACATGGCAAATTCAGTTTACATTACACAGCAAGTGGCTATACAGTGCTTTAGAAATCTGAAGAAATGGCCTAAGTAATTATATGGTCACAGAATTTCTGTGCATATCATTTTAATTATTTGTTGTGTCTCATATTCCTGTCAATAATCTGCTCCCAGCATTTATCTCTCTGTCTTATCAAAGTTATTCAGTTAATGACTGCGCCATTATTATTAATTCTATTCCAGCATTATTTCTCTGAGCCCTACCTGCCTTTTCCAACCAAACACACTTATGCCATTGTCCTCCCTGTCCACACCCACATTATTCTCCCTTCGTCCCTTTCAGCCATAGCTAAGCTATTCAGCCTGTACCTGTGTCTCACCATTATTCATGCCTACCTCTCAGTGGCATCCTAGCCACACTATTCCACTAGTGACCCTGTAAGCCAGTCAACACTATTTCTTAAATGACATTCTCAGTCCTCTTGTAGTTTTTCAGCTTGTTATTAATGCTATTCTACTAGTGTTGAATATCAATGTCACGTTAATATAAATGGCAGCATCCCTATTCTAGGTTATATAGCATATAATAATCTATTGGTTAGAACAATGTAGCAGTAACCCCATCTTATGAATATAATGTAACCGGTAACAACTTGCTAACATAAATCGATCGGCTTGTTAAAGCAGTGGTAACATCACTGTCTTAGACCTGTCTTAGAAATACCGGTTCAAATGCCTTTTAGACCACCTTACCAGCAAGACACCTATGATATCTATATCTGCCTAACTCAAATCCTCGTAGATTGCAAGCTTGTTTCTCCAATTGTAAAGCACTGCGGAATACGTTGGAACTATATAAATAATAATAAACATTCCTCCATATATACCAGGGAAGCAGCCAAAAACAATAAACGTAAAAAGAAATGTTGACTTTTAGGCTATATATGCTGCAGGGGTAGGCAACCTCTGGCACTACAAATGTTGTGGACCACATCTCCCATGATGCTTGGCCAACATAATGGCTGTAAAAGCCACACAATTATGAGTGGCAAAGGCTGCCTACCCCTGATATACTCTATGGCCTAGTTTAGGGTTGCTGACATTTATAGTGGAGCAACTTTGATTTATTACATTTTTTGGCATTGTATATATTGGAGATAATTTGTTGTTGCTTGCAGTTTTAGTGCCTCAGCTTTCTTTGAAGTGAATACTAATCACACAGTAATATAGTGCCAGAACTGAAATCTATATTGTTTACAGTGTTTATCATTATTCTAACAGTGTATCTCTCCACTCTATCCACACTAATCACCCAGTGTCCCTCTCGCCTCTTTCCACACTCTTCATCCATTGTCGTTCAACTCATTCAACGCAATTACTCCAATGTATCTTCCACACCACTGCCTCCGGGGGGGAATCCCTGAGGGTGAGGGCACCCTCAGTGCACTATAGTGCCAGGAAAATGAGTATGTTTTCCTGGCACTATAGTGGTCATTTAAGTTCTACTCTAATTATTTTTTGTGTTCCAAGTCTCTTCTTGTCTTAGTTTATAGTTATTAGGTCGTCTCTTCTAGATCTAGATGGCTACTAGAATGTACTAGGCATGGGCGACATAAGGGAAACTATGACATGTCCAAGGCAAGTTAACATAGTATAACAGTGTGACATGTTCTATAGTAAGTTGGTAGCTACACTAAAAGTGTGTAACCTGGAGGTGAAAGGAGGAGAATTTATGCCAGAAAATATATATCTTTTTTGAGCTGATTGAACAAGAGCTATCCTGAGTAAGACACACAATCATTAATCTATACATTCCATTACTACATTACTGAAGACAGCGATTCTTAACTCTTTTAGACCGTGACTCAGTGTAAATGGCATTGCATGCAAAAAGAGAAAAAAAATGAACCGCACTCCAATCATGTGAAGATCCGTGTGTTAAACTGGACCAAGGGCCAGCACCAGCCCCAGGGAGTAGATATCAGTGGTAGAAAGAGGATCCAGGCACTCAAAGTATCTTCAAATTGATTTATTAGGACATGTGAGACACCGCAAACATCTCAGGGGTCGAAACATTGCAGTGTCTCACTTATCCTAATAAATACATTTGAAGACACTTGGAGTGCCTGGATCCTCTTTCTACCACTAATATATAGCATATTTGCTTGACCTCGTCCTCAGCAAATTTAGGTCACTGGCCCAAATGATATACTAAACAAATATTCTGCAACACACCCATTTTAGAATTTTTTTGGTGTCACCATGGGGTCTCCATTGCACTGATACATTTGTTGCTACTGTAAACCATTTATTGTGAGCAGTTGTGTAGGAATGTATAAATATAATGTGCCCATACCAACCCGTGGAGACCAACGAAACTGGCATAGTAGGTACCCATTCTCAGTGATTAAGGGAATGGGCAAATTGTATTTTCATCTTCTGCCAAACACGGCTGTACAGAGCAGTACCAACAGCTTACTTAAGGAATATTTTAGTTTATATATTTCCAGATAGTTTCTCTGGCACAAATCATTTATAATACTTGCCTGACACAGATTTCATTATAAAATTCAAATCTTTTTACTGATACATGACAGCCTCACTGTCAAGAAATTTGCTATGCTTTTATCTTTAAATTCTGAATCTTTTAATCATTTTAACACAATAATTATAAACAAAAGCACCAGCATGTAGATCTGTATGCCGAAAATTGTTATTTTCTTTCATATTGCACATTTTATGAGACTTTTGGTATCTAAGTAACAATTTTCTTTAAACATCTTTAACAACGTATAGGAGAAATATATTGTCTGATCAGCAGAACCTTGTTAAATATCTTTGGCAGACAATACAAAAAAACCTTCAATATATAATATTTTTAAATTTATTTTTATTTTAAATCCAGTTTTGATCATTAATACAATCTTACAGTTTTCTTTATCTGTTGGGTGACTCACACAGGACATTTCTAGGTTGCTAGTGAACCATGAATAAAATACAGTTCTTGGCAGATTGTGAAACTCTCCCTCTCCCCCTCAAACGATTTTATTAGACATGAAACTGCACACAAGTTATATTTTGTTTTTTTCTTTACTTTGACCTTCACTGTTTGTGCCTTGGTAGTGTTTTGCACACAATCCAAACCACAAGGATTCTTTGCTGCACTCCCAGCCCCGCGACAGGTCTGACCACATCAGAAATAATGACCTGTGAAGCCACATCTCAGCTCAAGTTAACTCAAGTTAACTCCTTCCCTACTGAGCTGAGCTGTGTAGTACTATGTTTGTGTGTGACTTTCAATGGGCAGATCTTGGCTCCCATATTTGACAGATATTGACATGCTGTTTAACGCTGTTATTTCTCTTAAGGAAACGGTAGTTATACCCAGACCCCCTCTGTGAAGTCCATGGGCCCTAATCTCAATCTGCCAAAGATTACTGAGAGTTGCTTTCCTCAGTGGCACCTTTTAAGATGATGTAGCTCCCACCCAGGACTATAACTTCCACTAATGTCAATCAGTACTGACCAGGCACACTACATACAACCAACACACACAACAAAGAGGCAGCACACACCACACACACACACACTATTTACAGCCAGTCTCTCATAGGGAGAGGCTCTAAACTCCAGATTTTTCCAAATTAAATCTGAAGTTCAAAACGGAAGCATAAAATAGCCAGTTGTGACTATATCGTAGTTGGAGAACTTTGCCAGAAATTACATTTTCAGGCCTCAGGTTTTTAATTCCGATTTAATTTTGGAAATTTTGCAGTTAAGTGAATAATCCTGCCAATGTTAAGATTTTAGCAGGGTCCCCAAACTTTCTAATATGAATTAATTTTGCGTAACGACAAGCAGATTATTTTACCACTTGAATTTAATGGAATGAATAACAAATTAACCAAAGAAACTGATTGTTTATTTATTTTTTTACTTTTTATTTGCAACTTCAGATATGCTTTTGCACATAGTGTTATATTGACCTATATTCATTTTTGTACATAGTGAACCTGAGAAGTGGCTTAAGAAAGCTAACAAACAAAAGAAGCAAATACGAACTTCACAATTGTATGTCATCACATTTTTCATTTGCGTCCCAAAATCAAATCATTATCTTGCAGATTCTCAATGTCTATAGTTACTTGAAGGAATTAAATGTGGGACTTCTTGTCAAGTGAAAATGAAACTCGCCGGCTGTTAGGGGTGGGGGGAAGTAAAAGGTGAACGTGAGCCTGCCTCGATAGTGGATTCGTACTTTACTTATAGAAGTGGCATTGGAATACAGTGCTTTTCACACCTTTCCTGTAATATCTGTGTGTGTGTGTAATTATTATTATTAAAACTCAGCCCCACACAATTTGTACATGCGTTGTGAATTGGTGGCAGAGCATCATGGGAAATGTGCAATACAATATTTGGATTGCCAGGGGTACCTTGATCTGTCTATACACATTATATATGCAATGAATATCTCACTACCATACTCTTTCATTGACCTAGGTATTTGTGTGCATTGAGGTGGATTGAATTCTAGTATATTTTCTCTGCTCTAATCTGATTTCTGTTTCCCTTACAGTCCCGCAGCTTCCTTACAGAGTTTATTAACTACATCAAGGTAACTACAATTTATGCAAATGTATGTAGACACTTTCACAAATTCTACAGACACACGCAGTAACCCTCTTTTTAAAGTGAAACTGCCAATTTCTCACCCCATGAAACACTACCGAAGTGGGAAGTAAAAAACATCCCAAAAACAGTGCATGACTTCTATGTACTAAGTAGCATTATCATCTCATGATGCTCCAGGCATGATGTCAATAAATAGATATTACCTAGAATAACTTTAGATCCCTTTTTTTTTTTTTTTTTTTTTGCTCCTGTGCAGGTATAGCATATATTCAATATTAGTGGCATTATGTCATCTCCACCTAGTATGAATGGCTGTCTAGAATGTAACCAGTGGTCGTACAGATTGCAACTTGTTTGGGTAACGTTTGGACAACACACGCTTCCATTAAATGTAGGACAAATCAGTTATTCCAATGAAGTGAATTAATATTCATGTTGTTACCAGCATTGTTTGTAAACGTTTTGCCAATGTAATGTACGGAAGGCCTGTCACGTCTCACAAGGCTTTTCTGTCATTTTTAAATATTAAATTATAAAATATTTGAGTTATACTAGTTAGTTACACTAAAAAGACACTACATAAATTGTAAATATATAATATATAAATAACTGGTCAATAGTAAAAAGAATACAATTTTAAGAGTTTTACTGTTTCGTGTCACTTAACTCTGGTCTAGTTTGAGCTGTAATCCTAAATCGTATTATGCAAAAGCAAAAATGAATGTGACACTTTAAGTAAAAGTGCTTATTTGGTTAGGCCAACAAAGGCAAATTTATAAAAGGTAATGAGCGACACCAAAGTCTGGTTTAAAATATTGAAGTCTGGTTTAAAATATTGCCTCTCTACCGACATGAATAGAGATGTCATTGTGTAATGCTGCACTATATTTTAATGTTGTTTTTCTGTATTTTGCTAGTTTTAGTTTACAGGAGCTACATTACTTGCTTTTATTAGAAAGCTCTCTCACAGAGCTATATATACAAGAAACAAGCATTACTATAGTTACTTTGTTTAATATAAACTCCAATAAGATGCTCATTCCCCTTGGTTACTCATTCATTTTTAAATCTATTTTTATTCTTTTCTTCAAACATTTCATTAGATTTAGTATTTTATTTTATTATTATTTTTTTTTGTTTCTTCCTACGCCAAGATGATGAAGACGAGCCTTATGGCAGATCCAAGCTCTGAGAACTGAATTCCATGGACTGGTCCTACTAAAGCATTTTCCGTCCATAGTGGTCAGTTCTCCAGCTTGACTGCTGCTATCATCAGAACAATTTATTGAGATTATTTTTTTTATAGGAAGGGTAGATGCCATATATTCTAAAAACAAAAACCTGAATGTAATTTAAATAACAAATGCTGCTTTTTTTCAGTAGTACAAAAAAAATGCATTTGCCATTGCCGTATCTTAGGTTTTAAGTGTAAAACCTCTACAATTTTTGTTGTAACATCAAACTTTGACACGTTTTAACATAACACAAGGTTCCATTTACACTTAAAAGTAGACCATTATTTTGAATTGACATTCTTTATGCTTTTCTAAAGTGTCAAACTTTTTTTAGTGACTTATTAAGGGATCTATTCATCAACTAAAAGTTATAGGCAGTTGCCAATCAAGTCATAAATACATGAATCAGAAAAAAATTATAAGACTAAATATCACTTCTAAATATTGGGTGACTGCCATTATGTATGCTTTAGAGTTTAATGTTGGTTTCAAAGTTGGGTGCTGGTGATATTTTTGTTTTGTACATTTCCTATGATGCCCTTCAAGTCTTTAAACAGACCATTGTTGGAAGTGCAGTCTACAAACCTATTCAATGCCTTTCAAGAATAATTTTATCACATTATCCTTAGATTCCTGTACCATTTCACTCTAAGTAATATCCTTATTGATTTCAAAGAGCTAAGCAGAAATTTGTTATAATGACACGTCTGTCTCCCTCATTGTATCTCTCCCATTGTCGTTTAAATTGTTTGATGCTTTTTTCCCTAGCTGATGACCCCACCATGTCTTTCTTCTCTTTTTAGAATTCAAAGGTGGTAATATTAGAAGAATTGGGAGCTCATTTTGGCCTTAGAGCACAGGTATAAAATAAAAGTTGAATAACAGACCTCCACCATTGTAGGTCCATGATGAATGTGAGAGATTACATGACAAAGCCAACAAGAAGCACTTTTCACACATGTTTTTCCTGTTTTGTTTGTATAACATCTACGTCAGTAAATTAGCCTACATAGTCCACCAGTAGACTGGTGGAACTCTCAGACTTGTCATATTAGTCTTCATAACATTCCAGATTTTGTCACCATCATTGCAGAACTGTAAAACCATCTGTAAATCCCTTGCTGCTACCCGTCCTTCATGACTTGTTTGTTCTGCAGACCAATTCTAATCACATCAAAAAAAACCAAAAACTCCTGGGCTGAGTTTTCAAGTAACCTGATATTTAAAAAAAAAAAAAAAAAATCAAAATGTTCCTTTAGGGAGCAATATAATAGATGGCCAATGCTTTGTGCTAGAATATGTATTGTGTATTGATTAAAGAAAGTGTTTTCTCTTCATATTATATAAAATAAGATCCAACGTGTTTTGCTGGACATATAGAGTTGATAAAAATATTACTAGCACATTATGTAGATCACACAACAAATCATAAGAAAATCTTCACAAGCCATTTGAAAAGAATAATGCTTAACTTTCTTCAGCAAAATGTGATGTCATCATGTGTTTGGTGATATTAAGTTATTTTATGTTTACTATCAAATGGTATATTTCTCCACAGGATGCCATCAGCAGAATACACGATTTACTGGCAGACGGATCAATAACTGGTAAGCATATTCGTATTCCCAGTATAAATAATAGCCTGTGATGCATACATGGTTCTCTTTTACAAAGCTCTCGAAGAATGCCCCTGAACTTTATTATCTTCTCATATCATCGATTCCTTCTCTTTTCCCAAAATCAACCACTTAACAGGGCTTCTCTAGGGCAGAGCCACCCCATTCCTATTTAATCTTCCGCCTCACCATAATACCATCTCCTTTACTAGTCGTAGAAAAGTAACATGTCAATATACTGTATCTTTCCTGGGTCCACAGTTTCTGGAAAGGGAAATGTGGCCTTTCTTTGCTTTGAACTTTAAGCTCTTGAGATCAGTGCTCTCCTCACTATTTGTTATTCTAAGAATAAACGTGTAATTCCCCTAGCTACGTGTGTCTTATATCTGCATATTGCACAGGACTCAACAAAAAAAAACTAATTTCTAAATGTTAAATGTTCAACAGGTGTAATTGACGACAGAGGGAAGTTCATCTACATCACTGTAGAGGAAATGGCTGCTGTAGCTCAGTTTATCAGACAGAGAGGTCGGGTCTCCATATCAGAACTGGCCCAAGCAAGCAACAAGTTAATAAACCTCACTCCCGACACCAGCGCTGTTCCTCTTGAAGTTTCCTGAACAGCTGTTGATCATAGACTTTGTGAATTAGAGCGGAAACTGTATGAAAATAGTATCTTAAAAGGTTAATTTTCATTAAAAAAAATGTATATCAAAATGACTTTAAGGAAAGCTCTGAAGTCTTTTATTTTTATATACCGGTGTGTGTGTGTATATATATATATATATATATATATATATATTTTTTTTTTTTTATGGTTTGTGTAGATGGAGAATTCGCTGGGTGTGATTGCAAGATTTATTTATTTTTTGATTTTTTTTTTTTTAGCCAGGACAATACATTATGCTTTTGTAATGATATACCATAGAATAAGGTGGGCTAGATCAGTTAATTTTCATCTATCAATGTAAAAAGCAAAACACAAATGTCCTAAAATAAAACTTTAAGGGGCATGTCTATGATTACGGAATATTTGAGCATTTTATTGCTTTTTCAGTGGCGTGAAGCCCTCCATTTATTTTTAAAATATCAAGTAGCTAAATTCAGTTTGTGTATTGTGCCAATGGCATAGTAAAATATATGAATAAAATATATACATGAATACTTTTTTTTTTTTTGGTTTTCATCAAACTAGTCTTTTAAAGGCACTGTTTGCAAATTGACAATTTGATTTATGTTTTAGGGTTTTGGGGGGGGGGTTTGTGTGTTTTTAGGACATTATTTTTTTTTATTGTGCTTTAGCCCCATTCCTTGTAACAGGAAGCTTTCATACAGTTCAGAAAGCTGTACAATTGTAGAACATTATTCTATTTCTGCTCAATTGTCTAAAGCATATGTATGAAAGCTGCAAATTAATAAAAATCCAACAGCTGATGAGTATTAGCCTCCGTTGATTAAGCACAAATAGAGAATATCAGAACTGTGAGAATGGGTAAATGCTTAGACAACTCGGTAGCTTACCCTTTGGTAATCCCCACTCAGGATTCCGTTTTGCTTTCTTCATTACAGAGAGAATCGATACTAATTGTAGTACAGATGTTATGGACTACATCTCAAAAAATGCTCTTGCAGCCATAATGCTGGCAAAGCATCAGGGAAATTGTAGTCCACAACATCTGAAGTGCCGAAGGTTGCCTACCCCTGATTACAGCATTTGCATACCAGACTGATCCCACCCATAGTGACAGTCCAAATCCAAAATGGCAGCAGATTCCCACTGCAGGAGAGATACAACAACCAAAGACTATTTATTGTGCCTTGTCAATGCTTTGTAGCTGATACCACTCTTGAAACCGTGTCCACGTCTGAATTACACTTTTAACATAGGAAGGCAATAAGAAAATGCATTAAAACAAAAAAAAGAGAATATGAGAAAGCTGATGCAAAAAGGTAAAGAGCTCAGAAAATAGCTTGCCCTTCTGTAAACCCCAGGTCTGCTTTGATTTAAATCAACTCATGGTATACAATTCACCCATTGCATGCAGTTGGGGATTATAGTTTGGATGACATATATTATCTAGGTCATTTTTAAAACGCAGTATAGGGGTGGGTAAAAGATACTATGGAATGTTCTCTGTAAGGAGAACTTGTAAGACCCTTAAAAGGCTTTACTAATACTGCTTTGTTTTTTTAAATAAAACTCTAGCTAAATCGTCTCACTCACCAAAAATAAACTGTATGTAATCTTTTTCTATATAGTTTCCTGGGTCTGAATCCTTTTATATTTTTTTTCTTGTGAGTTCTATTTTTTTATAAAATAGGGACTACGTTTTCTTATATATGAACTGAAGTTGACAAAACTTGACAATGCTTAGGCAATGTTAACGTTTCAGTTGCCAATTTTGCCCACAATCAGTGAGTAAAATCAACCCCGTAGAAGGGCACAGTGCAGACATGTACAGAGGACAACAAGATTCTTGCACTCAGGTATTTTGATCCGGCACAAGGAGGAAAACATAATAAATATAAATAGTGGCAAAGGGGGAGTGAAATCATTAAGATATAAAGGTCATCAGAAAAAGGAAAAACAAAACCATGTAACTGCTTTAAAGAGGCACTCTAATCACCATAATCACTACAGTCCATTTCAATGGCTCCAAAATTCTTCTGGCACTTTTCCACAGTAGTGGAGATACCCATTTGCAGGCCGTCTAAGAGGTGCCCTGACTTTTTCTACTTACCTGTTCAAGTCTGAATGTCTGTCCTGTGTTTAGGAACAAGCAGTGCAATTGCTCTTTGAAATTCTAGCATTCCTGGAAATTATAACACAACTGTTATAATAAACATATTAGAAATCAGGAAGTAAAGAAAAATATTGCCATTTTAACAAAGTGCCTGTGTGTTTTACTCATGCTATTTATGGGATTGTTAAAAACAGGTGACTGCTAAAAACAGTTATTATTATTTATAAAGTGCCAACAAGTTTTGCAACGCTATACAATGGTTGGACTGACACATGTAGTTGAAACCAGACAAGATGGACGCACAGAAACAGAGGGTTTCAGGGCCCTACTCAATTATTATTGTTATTTTATTATTTATATAGCGCCAGCAAATTCCATAGCGATGAGCTTACATGCTAGAGGTAGTGGGGTATAGTGACACAAAAGGTAAGGGTTGCTATGATAGTATCCACTAGAGTGTTTGAGGATTTGTTTTGTTTTTTTAGACAGTTGCAGGAGAGGAATCGGGAAGGGGGTTTGTGAAAGCTGTTGGTTCAATTGTTTTGATTTCCTGATGAAGTGAGTTTTCAGTGATTTTTTTTTTTTTTTTAAAGGATTGGAAACCTTGGTGAAAACGGAGGTACTTGAGCTGTATTTGCTAACATATGCTTATTTCTTGCTGTTACATACTTCATTTGGCTAGATCTAAACGGTACATTCAAGTACGTTACCCAATGCTAGTAAAAAAAAAGTGCCATCTGCTGGACTGCTTCTTTCAACATAGACCTTGATGTAATAAGTTTATTATAGTTAGAAAGTTTAAAGAGACACTGCCCAAATAAAAGAAAAAGAAAATCACCTTTTAGCAGATGTGCATGCATTACTCTTACATTACTTTTTTTTGTTGGAAGTATTTCTAAAACAAAGCCTGCAAAACCTGCTGCCTTTACAAGCCATCCCCTTCTAACCTTGCCCAGACTTTCTGTGCTGTCCAATCAGAGACTTCCAAATACAGCTCAATGAGAAGTCTTTGCGAGGCCGGTGGCCTGAGCAATTGTTGCCCAAACCAGGAAGTAACAGGACCTGTTTGACAGCCAAGGTTACTTTATAAAAGTGCCAATTTCTATTGAAAAAGAGGGCACACTGTTCACCCATAAAGAATGTGTGTAAAGTGCTTTAGTGGTCTGGAGTGTCCCTTTAAGTCTCTGTCAATGATTAGCTAGTTTCCAAAATTTTGTGGTCAGACTAAACATATGAAAACTCCCCACAAAGTTATGCAGATATAAAAATACTGCTGTGCATCACCTGCATATCTAAAGTTAGATTTGATTGTGATTTAATTAATGTTGAAAATAGTAAATTTCCATTTCAATAATTGCTCTTTTCCAGAAATCGGAAAAAGGCATCCATCCACTTTGAATAGCCGTGGATACAAAATGATTGCATATTTATTTATTTAGCACTTTATATTAGGTTGGCATTTTCTTTTTGTTTTTTGATTTAGGCATTTACCAATAAAACAGTGGTTTAAATGCAAGTACATAATGCATTGTACAGTGACAGTGCATAGTATACAAGGGAGGAGACTGTCGCTATATAAATAAACCTGACTGTGTAGCACCACCTTGTGGCTTATTGACATATTGTTTTTTGGTACGTGTTTACATGGCTCTGCTTAAGGTGCAAGGTTTGGAAATGTAAAAAAAAAAAAACTAAAGTAGTAGTCTAATCTACCTGTCCTTCATGACAATCAACTTGTCCTTACATTAAAAAAATAATTTCAGTTAGAAAATTTGACTAGACACTATGCCCAGTCCTCTAACTATAGACTGTAAGCTCGTTTGAGCAGGGTCGTCTTCCACCTATCGTTCCTGTAAGTTTTCTTGTAATTGTCCTATTTATAGTTTAATCCCCCCTCTCATAATATTGTACAGCGCTACGGAATCTGTTGGCGCTATTATATAAATGGCAATAATAATAAAGAGCATGGTGTGTAACCTTTTGCCTCCCCCTTTTATAGTGTACATGTGTGTGCGGTGGTGCCCTGTGTTTGCAGGCAGGAAGGCTATGATCCCTGGTGGTACAGCTGGGGTCTTGGATTCCTGGTTGTGCCCACCACAGCAATCTCTTCTTCCAGCCCTGGTGTTGATTGGCGAGTCAGCGTGCAGGCTGGGAAACCCAACACTTGTGCTTTGTCATTATTGAATTCTGTGATTGTGAGTGAAAGCAGTAGGTATTCCTGTCATAACAAATACTATAATGTTTTTGTGGTTTTGAATTAAAATATGGTAGTTCTAAATTTGGACTGCTTTGCAGCATGTTAAAAACCAGGTACACCGTTTTTCAAGAGATGCTTAAAGAAACACTACAGTGCCAGGAAAACATACTCGTTTTCCTGGCACTATAGTGCCCTGAGGGTGCTCCCACTCCCGCTGGGCTGGATGGAGAGGAAGGGGTTAAACACTTACCTTTCTCCAGCACCGGGCTCCATCTGTGCTGGAGACTCTCCTCCTCCTTTCCCTGTCATCGGCTGCATGCACGGCAAGAGCCGCACGCACATTCAGCCAGTCTCATAGGACAGCATTCTCAATGCTTTCCTATGGACGCTGGTGTCTTCTCACTGTGAAAATCAATGAGACAGCCACTAGAGGCTGGATTAACCCTAAAGTAAACATAGCAGTTTCTCTGAAACAGCTGCAGGGTTAATCCTAGATGGACCTGGCACCCAGACCACTTCATTAAGCTATAGTGGTCCTTTAAAGCGCAAATTATTTTATCATGAAATAGTTCAAATCCAGTGTGAGGATCCAGTGCTGCAGCTCAGCATTAGTTGGAGGAATACCTTTAATCTAGCAGTGCTAATCCATGGGAGTCACGGGTTGTCGATTTTGAAGATTCCATTCTATAAAGGACCCAGTGGTATGTTAAGATAGGCAAAAATAAAAAAGATTTCCCTAACTCTGGCGCTGAAGAGTTTTTTTTGTTTTGTTTTTTACAAGAGGTATATTTAAGGACACACAAAAACGTGCTTTGCTATAAATTAAAAATTATTCTCCAGATCACATATATTACATAACATATATTGATTTAATGTATCTGTAGCATCTTATTATGACCTAAAAATAAAAAAATACCACATAGTGTAGAAAACTCCATACATAATAAATGCACCCCTTTTTCAAAATTCACCCAGTGCAGTTGAACTCACAATTACCAAAGCCCAAAATGCTTGTCTCTGGGTTTCAGCGTTTTCAGCGTTTTTATTATTCTACTGTTATCTGACCAACCATAGCTTGCCCGCTGCTGTAATTACTCTGTGGGAATCTGCAGCAGCAGGCAAGCTATGGTTGGTCAGATAACAGTAGAATCTGAGCTAAGATGCATGCTCAGACAGGTAAAAGAGTGAAATGTTCTATAAAAACAAACAAAAATCAGTATTCACCATTAAAAATATAATTGTTTCATTAAATGTAATAACATTTTAAAACCAATAAAAAATTGGTATTGCATGGAGATTGCCAACTATGTCAGTGGTAGATGGTCAAGCTAGGCAATGTGTACTTCTCCAGTCTGTTTCACAAACGGTTAAATTAAAGGGAAACTGTACTGCTAGGAATACAGCAGCACAGAAAGGGTTATGTCCATTTTTGTCATTTACCTGAATCCAACGTGGAGGGCTCCACCCCTGGTCCTGATGTCGGTGACATAATGCGCATGCGCTGTGAGGGCCCCGATTGCATTCAGAACAAACCCATAAGAAACCCATAGCATTGAATCAATCACTAAGCTTGGGCAGTCAGATGCAATGCCATTAATAGCCACCAGATGCATTCTCACAAATGTAAACATTGTGAGAATGCTTCTCAAAAAAAGCATTGCCTACATTTATCAGACAGCAGCGACAATGTCCACTGTAGTGGTTTTGGTGCTTAGAGTGTTCCTTTGGCATGATCCTTGGTCGAGAGCTCGCTCTTTGTGTGAGACTGACAGCTTCTGGGCAAAGTTGTGTGATCTGTGTTCTGGCAAGTACTCGCTGCTGACAGATGTTCACATAATGGGGCACTCAACACGTAAACCAAAATAAGCTACTGAAGCGGTTAAGCTGCAGTCTCTTTTTATATATATATATATATATATATATATATATATATATATATATATTTTTAATCCCAAATGGAAATATTAAATTTTTTTATTATTTTGGTTTTATTTCTTCTGTGTGCAGGGCCGCCTACCTGGCCTGTCAATCGGCCAGATAGAATTCTATTTTCTTTGATGGCCATATCAGTTTTGGTGCAACCTTTGTGTCTGGTATTAGCAAAGACAGCATACTAACCCCAGAAACAGTGGGCAGGATACTCCTATTACCCATTAAACTCAGAATTTTAGCAAATTAGATTTTTATTGCAAAATTGTCTTAAAATAATAAAAAATACTAATAAAAAAATTACTACTAATAATTGATTTACATAGATATCTCATAGATTGTTAGCTTGTTTGAGCATGGCATTTTTCACGTATTGTCTCTGATAATTTATTCCAATTACTTGTTAATTATCCCCATTCTATTAATGTAAAGCTCTGCGGAATAAAATAAAATTGTAGCTAAGCTTTGGAAGGGTTAATAACTGCTCATTTGCTTCTGGCAATATAACTGTAAATACTAAGGTTTTTATTTGCCTTTTCCCTTTCTTTAAGCAAATGTTTCCTTTTTACAATAAGAAATAATATTTATAATCTGGGAGAGAAAAAAATAATTTGATAAAATAAATCGCGTAGCTTTTATCTTTCTATCCTTCTACTGTAATGATCAAAATATATTTCTCATCACGGAAAGAAAAAAAAAAAATAGCTTTCTGCCGCTGGAATATTACTCGGTTAGAGAGAAGATATTTCAGGAGTGCAGCAGAGGGACTCGCAGGAGAAAGTAACAAGAAAAACAATTAAGTCTCGGTCCCCCAGCTAATTGAATGCCACTTCCCTTCTCCCATACATCCCACAGCGTTTACACCTACTGTACATTGAATAAACAACCAAGTATATGTGCTTGTCAATGTTTTACTGAATTTAGAATTCACGTAAACACGGTTTGCTTGGCAGCTCTGCATGGGGACTGGCAAGCTCTAGCCTAGCTATGAAATGTACCCATCTGTTTGCGTCGGAGATTTATTTATAATCTCAAAATACACTATATGGACAAAAGTACTGAGACGCACCTCTTAATTATTGAATTCAGGTGTTTAAATCAGAAGCATTGCCACAGGGGTATAAAATTAAGCACCTAGCCATGTAGTCTGCATTTACAAACATTTGTAAATGGGTCATTCTGAAGAGCTCTGTGAATTCAAACGTGGTACTGTGATTGGATGCCACCTTTGCAATAAGTCTGTGAAATTTCACCACTGCTAGATATTCCACGGTCAACTGTAAGTGGTATTATTGGGTGGTGGAAGCGTTTAAGAAGAGCAGCAACTCAGCCAAAAAGTGGAAGACCATGTAAAGTCACAGAGCTGGGTGCTACGACGCATGGTGCTTATAAGTCGACAATGCTCTGTTGATTCCATAGTTGAAGACTTTCAAACTTCCACTTGTATTAATATCAGCACAAAATATGCAGCAGGAACTTCATGGAATAGGTTTCCATGGCCTAGCAGATGCATGTTGGATGAAAAGGCCTGGCTCACAATCTCCGTTCCAGTATATACCAGAGGTGTTCAATGGGGCTGAGGTCAGGACTTTGTACAGACCAGTCAAGTTGTTCCACACCTCATCCAACCATGTCTTTACGGACCATCTTTGTGCACTGGGGCACAGTCATGTTGGAATAGAAAAGAGTGTTTCCCAAACTGTTCACACAAAGTTGGAAGCATAGAATTGTCCAAAATGTCTTGGTTTGCTGAAGCATTAAGATTTCCTTTTCCTGGAATTAAGGGTACTAGCCATTATCACTCCTCCACCAAGGGATACCATTATCCTCCACCAACTTTACAGCTAACACATTGCAGGTAATGTTCTTCTGGCATCCTGCAAACCCAGACTCGCCAAACAGAGAAGTTTAATTTGACACTATACAGAACATGTTTCCACTGCTACAGAGTCCAGTGATGAAATACTTTACAACACTCAAACCAATGCTAGGCATTGTACCTGCTGATGTGAGGCTTGCCTGAAGCTGCTCGGCCACGGAAACCCATTCCATGAAGCTCCTACCAAACAGTTTCTGTGCTGAAATCAATGCCAGTGGAATATGGCACTCTTCAGCTACGGAATCAGCAGAATGTTGGTGACTTTTATGCACCAAGCTTCTCAGCACTTAGTAACCCAGCTCTATGATTTTACATAGCCTTTCGCTTTGTTATTGAGTTGCTGCTTGTGGTGGACAGCCTGGCAGCCCAACCGGGTGCCTCCGCCAATCGCTGCTTCCTAGTACTTACCGAGTACGACAAGCACTGCACCAGACACCATCAGCACTGTAGTCCCCACTTCCAACGTTACTGCTTGGTTGGGGTCTCGCTGTCCTCCACCCACCCTGGACCCAAGACCAGGATCCAGCTTCCAGTCTGTAGACTTCTCCTCCAAGAGAGTGTAGCAATATGCTTTTTAAAGAGCAAGTGATTATAAGCCCAGGGGAGTATAGTGATATAGCAATCCCCAGAGTGATACAGTCTGTGACGGACCGCCTGGCACCCAACAGGGGTGTTATACTCTTAAAGAGCTTACTGCTACGCTCTCTGGACTAGGAGAGGTCTACTCACTGGAAACTGGGTGGGTGGAGGAGAGCGAGACCCCAACTAAGCTTCAGTGGTTTATGGTGGTTATGGTGTTCCAGTGCAGTTTTTATGGTGCTCGCAAGTGGTAGGAAGCAGCGATTGACAGGGTGCTAGGTGGTCCGTCACATTGCTGGCAGCTGTGGGATGGCTACCTAGTGCGAGGAGAAGCATCCTGGCCACACCAGTAACGTGTGGATTATATTGAGGGCAACACTAGTACTCGTACAACGACCCTGGCTACAGCAGTATGGAACCAGCTAGTTCCCAGACAGCGTTCCTATACGAGGAGGAGAATGACCCAGACTGCAGGGATGCAGTCCAGAATGACGACTGGTATGAGGCCCTGGAGGGAATACAGCGTCGGCGGGTGAGAGTCTCCCCAGTGAGGAGCAGCGGTTGCAGAAGTGTGTGGCAATGCGAATGCCTCGTCTGGGAGAGCAGACCCTGGGAGAGTGGGTGACAGAACTCGAGAGTCTGGTATGGAAGGAGCTTTGGCTAGACAACGCCTAACAGGCCCTGTGGTGGTATACGGTTCGGCATACCCCCTGGACAGCTGAGCACGACTGTCCCGAAAGTGATGATTATGATGGCCCTGGTCTACTATGGGATGCCTTGGAGGAGGACATTGATTTCGGCAGCACAGAGGAGTCTAGATTTTGTGACATCTACGACTACAGGGAGGGCATGCATGTTTGGGCTGACGCCAACGAGGTGAGATGAGACCTGACCTCTCTGGTAATAAGGGAGTGGGAGCTTTAGCAGGACTACTATAGACTGGGGACCTCATAGACTGGTCCTGGGAAGACCTCCAGACGGCAGGTGGAGATGGGACTGAGGTCTCTCCACCAGCCCTACAGGGATGCTGGGAAACCGGCCCAGATCCCCAGCTACAGCAGGAGTTACCAGGAGTAGGGACAGTCGGTCCTACTCCCCAGTGGCCGAGTATTTAATTGGGAGAAGAAATGGTCGGTCTTTCTCTCCAGCAGCAGTGTATCCTACAGGGAGTGGAGAAGACCGGTCTCACTCCCCAGCATCAGTGTGCAGTAGAGGGAGCGGAAGGTGTCGTCCTTCCTCCCCACTGGCAGAGTGTGTCACAGAGAGAGGAGAATATCGTCCTGCGTCCCCAGCGGCAGGGTGAGTTACAGGGAGTGGAAACGGTTGGTCTCACTCCTCAGCGGCAGTGTGTGTTACAGGGAGAGGTGACGGCCGATCCCTCTCTCCAGTGGCAGTATGCATTACACGGAGTGGAGACAGCCAGTTTCCCTCCCCAGCAGCAGCCGGATATACCGGAAGAGAAGACAGCTGATCCCTCTTCCCCATAACAGGGGTGCAGTTAGGACCGCATTCTCTGCACCAGACTTACAGGGATATTGGACGGCCGGTCCGGTTCTCCAACCAACCCCGCAGGAATACCAAGAGGAGGAGATAGGCGATCCCTCCTCTCCACAACCAATTCTCAACCGGGTACTGGGGTTAGTGGATGAGACTGCAACACCCACTGAGCCCCTTCCAGCAGAAGAGTTGGCATCAGGGCAGAGCGCCACTGGCTTCTGCCTTACCTGCCCCCTTGTTACAGGGCAGGACTATGAACCAGTCGAGATCTACAGGTCAAGTGCTTGGTTGTGGGTGGGCTGCCAGACTAACTCCGGTACCAAGCGGCAGCAGGTCAGGTACCTGGTTAGTCTTCATATGTGGCGAAATTAACCTCGCCACTGGTTTTTGGAGGTGCCTGTTTGCCAGCCTCCTACCCTGTGACTATGGCCCATGTGTTAAACCCTGGTAGAAACCACTGTTTGTGCCTTTGTTTTACTATGTATGGCTACACTTTGAACTCCCTAAGTGATTTGAATTCCCGAACACCAGCACAAACCAGAGACCACCCTGGAGCTTGTTAACACCTATTAACTTGGAACGTTTCTCACCGCAGTGTTCTAACTGTTCGTCTGGGTGGCCGCAATTTCTGTGGTGGCCATCTTGTTTGCATGAACGCAGGCAGTGGTGTTTGGGCATAAACCTCATGGAACTAAAATCGGACACAGAAACTCCCGAACACTGCTGGACTACCATGATTGCCTGCGTTCGGTTCTATACAAGTTAGAAGGACACTGTTCGGTGAGATCATTCATCTGGAAGAAGGGAACAAGATAACACTAGTCAACAATCCAGAGATCATTTCTAAATGCGTTATGCAGTCTAGATAATGTGTATTGAAGCCACTTCAAGAAATTACCAACCGGCAGGAGCAATATTACACTGCAAGCAATGTACAGGTAATAGTACATGGAGTAAAACAACAAAAGACGTCTGCCGATTCTTTGTCTACCTAACACCAATAATCTATTAAAAAAATTTACAGCTTACAACATCAAATCCTTGTAAGTGTTTCAACACAGGTTAAAAATCCAATAACCATTTCCCTACCACCCAGACAAAGAATCAACATCTCAGCAGTCAAAAAAAACTAACTGCAGTATGCAAATTGAATTGCTAGATAGTAACCAATAATGCAACCCATCTCTTTGACTATACACTAATCTACATTACCAAATCAACAACTAGCATCAAACAATTATAACTAACCTGTTGAATTAAAGGGACACTATTGTCACCAGAACAACTACAGCTTATTGAATTTGTTCTGGTGAGTAGAATCATTCCCTTCAGGCTTTTTGCTATAAACACTGTCTTTTCAGAGAAAATGCAGTGTTTACATTACAGCTTAGTGATAACTTCACTGGTCACTTCTAGATGGCTACTAGAGGTGCTTCTTTGGGCAGTCCTGCCTAGTGTGCATCACAACATTGAGTGTCTCCACCCTCTGCATGCAGACACTGAACTTTCCTCATAGAGATGCATTGATCCAATTCATCTCTATGAGGAAATGCTGATTGGCCAGGGCTGTGTTTGACCTATGCTGGCTCTGCCCCTGAACTGCCTGCTTGACAATCTCAGCCAATCCTATGGGGAAGCATTGTGATTGGCTCAGACCACCATCTCTGATGATGTCAGAGGTCAGATGCAGTTCAGAGGCAGCAGCTCCAGGCTGAAAATACAAGTAAGATTTTACAATATTTAGGGAGGCAAGGAGGGCCAGGGTGGCTAGATAATGGGTTTTAACACTATAGGGTCAGGCATACCTGTTTGTGTTCCTGACCCTATAGTGTTCCTTTAATCTTGTCCTTTAATCTTGTCTGCTATTAAGCTAACTTTACAGGTAAGAATAATCGTAATTTGTTTACATATCTAGACAACAATTAAAGGAACACTATAGCGTTAGGAATACAAATACGTATTCCTTACGCTATAGAGCCCTAGTCACCGTTTAAGGGGCGGGACCCAAAAAGAGGGGAGATTATGGAAATTTTCCAACAGAGGTCTCAAACACTCAGTCTCAGAAACAGATTTGCCACATTAGAAAGCCCAAACACTCCAGGAAAGAGAAGGAGGATGAAGTATGAATGCAGATGATTTAGGTATTTGTATTATATCAGATCGCCCTCTCATACATGAGGAAGTTTCCCTTTTAAACAAAGGCTTAAAGTTTGCTCCCAATAAATCCCAAAATTATTTTCAATTGTATATAGACAAGCGGAAATGTATAAGAAAATTGTGTCTCAAAAGGTTCTTTATTAAAAAAGGACCATTGATTCTAGGCCTGAGAATACAGAATTTATCTCAAGGTTTAGACCCAAATCTACGTTCTTCCCAAATGATAAGAGTTCTCAAATTGAGACCTTTCAAAAGACGTTTAATAAAGATTTTGAAGGTATGTGTAAGTGTTACGGTACCTCCAGTAATAAATGTGCAAACCGCCGTTTAGTGAATGCTCCCCGTTCGCCTTAATGTAGTCTGGTAGCGTATGCAGTATAATCATGCGAACCGCCAGCTAGGGAACACTCCAAACTCCCGAACGGTACCTGTATGGCTCTTTCCCTTCACGAACTCCAAATCCACGAACGGACAATATTAGCCGAACGCCAATATCTTCCAAGCGGCAAATAATCCAAATAAGCAGTCTCTAGTCGCCGGTAATAAAATCCCCCCAATAACAAGACCAAGCTCCGCTTTGAGGGTAAAACACAAACTGATTTACTGTGGGCTACCTGCCCGGTATTTATGCAGGTCTCCCACTTGGTGGACACTCCCCTAAGGGACCAAATGGGAGACTGGAATTACAGAAAGACATGGGGACATTTTGGACATACATCCCCACAATATTCCCAGCATGCATCACAGTTCCCTCCCCTCTGCTCGGGGGATAATTGGGAAGTAATTAAATTATCTCCCCAAGCAGAGGCAAATCGACATTTTAAGTACAAGTCACAAAACACATAAAAATCTATAACTTTATAACTGCCGAACATATTGCATTCGTGTAACACATCCCCAGATAGCCTGGATCTGAGTGCATATTATTGGTGAATAGCGCTCAGATCCCATTCGCATAGTTCAATCGCCATGGAGTCAAAGTCTATTACAGTTCTTCGGTATGCGATTGACTCCATGGGACGGCTATCTGGGTTAAGTCCATTCGTGTTGTTGAATCTCCCGAACGGCCGGCATTTGTATGCTTTTGTCGATTGAGAAGGGGAGGTCGACGGCTTCAGCGGTGTTCGGTTGAAAAAGTGTCCGTTTTCAGATCCATGAAATAATCGTCGAACACCGCTGGTCTTTCGCATGGTTAAAATGGCCGCCGCCTCGTGGTCGACATACGAACGACGACCACCCGGCATTCGGTTTTAATTGAGAAGTGTCTGTGGTTAACTGCAACGTTCTAATTGGGATCAATAGGTTAACCAGCAGCACACTTCTCTTCTGGGTGGCCGTCCGTTCGGTAGTTTCGTTCGACAAAACCAGACATTCCCTAAAACAAAGTATACGAATGGGAGAATTCATGCAACCGGCAAAACAGGCGAACACAGTACTTTTAGTCCAGACAGATGGGTCTGTCACAGTAAGAAACAACATAAAAATAATAAATGGAATAATTTAACTAAGGATGAATCCATTACTCTAAAAAATGTAAAAGAAAGGGGAGATATAGTGATTAGAAATGCAGATTAAAGGGGGGGGGGAGTCACTGTAATGTCTACAAATTATTATTTATTTAATGAATCACATAGATTATTAGATGATCAACTGATTTACCTCAAACTTATTATGAACCCAAATTAACAATTTAATAAAAAACGGTTTAATAAAAAACTAAGGGAGCTATTAGAAAAAGCCAAAGAAGAAGATTTAATTAATGATAATGTTTTTTACATTTTTATTTTTAGAATCCCCAAGAATAGCCACTTTCTACTTTTTACCTAAAGTCCATAAATGCAAAGAGAAACCACCAGGTAGACCAATAATTAGCGGTACAGATTCCTTGACTTCCAAACTGTCAGAATTCATTGATTTCTTTTTGCACAAATATGCACAGAATGCCAACTCACATCTTAACGATACCAAGCACCTTATACAACAACTAAAAGATATAGAGTGGCAAGAGGATTTTATGTGGGTAACTTTAGATGTGACATAACTATATACAATTATTAAACACGAAAAGGGGATAGAGACAGATTGAATTTAGACAGAGATAATGATATTAACTCAAATTTTGGAGAAGTTTTATTAAAATCAATTGAGTTTTTCTTAAATCATAATTTTTTTTTGTTTTTAACAATGAATTTTATCTGCAGATTAATGGTAATGCCATGGGCACCAAGTTTGCGCCAAGCAATGCCAATATTTTTATGGATTGTTGGGAGAGGTCAACTGTATGGCACAACAATCCTTTTGGCGCAAACGTGGTGCTCTGGAAAAGGTACATAGACAATATTTTAATTATCTGGCAAGGGTCTGAAGATATCCTATACCATTTTATTACTGGGACTTCCCACCTCGTGGCCATTGTGGGCCCTTCATCAGTGCTGGGACTACAGGCGTCCGTCGCTTGTTTAGTGGCGGTGGTGGAGGTGAGTGTTCGTTTGGCTGCTGTTGGGCATAGAGCTGCATCCTCTCCTTGCGAAGGCTCTGTCCAGTCTGACCTCAATGTCTGCCCATACTGCTGCAGTGTCTGGGTGCCTCGTGGCATCCGCCATGTTGGCTGGGTCGGAAGATGTGCCCATAGCTGTGTCCCTCCTGTGCTGTGGGTCAGAATGTTCCCCCAGGGTTGGACCGGGATCATCCCCGCCGGTCCAAAGGGGGGGTAGCGGGGTGCCTGTTCTAACTTATAAGCCCCTGTGCCTCTCAGAGGTGGGAGGTCAGCCATCCCTCCCGCCCAGTGATCAGTGGGCCTCCTGGCTCCGAGTGTGCTGCTCGTTGGCTTCAGTCAAGCTTCTGCCCTTGGTAGTTCCTCGCTGCTCATTTCCAAGGTAGGTAAGGCTTTAGCCGGGTTTTGTCTCGGTTTTAGTTCGACTTTTTTGCCAAATGCAGTGAGGAGCTCATGCAAGTCGTGTCTCTACAGCTTGGCGGTCGGGCCCCGCCCCCCAGAATAAGTTTATTTTGATAATAAAAGAAATAGTACTCCTTATCCTTGACGGTGATTACCCGTGGATGCTCACTGGAGATTACATCTGTTGGACCTGATATGCTCATATATCACTTCATGTATGTAAGTGTTAATTTATTTAAGCACAAAAGATGAATGTCTAACAGTCTGCACTTATTGTGTATTCCTATTCTTTCCTACATGCACATTTTCATGTTGTGGATTCCATACCATCTTTAATTATTCAATATGCCTACAATCAATATACTTTTGTGAATGCAACCTTAAAGGACCACTATAGGCACCCAGACCACTTCAGCTCACTGAAGTGGTCTGGGTGCCAGGTCCATCTAGGATTAACCCTGCCTGCTGTAAACATAGCAGTTTCAGAGAAACAGCTATGTGTACATATGAGTTAATCCAGCCTCTAGTGGCTGTCTCATTGACAGCCGCTAGAGGCGCTTCTGTGCTTCTCACTGTGATTTTCACAGTGAAAGCATTGAGAATGCTTTCCTATGGACTGACTGAATACGCGCGCTGCTCTTGTCACGCATGTGCATTCAGCCGATGACGACTGAAGGAGGTGGAGAGTCCCCAGCACCGAGGGAGCCCGGCGCTGGAGAAAGGTGAGTGTTTAACCCCCTTCCTCCCCCTTCAGCCTGGCGGGAGTGGGACCCTGAGGGTGGGGGCTCCCTCAGGGCACTATAGTGCCAGGAAAACAAGTTTGTTTTCCTGGCACTATAGTGGTCCTTTAAACACTAGTATATTGGTATAATTAACTTTACTACTCTATGAGTTTTATTTTTCTTTTACTGTAGATGCTTTTCATATAATTTGTTTTGTGAGGACTGGGAGGAGTCCTGTTACCTTTTCTACAGTGTAAAAGAATATTGTATAGGTAAAATAACTATATACATTCACACTGTGTGTCTTTCCACATGATTTTAAGGGTGATATGCCATATAATACATAAACATACTCATATATACAGCAAATGTTGGATGGTTTGCAAAATAATATATTAGCATATGCGATATAAACTTATATAATTTACTAAAACATATAGTAAGAGAAACAATCATTTTTTTAAGTGTCTTTACAATAAGCTATATATTTATATATTAAAATACATTACGTTTAAAGGAACACTCCGTGCACCATAACTAGTGATGTCGCAAACCGTTCGCGAACTTCCCGCGAAAGGCTATATTTTTTTTTTCCTAGCTGTCTCTCACAAACGTGATAGAAAAATATTTGAATATACTTAAAAATATTTAAAATTGTCGATAAGTCATGATCTTATTTGGCTTATGTAGTAGTTATGGTTACATAAGCATGGTTGAAGCTGCCTTCAACATGGATGCTGTCCAGGAGGTGGGAGGGTCTGGGAGGGAGGGTCTGCTGGAGATTGGCCGGGATGTGTCAGCTGACCAGAGCTCGCCGCGAACGGTTCGTGGTGAACCGTGGCGAGCCATTCGCGGGAAGTTCGCGAACGGTTCGCGACATCACTAACCATAACTACTACATAAGCCAAATAAGATCATGACTTATCGACAATTTTAAATATTTTTAAGTATATTCAAATATTTTTCTATCACGTTTGTGAGAGACAGCTAGGAAAAAAAAAATATATATATATATATTTTGTTTTGAAAGGAAGACGCTTGTTATTGGAGCATTGGAGTGCAGATATCTCACAAAAGACTGCTACGACTGTTCTCTACTATTGTACTGAAATTCTTGATAACAAAGAAGATTTAATTGGCTTAGTAATTAAATGGAAACAAGCTCTAGAACCTACGCTATGAATAGTGCCAATCCTATTCAGGCCACCTGGCCAATGCTGAATAAATATTTTTATTTTGTTATTTTTTTTTTTCAACATGCATTTACTTTCCAAATTACTACCTGGGGGGATTTATTTTCTCAGCATAATCAGATGTATTCTGATTAGAAGTAAACTGATATGTTGACCTATCGTATTACAGTATGGTTTAGAAAATCACAAGTACAGCTTTATTCTTTTCTGAAATGAGATAGTGTTAATTTCCCCCCCCTGCTCTAATTACTGAGCAAAAAACAAAAACAAAACATGAAGTGCGGAAGACTCGCTTAATACTACAGAGAATATAACAATGAAATTGAATTGGGTCTTAAATTTTAGTTTTAAGAGAGACTGGTCCTCACCTTCAATTAGAACTACTCAGATGCTGCAGTTTGCTGCAATTTTGGCATCCAAACACAGTAATTACAGCTAGTATTCATGGTTTGTCAAGATTTGCAACTCTGACAGGTTGAGAATCTTCTGGTTGTAATTTGAGGCCTCAATCAAAATAGAAACTTTTGAAAAATTATCATTTTCTTTTCCTGGCTAATATCAATGTTCGCATCACTCATGGGTTAAGCTCCTCCCTCTCAGCTGATAGGACAGGAATAAGGTTTCCAAGTTAATACAGAATAGCGAGGGACTTCTGATGCTAACATGAGCATTGGCAAAAAAAGAAAATTATGGCAAATATTTTTCAAAAGTTTCTATTTTACTTGCTAATCCATGTCAACATCACTTTATTGGAGTTCTCAATACACCCCTCATGAAGGGCATTATGGTCTGATCCAATGTCCATTGTATATTTGTTATTGCTGAAAAGACAGAAAATCAAACATTTAAAGAGTTCCGACTTAATCCTTACAAATCTGAAAGGGAGATAGAACTTGTCCCGATTGTCTGATTCCAGTATTGTTCTTTCTGATTAAATTGCTCTAAGAAGTTAATTTGTGCCGTTCTGAGATTTCAGTGTGCCCATCTTATTAGGCCAGTGATTGTATAGAGTTCCAACTGACTCATGTAATCCAAAACCGAAATTTCCCAACATGACATTGCTGTTTCCATGTTGTTTCGTAATCTAGTTATCCTGTCTTCTGTTAATGATATCCAGTTTGTACTTGTATTAATCTGGGCTCCTAGGAAGTCTATATCTTGGGATGGATTTAGTTGGCTTTTGTTTAAATTGACAATCCACCCAGATTTCTTTATTACCAAGACTTTTTTTTTTGCAATAGAGCTATAGGATATTAGTTTACTACCAGGATGTCGTCCAAATAATGGTAGATCTTGACTAATTTCTCTCTCAAAAAAACAATGATATTGATCAGAATCTTTGAGAATGTCCTGGGGGCCAAGCTCAGACCGAATGGCATGCCTTGGCACTGATAGTGATTGTCAAATATCAGAAATCTCAGATATTTGATGTGTTTTGCTGCAAAGGGGATATGGTAATTTGTATCCTGACGATCTATTGATATTAACAATTCTGATGTTCAAAGCTGTGGAAGGATGGACTCTAGGCTTTCTGTCTTGAAGTTTCTTTTTTTTAGGAATGTATTTAGATTGCTTAGATACAGGATCATTTTCGATTTCCCATAGGGTTTTGGAGCCAGGAAAACTGGAGGGTAATTGCTGATAATTTTTTCTCTTTGAGGGACTTGACAGGTAACCTCTCATTGAAGAAGTTTTTCTATACATTCTAATATGGTGTTCTTTTTCCACTGATAATGATGATCTGATCATTGTGTTTTTTTGGAATTTTTCAGAATTTTAGCAAGTACCCTCTTTCTATAATTGCAAGAACCCACTGGTCTGTTATGTGCAAGTTCCAAAGGTGGAAGAATTGTACCTCAAAATTCTGTACTCTAACAAGTCAGTAAGATTTACATCTGCCTCTTCCTCTTTCTGACTACCAAGGCTGTTCTTGTTGTCCTTTTCAAAAAGAGGATCAGGTATATTCTCTCCCTGGTTTGTAAGCCCTGGAACCATGAAAGGCCTGATCTCTATAACCTCTTCCCCAACCGTTTAAGTATCTCTTCATTCTTCTATCCTGTGGGAGGAGTGCTTTCTTTTCCTCGGCGGCTTTAGAGATAGCTTCATCTAATGATCTACCAAAGAGGAGATTGCCCTGGAATGGGAGCAAACACAGATTAGTTTTGGACGAGTTATCTTCTTCTCATGTTCTAAGCCATAGAGCTATCTTAGTGGCTAAAGAATGGCCAATTGCTTTGGAGATTAGGTTTGTTATATCAACCAAAGCTTCAGTAAAAGAATCTGAGGACAGCTAGCAGAGTTTCTCTGTTGGTTCCCATGGTAATGTCTTCACTCTGGGTTGTTGTCCATACTCTCAAGGCTATGAATAATAATGTTAACTCCACTGATGGAAGCATAGCTGCTCCAAGAGACGTACAGGTCTTAATGAGGTTAATGTCCATACGCTTTTCCATAGGGTCCCTTAATGAGCAGCACTGTCAACGAGTAGGACAGTTTTCTTTGCCACTTTGCTAATAGCTGCATCTACTTTAGGTGCAGTATTCCAGTTCTTAGTGTCACCAGCCCGGAGAGGATAAAGCCTATAGAACTTCCCTTGGGTTGAAAAGCCCTTTTCTAGTGTTCTCAATTCTGTTTCCATTAACTCTTTGATAGGAAAGGAATGGTAGCTCTTTTCCTGTGCGGATCTTTAAAATATACATCTGATTCTATTAGATCACCATGTTCTTCGGGGATTCATAAAGTATCTTTAATAAGAAAGATAAGGGAATCCACTTATTTTCCATCCAAATTATAGGGATATTCCATGGATTCTTCATCATCAGAATAATCAGATTGCTTAGGCAATTCCACATCGGATTGGGAGCTAGAGGAATCTTACCCTGCACTTTTATTTTATTATGAGGTATGACTCTTAGAAGTCTACTCCTTAATTCCTGGAGCTAAAGCCCTACCAATAATATCTTCTAGCCCCATGCTAGGGGTTTCTCCTTCTTTGGCTATGATGCGGAAAACGTCTTGGCAGAAGTTTTTCCCCTTCTATAACTGTGGATGCAATATATGTGCATAGTATAGAATGAATATACATATATGTATGGGCCACCATAAATAGGTATAGCTAATTGCACTCTTTTATCTCACAAGAAAAGCTCACCTTATACTTTGAATCCTACTTCTTGAGGCAGAGGAAGCCATAACAAAAAGGGGCAAAAATAAAACTGAATTTAAATAATAAATACATGTGGAATAACCATAAAGTAGCTAAAAGTCACTCAAAAGTTACTTAAAAATAAAAGTATCCAGAATGCAAAAGAATAAAAGTAAACCTTACAGCAACAAAGGAAGAGATATCCAACACTTTCCAACAAAGAAAACCGCAAAAAACAGTAGTTTTAGCAATTGAACTGGACCACCTTTAACCGCAAAAAACAGTAGTTTTAGCAATTGAACTGGACCACCGTTCTACCTTAAGTGTCATTTATATATTACTGGTGCCTTAAGACTCGCTCATGTGCGCTAACTCCTGGAAGACGCCGATCTGCCATTTTGGATTTCGACGATCAAGCAGCAAGGAACACAGGAACAGTAATAGTTCAGGTAAAAGGTACTGGAAAACCCAACAGTGCCCCAAAAAGGTCAGATAAGACCCTAACAGGGGAAACCAAGTAAAGGGAACTATTGATAGAATTAAATATAATTTTTAATAGAATTGTGGCGACGTCCTCAATCTTTGTACACCAATTTCCGGAATCAGAATTCCGGCTAGGGTGAGATAACAAAGGGGAGATACAGAGTGCCCACATAAAATGACTTCTTTACCACCTCCAATATAATGACTTTAAGTATTTATATATTATTATATCTCCTTAGATTATAATAGAGACAAAGGTTTCTTCAATTACTATTTTCTAAATTAGTAATCATAACCCAGGGAGTCGCAAACAGCCTGGGCTGTATCTGGGTTCTTCCTTAGGGAAGAGAGACTGAATTCCCTAGGGGGGCCATATTAAAAAAACTTATGGTAAATGAGCTTTAAAAGAAAAAATAAGCTGCCTAACAGACAGAAAAAAAACCAAGACTGCTGGTTTCAGGGAACAGGATCCCTTATATACATTAATAGAGGAAAGAGTAGGAGAATATTAGTTATAAGGTGAGCTAATAGAGCAAGACATGAACCCAAATTAGTAATAGAGAAAAGCCAGGGCCGTCTTTAATAACGAATGGACCCTGGGCAAGTGTTTGCTTGGGCCCCCTGTGCCCTGCCGCTCTCGCCCCTCACTCCCTGGTATGCAATCACGGCATCCATCCCAACGCAGTGGCGGTACTAAAGTAGAATGAATTTTATTGGGACCCCCAATTGCAAGGTTGGACTAAAGGTAGAACCCCATCTGTCGTGCAACTCCAACAATGCTTTGACAGCTGGGACTCTACCACTTTCCCATGCTTGCAGGGTTGTATTTAGCACTGAGCCATGTTAGTATGTTTGAATGTAAGCATGTGTTTGTATGGAGTATGTTTGTGTGAATGTGTTTGTATGTGGTACTAGAGTTTGAATGCAAGTGTGCATTTATGTGTAGTGTTTGTTTTTGAATGTAGGAGTGTGCTTGTATGTAGTGTTGACGTTTCAATGCAGGAGTGTGTTTTATATGTAGTGTTGATGGAGGGGTGTATTTGTATTTAAAGTTGCGGCTCAGATGCACAGGTACACACTCTGACGCACAAGCAGATACACAGATACATACACTGACTACATACAGATAAACAGGCACATACACTGACAGACACACTGACACAGGTACATATATTGACACACACACATACACTGGTAGACGTACTGACAGACATACTGACACAGGCACATATACAGACATACTGACACACACACACAGTCACATACACTGATCAACATACTGACACACATACACTGACAGAAATACTGACACCCACACACTGACAGACATACTGACACCCACATACACTGAGAAATACTGACACACACACACACAGTCACATACACTGACACACACAGACTGATATACTGACACACACACACAGACATACTGGCACACAGACAGATATACTGACACATGCATACACATGCACTAACAGACATACTGACGCACTGACAGACATACTGACACATACACATACTGACACACACATATGTACTGACACACAGACAGACATACTGACACACACACACAGACATACTGACACACACACACACAGACATGCTGACACACACACATACACTAACACACACATACACTAACACACAGATACACTAACACACAAACAGACACACTAACACACAAACAGACACACTAACACACAAACAGACACACTAACACACAAACACACACATACACTAACACACATACACTAACACACATACACTAACACACATACACTAACACACAAATACACACACACACACACACACTAACACACACATACACACAAACACACATTTTTTTTTAAATGTAATCCCCCCAGCCTCCTTACCTATTGGAGTGCTGGGGGGATTCCCTGGGGTCCAGTGGTGCTGCTGGGCTCCTGGCCGGTCGGGCAGGAAGGCAGGTGCGCGAGGGAGCACTCACTGCTTCCTCTTCAGCTCCCTCGCGCGCCGCGTAGGGATGCCGGCGCCGGAAGATGACGTCATCTTCCGGCTCCGGCATCAGAGCGGTGCGCGAGGGAGCGGAAGAGGAAGCACTGAGTGCTCCCTCGCGCCCGCCTTCCTGCCCGACCGGCCGGCCACCCAGACTGCCCGCCGGGGTCAGCGGGGCCCACGGGGCAGGTGCCTCGGGCCCCCCAAGAGAAACTGGGCCCGGGGCAGCTGCCCCGTTTGCCCCGCGTTAAAGACGGCCCTGAGAAAAGCGAGAAGAACTAGCTCTAAGCCTAAGTGAGGGTATGTTAGTTAAAACTTAAAGGACCACTATAGTGCCAGGAAAACATACTCGTTTTCCTGGCACTATAGTGCCCTGAGGGTGCCCCCACCCTCAGGGTCCCCCTCCCGCCCAGCTCTGGAAGGGGGAAAGGGGTTAAAACTTACAAAAGCTGCGCGCGCATTCAGCCAGTCACATAGGAAAGCATTATCAATGCTTTCCTATGGACGCTGGCGTGCTCTCACTGTGAAAATCACAGTGAGAAGCACGCAAGCGCCTCTAGTAGCTGTCAATGAGACAGCCACTAGAGGAAATAGGGGAAGGCTTAACCCATTCATAAATATAGCAGTTTCTCTGAAACTGCTATGTTTATGAAAAAATGGGTTAACCCTAGAAGGACCAGGCACCCAGACCACTTCATTAAGCTGAAGTGGTGTGGGTGCCTAGAGTGGTCCTTTAACTTTTATTAAATACAGAAAGGCAAAATATATACAGATAAATACAAATCAAGGCAGTCTCCAATGTAACCACTGGATGGAGACTACACGATAGAAAAACTATGTACAAGAGAAAATAGATAAAGTATAGCAGAAGGCAGTCTCCAATGTAGCCACTAGGTGGAGACTGCACAGTAGAAAATGTGTATCGAAAAAGACAAGGTCTAAGTTAACTCTGATCACTAGAGATGAAAAGATACATGACTCAATGTGAGACCATTGTATCTGTTATCATGAAGTATACTAAGTTGCAAGCCTGAAGTATCCAGTGACTCCTAAAAGTCGGAGTAGATAAGGAATACAGCGGCTGATATATTTTACGGTAGATCAGGTCCTGATAGGGTCGCAGAGTTAATGACAAAAACTGTTGTTAAGATGGAGAGCTAAGGGATGTACGAGGTCATTCAATAATATAAGCAGCACAGGTTGATGATACTCGTTTACATATAGAGGCATATAATAGCTCTGCTGGCACATGTGGACAAGAAATAAATGCCGTCAAGAGAAAATAATAAATAAATAATAATAATGGCGGGAAGAATAATAAAATATGTTAACACTGCTAAATATATACAGACTATGTATATAGAGGTGTCTAGGAACAGTGTAAAGCGGAGGTACGTTAGGTCTGTGCCTCAAAGGGCACCTAAGAAGATAATTAATCTGCTAGTAATACTAAGCAGTAGAGATGTGATAACCAAATAATAAGTAGATCGATACCCTGCAATAATACACTATGCTGTGCCTTCAAGGGCACCTGTCAAGAAACAAAAAGCTATCTATCACTGTGTACCGATAACAGGATAAAGTATAAGATAATGAGCTGAAGAAGAAAGGTCTAAATCTATGCGGTAAATCACACCCTACAATAGTACACTATGCTGTGCCTTCGAGGGCACCTATCAGAGGAGGAAAGCTAGCTATAGTAGTCTGAGTAATTAACAGGATCTGAGGATGCCCAGATCTAACTGCGGGTAGGAATATCTCGCTCTTTGAGATCTGCGAGCGTGAAAATGGAGTGTTAACGCTAAGTTGTCAGGGGGAAATCAGCAGCAGTCAGCACTGGGTAAGGAGCCCCGACGTACGTTTCGCCGGTCAGGTGGCTCTTCAGGGGGAAAATAAATATGCATTTGTCAAATATAAATGTGGTTTTAGATGTTTTTAGGCATCCAGTTGATACATTTTAAATAAAATACTTTATCTGCTTTATTTGGGGGTTGGAGACCGGGGAGGGCGGCTTAAAATCTTGTGCCTGCCGGAGCCTGACATGTGATTCCCATCCTGTCATTCATCAAATCTCTCTTTTACTCAATCATCTTAATTAGTGAGTCCAGTCTGCACTCCACTTTACTCTCATCGTCCAACTTTCTCACACACTGTCCTTCCTATTGTGTCTTTATACCCCTCCTCTACATTGTAGGTCCTCATCAACCTATTATTCCTGCACTGTGAAAGTGCCCTGTGAAGAGGTGGAGGAAACCCGATGCGCATTTTACCCCTGACGAAGGTGCACACAAGGTTAATGGTTCTGTCTGTAATTTGAAGAAAATATTTCAAAATGATTGACATTTATATAGCACATAATTATTCCATGGTGCTTTACAACATTAAATTTGCATCGGGTTTCCTCCACCTCTTCACAGGGCACTTTCACAGTGCAGGCAACCAGCATTCTAAGCATGGTTCTGCACGTTTAGCACTTAGCAATATTTTTTTCAATTCTTTTTCCTCTTGTATGTCGAAGGTATTATCAGCATCATAGAGATTCTGGGTCTGCTGTTTGAGCTAACACTTTGATCCCAGCACGGATCTATAGCCCAATACTCAGCATTTGGTTTCATGCCAGCTGCATATTTTCCCTGTACATTCTTTGATATAAAGACCACATATTGCAACCTTAACTATTAGTCATAAGGTTGACTCAGGAGGTCATTCTAAGAATACTAGGTTTACAAGGCTATTTTACTGCTATATATTTACCAAATTAGAATAACTTTGTTACAGCCAGCTGATTCATGCATTCCATCCCATCTCTAACACTGTGATCACTTAACTCTCTTTAATGTATTAAGAGATTAATTGGAGAAAGCACCTATATTCTCTTTCCCCATCTCTCTGTTAACCCTCTACCAGTCATTCATAGAGGGTATCTTTCTGAGAGTAAATACCTAGATTTATAGACCAATATTTATTAAAGTCCAAATTCTGAATAGTAGAGATAACAACTTAGAGCAACAAGAGGCTTTTCCATTGGGCTTAGGACATTCTTTTTCTGAATAACGTTTCATATATATGGTGACTTAAAGGTTATAAGGTACATGCAACTATTACATTTTTTTATTATTTTCTCGTTAATATCTTCCAGTTGACACCTATTTATAGAGTTTTTGCTCCAATAGATAGAGCGTTGTCACTCTTACCCAAAAATAATTATCCTCCTTCTTTCTCTTTTTTTCTCTTCTGCTTTTTTTCCCTATTTTGAATGTCACATGCTCTACAAATATGATGAGCCACACAGATCTAACCCTTAAATTTAGCAGACTTGTACTTATTTGTAAAAATTATCCTGTGAAAATTATTTACTTATTAGTTGAATTAGTGATTTACATATGTCGTTACACACCCTTCTAACCGTGCCAGGTTCAGTTTTTATAAAAATTTACTGTTTTCTCCACCTCATGCCTAATGAAATACTATCTTATTCTATGTCCTTAGTGATAACCTCGTGCACCTACTACCCAAGGAATCCTCCATCTCTTTATAAATACCTAAATACTAAGAGAAAGAAGAGGAACAAAATTATAATTTACTTTACTCTTTTCCCTCTTTATTCTCCCTTCTCATCTCAGTGCCCATGAGAAATATTTTAAGTGAAACATAAAACGTTACATATATAATGTACCATACAGTTCTATCCATTAAGTTTAACAGAATTGTATATGTTTCTTGAAATTATTCTGTGAAAATGATTTACTTATTTAGTGAATTAGTAGTTTGCCTGTGGCATTCCATACCCTTCTAACGAGCCAGTTTCAATTTATATAACAATTTAATGTGTTCTCCACCTCATGGCCTAGTGAGATATTGTCTTATAGTATAACCTTAATAATACCCTTGTGCACTTACTACCTAAGGGATCTTCCTTCTCTTTATATATAACTGAATACTTAAAGAAAAAATAAAAAGCTCAGAATTTAATTGCTTTATAGTATTCTCTTTTTCATGTCACCTTGTCTTCGCTTATATCTTACTGTTAACTATTAACCTGCTATCTGGACTTTCTACATCCAACTGACAAGCTTTTCTGGATTTTCAAAAATTAAAATGTTTCCATCCCAGTACACTCTGAGAGCTGTGGGATAGCCCCAATTATATTTCACATTATTTTGTTTCAGAATACTCAAGTTAAGACTGAAGCTTTTTCTCCAAGATCTTGTAAAAAATGATAGATTTTTCAAATTTCTCCTCCAAAACCGGTTTGCTTCTCAGTAAGTCCATAATTCTAGACTTAGTGTGGAAAAAAAGTGACTTTGACAATGACGTCTCGTGGGAGGGAATCTGATACACTTTGTGGTTTGGGAAGACGATGAAATCGGTCCAGCAGAAGGTCATATGTTGTTCCTGATGGTATTAAACAACTGAAGTATTCCATGAGGAAATCTTTGATCTCAATTTTGGAAATGGCCTCCGGTAAATTTCTGATTCTGATGTTTGATCTTCTTGAACCTCTATGTCGTTCAGTTTAACTTCCAGTTGGCAGACTTTGGACTTCATATCTGCAAGTGTTGCCTAAAGTTGGTTGCACTTTGTGTCTATATGTAGAACATTTGCTTCTATTGTAGCCAGTTTATCCTGCATAGTTTTGAATTCTTGCTTTACTTTCATGGTGCTAGTCATAATGTCTTCTTTAACAGACTTAGAACATTTCTCCAAATAGCTGGTCAAAACTTCTTCTGTAAGTAGCATATGTCCCTGGGCATCCTGAATAGGATTATTTACAGTAGTTGTAACTTCCAAGTTATCTTGAGTTAATTGTGATTTGTTTTGAGAAGGGGAAATAATCCAGATAATCTTTTCTCTGGTTGTTTTTCCTTTTTATCTCTTTTCTTCTTGTCTTCTTGTATTTTTTTGAGGCCATATTTTTCTTTATTTACTCATTACGTTTTCCTTTATATAGCTGATGTAAGCTGCCAAAAACAAAATTCCAATATCCCACACCAAAGGATACAGGGGAAATAGAGAAATATAAACTAAAGCCAATCTTCTTTTTCTCTTTCTCTCTTTTCCTTCTTTTCTCCCTTTCCTCTTTTGTATCCTACTTACATAATATTGGAGGTATTTACTCTTTATCCTGTGTGTTCTCAGGAGTGACTATCATGCTCTTTTTGTGAACATATATACTGTCAGGGCTCCGCGGTCCCCCCTCCTCATACCTGTGGGCGGGTGGCGTGCAGCCTCCTCTCGCAGCTGCCCGCTTCCTCCTCCTCGCCTCCCGGCGGCAGCATGTGTAATGCTGCACGCTGGGAGTCCCGGCTTTTATGTAAACGCCAGGGTCGCTCACGTGACCCAGCGTTAAAGGCACAGTACCCTAATCACAGTGGGAGGTATAGATATCTCCCACGTGTGATTATTAATTCTGATTGGAAATTATCCAATCAGAATTAAGCACTGCTGTTATATACTTACCTTTCCTGTCTATCAGTGCCCTGTTGTGGTCTTGTGATACCTGTAGTGCTGTTTTCTCGTATTGCTCTCTGGTTACCGATTATTTGGCTCGTTATTCCGATTCTCCTGTATTCTCCACTCCTTTGACCTCGGCTTGTTTCTCATTCTCCCATTTTCTGGCTTGTCTCCTGACTATTCTTAGTGTGCTTAACCCGGCCATTCTAAGGACCGGTATAGCACCCTTCCTCTCTGTGACCTGTTAGCGTGTTAGGTTCCCGAATCGTGATATATACAGATTTTTCTTCTGCTTCTTTGGCATGAAAAAGAGTCAGCTGTTAATCTTCACTTAGTGTTTGTGACTAAGTGGCTACTAAAAAAGACTGGACATACCCCGTTTGCAATAACTTGGGTTGTCTACTATTGCAAATGGTATGCCATCATAGGGGTAATTTTCATTCTTGGGCTACCATAGGGTCTCAAAGGCAACGTAACCAATCTGGCGAATTTTAATGTGAAAAAAATGAAACACAAACCTTATATTTGATGCTGTAACTTTTGAAAACACCATAAAACCTGTACATGAGGGGTACTGTTGTACTCGGGAGACTTCGCTGAACACAAATATTTGTGTTTCAAAACAGTAAAAAGTATCGCAGCAATAATATCGTCCGTGTAAGTGCTGTTTGTGCGTGAAAAATGCAAAAAACTTCACTTTTACTGGCGATATCATCGTTGTAATACATTTTTACTCTTTTGAAACACTAATATTTGTCTTCAGCGAAGTAGCCCGAGTAGAACAGTACCCCCCATGTACAGGTTTTATGGTGTCTTGGAAAGTTATAGGGTTAAATATAGTGCTAGCAAATAAAATTCCCTTTACTTTCGGCATGGGTTGTCAGGCAGGTCCCGCTAATTTTAATTAATTAAGACACCCAATTATGTAAAAATATTACATAAATATATATGTAGAATTAATATATGTATATATACGTCTGTGAATATATATGTATATGTATATATATATAATTTTTTTTTTATATTTTTATTTATATATAGATATATATATAGTGATATATACATATATATTTATGTATCTAGATATATATATTATTTCATTCTATGTGTATTTTGATATGAATATATATATATTAATATCACAATACAGTTAGAACAAAATAACACACATCTATAAAGTTTTTAATTTTTTTTAAAATTTTTTTTTTAATGTATTTACATATTTCATTTTTTTATATTATATATAAATATATATATAACAATGATTATATATATATTTAATCAGTATCAGTCTACATGTAATTTGATATTAATATATATAATTATATATATATTAATAGTAAAATACACCTATACAGTGTACGTGTGTGTATGCATATGTGTATATATATATACTTAGATCATATATATATATATATATATAATATATATATGATCTAAGTATATATTATTATTTTTTTACACTGATTAACTTTTATTTATTTTATTTCCAGCCAGCAGGGGGACTACCTGTCATTTCTGGCAGCCCCCCTGCTGACAATGCAGGAGGCAGCTATCCTGGCCATGTGATTGTGAGGTCCTCGCAAGGACCTCACTCTCACATGGCCGGGGGGGACCGGAGGAGGAAGATCTGCTGCGGGGGGGCTCCAACCGCGATCCGGCGACCGGGTAAGTAAAGAAAGACCGGAGGGCGTACTATTACGCCCGGCGGCATTTAGAGCCACCTAATATAGGGGTTAAAACAGGTTTTGTCTTAAAGACACAGCTCAACAACATAGATTTCTTGTATTTGTTGTGTGTTTTATGAACTGTTACACTGATTAGGGTGCTGCTTTTTTCCCAAAACCCATTATCCCTTTTTTAAGATTCTACCAGAGGACTGTTATCATACGTGCCTTTGTATTCACTTGTTTTTTTGTTTTTTAATTTAAAATGTGCATAACACAAACTGCAGATAAATATATCCGGCTGAAGTGTAAAAGATCCATATTAATATAACTAGTGAAGCCGATAAGATGGAAGTAGAGAGAGAGCTGGATAATGGGATAACAGTAGTGTAGGAGTAGCTTTCTTTTCTGCCTTCCAGCATTATTGAAACACAGTTCTTCTCCTCTAAGACAGCTGAGCTGCTCTTCAGTCCTAGACTGCCCCCAGAAAGGTTATAGATCTTGGGTACCAGGACTTGACCAATATCTCTGAATCTTCTACTGTTGGAACGTGAGACTGAGAAATTATAAAATGTTAAAGAACGGCTATAAAATAATACATATGTTATTTCTCTAATTACAGTTTCGTATATATTACCAGTAGAGCAGAATCTATTCTAAATTTCTATGATATATGTTGTTCATTAAAAATGCAGGGATTGTAAAACTGGTTAATCTAGAAGTAAAGAGTTTAACATGAATGCAGCATTAAAACAAAACACTAATAGTTATCTTATTTCCACATTTTGTACATGCTTTCATATTTTACAAAACATATTGTCATTAGAGTTGAGCGGACACCTGGATGTTCGGGTTCGCCGAGTTCAGCAGAACTTTGTCAAAAAGTTCGAGTTTGGGCTTGAACTTGACCACGAACCCGAACCCGATTGAAGTCAATGGGGACCCGAACTTTTGGGCACTTAAATGCCTCTAAAAAGTCCTGGAAAGGGCTGGAGGGCTGCAAAAGGAAGTAAAATGGGGGTAAGAGTACGACGAGTGCACTGCAAACAAATGTGGATAGGGAAATCACTTAAAATAACATAAAATACATAACAATTAAAAATACAGCTGAGCCATAAAATAGCACTAGATGGAATCTTTGATTTTAGCTTTGGAAGAACATAAATCAAAATCTAAAGCATGGCTGTCAGGGGGATCACCAGAATTATCAATTTGAGAGAGGGTTGGAGTGCAGGGTATTCTCTTTCATTGTTCAAACTGAGCTCAACTCCTGATGCATGGAGAAAAGGCCTTCACAAGCCTCTGCTATTGTGTACATAGTTTATACCAAGTGACCCATAGGTTGAGGAGGCAGTGGCCGTGGCGGTGTAGGTGGAGGCGGCGGTAGAGGAGGAGGAGGTAGCCAACACTGTTTTTTTTATATATATTTTTTATTTTAATTGGGGTAGCCCCCAAAATATTGGGACATATAAAAAAAGAAACATTTGCGGCCTGCGGTGCATTTCTTGCAGTCCAATAACACCATCAGGTTTTTAAAACTGTCAGTCTCCACCAGACTGAATGACAGCATTTCAAAGGCCAGGAATTTTGAAATGCTGGCATTCAGGGCCAGGAATTGCGGGTGGGTAGGGGGTACTTCCTCTTTCTCCCCAGTGTTTGGGAGATGGACACTTGAACTCTTCCATGGGACAGTGTGGAGATGCTTGGGGACGGTGGCGGACATGGTGGCGTTGCTGCCATATCCTCTGTTTGTGGGGTGGCAGGTGCCACTGTCACTCCAGAGGTGGAGGAAGAGGCCGAGACAGCAGCAGAAGAGGAAGCAGGAGGAGCCTGGATCTTTCTTGGTTTTTGAGGTGCTTACTCCACTGCAGCTCGTGCTTTGCATGTAGATGCCTGATCATGCAGGTTGTGCTCAGGTTTAGCACGTTTATGCCTCACTTCATGCTCTGATTGCACAGCGTGTCTTGTCGTCAGCACATTGTCTGAAGAACTGCCATGCCAGGGAATTTCTTGGAGCTGGCTTTGGTGTGCTCGGTCCCTGGGTGCGGTGGGCAGTAGCAGGCGTACTGTCTAGGGTATGGCCGTTCCGCTTTTGCACCCTGCTGTAGGAGGAGGAGGTGGAGTAGGAGGTTGAGGAGGCGTGACTGTGGCAGCAGCGACGCATTCGGATGTCTGCCCTATCAGCTTTCGATGTTACTATCTGCGCCTTCCATGGTGACCACGGGTAATGGGGAATCAGGGTTTGATGCCGGAGAGAAACAGTTACCACATCCAAGGAAAGCAGCAGGTGCGCAAATAACTCACTCCCGATGCAGGGAAGTAGTGACGATAAATAACAATACAGGACTCTTTCCAGGTCCTGTAATTGGAATGAGTCCACTTTAAATCCTTTAACGAGGATCTATTGGAGGGCAAGTCTGGTGAAGAGCGACTAACCCGTGCGTGCTGCAGCTGAAACTCCGCTATCGTCTGCTGCTGCTCGCACAGTCTCTCCAGCATGTGCTAGGTGTTCCACCATGTGGGCACCTCGCATATGAGGCGGTGAGCGGGAAGGCCAAAGTATCGCTGCAGCACAGACAGGCGAGCAGCAGGGTGAGAACGCCGAAAGCGCGCACAGCCACTATAGTGAAACTGTGAATGGCTCATTAAATCAGTTATGGTTCCTTTGATTGTTCCATCTGTTACTTGGATAACTATGGTAATTCTAGAGCTAATACATGCCGACGAGCGCAAGGGGACGGCCGCTCCGCTTTTGCACCCTTCTCCCTCTGATGCTGTGCTGGTGCCTCTGTGCGACCACCGCCTCTTCCTCCAAACTGCACACATCACTCGCATGACCTTCATTCCATGTGGGGTCTAGGACCTCATCATCCTCCACATCATCTTTCACCCACTCCTAAACCCTGCCCTCCTTGCCGGTCTGCACACTGCAGAAAGCCACAGCAGTTGGCACCTCCAGCATGTAAAGTCTGCAAAGGACATATGGAAATTGTTTTAGAATTGTATCCAGGCAACAGTTTTCCCTATAAACTGACCTCAGTTTGACTTGTGAGGGTATTACCCCAGAATTACAATATTGTTGAAGTACCTCTTAGCTATTGATAACTGGTTTAAATATAGCAGCTTGTTATCTGGTAGTTTCTAGTGTAGAAAATATCAGTCTGTTTTCTATCACTTAGATCTGTTTAACAAGTGTTGTAGGTGTGAAACAATATTACAAGTGACCGATGTAGTAAATTCGAATAAAAGTTCCATTATCAAAAAAAAAAAAAAAATTCTCACCCATCTTCTGTGGGTTATTGCATTTTTAAGATGTAGACTTATTGTATCACACTAGCCATGCACAGGTAGATTGTCTGGCACGTTGTTTTGGTGTTTGGTTTTTAAGGTTGTAGTTGTGTCTTTACACAATATAGAAATGTATATTAATGCTTCTGTATATGAAGGGATCACAATAACACTTATTTTTCACTTTAAAAAAAAAAGTCTTTATACTTTCTTGAGAAGCAGTAACTAGCCAGTGTTGCACACAAACACCAGATATGAAGTGCACATCCTAAATGTACTATTTAGCAGCAAAAAATTTTGAATTTTTAAAACTGCGCTGTAAGCACAGTATTTGACGGTTCTATTTGACTCTCAGATATGAGGTGCAGGCCACAAATGTACAATTTATCACCTAACAAATTTGAAAGTTTAAAAATGCGCTGTGACCACAGTATTTGATGGTTCTGTTTGACTCTCAGATATGAAGTGCAGGTATCAAATTTACTTTTTAGCACCTAAAAAATTTGAATGTTTAAAACTGCTGTGTCACCGCAATATTTGATGCTTCTATTTGACTCTCAGATATGAAGTGCAGGCCCCAAATTTACTTTTTAGCACCTAAAGAATTTGAATTTTTAAAACTGCAATGTAAGCACAGTATTTGATGGTCCTGTTTGACTCTCAGATATGAAGTGCAGGTATCAAATTTACTTTTTAGCAGCAAAAGAATTTGAATGTTTAAAACTGCCATGTCACAGCAATATTTGACAGTTCTATTTGACTCTCAGATATGAAATGCAGGCCGCAAATTTACTTTTCAGTACCTAAAGAATTTGAATGTTTAAAACTGCAATGTAAGCACATCTGTTTGACTCTCAGATATGAAGTACAGGTATCAAATTTACTTTTTAGAAGCTAAAGAATTTGAATGTTTAAAACTGCTGTGTCACAGCAATATTTGACAGTTCTATTTCACTCTCAGATATGAAGTGCAGGCACCAAATTTACTTTTTAGCACCTAAAGAATTCGAATGTTTAAAACGGCAATTTAAGCACAGTATTTGACGGTTCTATTTGACTCTCAGATATGAAATGACTCTCAGATATGAAATGTGAGGCTAGAGTTCACTCTCGCGAGATCCGGTCGTTGCCATGGCAACGCGCCGGATCTGGCGAGAGGAACCCGGCGGAGCTGCAAGCTAGAGCTCCGCCGGGTCCTCCCTCCTGGCGGCTGTCTGTCTCCCTCCCTCTCTCCCCGCCGGCGGCCGCATTTGGAAGACAGCGGGGCCGGCGCTAGGAGAGTGCCGGCCCTGCATAGACCGGCAGGGGAGATCCTGGGACCTCCCCTGCCGGCCTCGGCCCATGGCCACCGCGGCCCACCGGGCATTTGCCCAGTGTGCCCGATGGCCAGTCCGGGCCTGCATCCAAGAAACGGGGAAAAAGGTGCCAGCATTAAGTGGATTAAGTGTCACTCTGAGGGGAGGGAAAGTAGGGGAGGGAACCGCTGTATTATTGGCTACTGTCTTAATTAAATCCCTCCCTTGCATGGGAGAATCCTTTATAAGGAGCTGCTGTGAATAAAAGTTTAGTTCTGCTCCTGATGCTGTGTGTCGTCCAGTCATTGGGATTGCGATTGGGATATTGTTGGAGACTTTTTGCCTGCTGGAATCATTACTCTGTGGATTTATTATACTTGTTCCTGAGCCTTACTGGGATCTAAAGTGGAGATAGGCTGTGTAATTCCAGCTCTCTGCTACACTCCCTTATGCTATTATGGGGGTCATATTGACCCCCATAGAGTGAGGGAGGATATTCGGTGCTTGTTTGTTCATCTGAAATTTCTTTTCATTCATTTGTCTTTCTGGCGAATGAATGAATAGATTAAATTTCCATTTGCATGCCTAAGTGTTTTACTGGGCATGTGTTGATAATTTCACAGCGCTATCTAGTGTGGGCAGATGAAGTGTCCCACAGGGACTTCATCTACCCACACAAAGATGGCGGCACCCAGGACCTAGGTCTGGGCAGAAAATAAAGATAAAAAATTAGGTAATATAGGGGGCTTAGGGGCATTTGGGGGTGACTAGGGGGACAATTAGATGTAGTGGAGTAGGGAGAGGGGTTAGAAAAACAGGATGCGGCCACTAAAGTGCCGCTTTAAGAGCGCTTGCATATTTGCCATATCTGCACTATTTCTTTTTTAAACTGTGCATGACAACTGATGAAATTACCTCTCATGATATACTTAAAAGCACACCAATTATTAGTGTATGAGGTATCCATAGGATCGTTCTCTACAATAAAACTTTTATCTGTTTTTTTAAATATCTCCAGATATTTTCGATTATACAGTAATTGATCATTTAACTGCCAGGTCCCTCTATTATTTTTGTTCCAGTTATCCTTCATTATCCACATGTTAGTGGTCTGACCAAGAGTTAGCTAAAATTTGTATATCTTCTAAATTTTCCAAAAAAGGCAAGGTTATCATGTCAATCCGCAAGTACAATAGGTGTACTCTAGAAAAAAAAAGTAAAATCAAAATTTGCCAGGATATGATGCTCTCCACAAATCAACATAATCTAATTTATTCATATAACTACTCAAAGATTTAGCCAATTTATCTAATCTATAATTTATTGATTATTTTTTGGATAATTTTTTTTTATCAATTTGGGGGTTTCACACACAATTAAAATCCACCTCTATTAGACATATCCCCGTTTTTAATAACTCAACTTGTTCCAGAACTAAAAAAAAGACAGGAGAATCATTTGGTAAATAGATGTTCACCAGTGATCTCATTTAGATTACAAATAATAATTACAAATCTACCCACAGGGTCTTTAGCTTGATGTATTATTTCAACTTTTATTGATTGGGAAAATATAACCGCTACTCCTCTTTTTTTTTTGTCTTTAACTGAGGCTTGAATTAAAATATGAAATCTGTTACCTCCCCATTTAACATTATCTACATCCCTCCAGTGTGTTTCTTGAAAGAATCCGACCTCAACTTTATTCTGGGTCATATAATTAAATAAAAATGATTGCTTCTGAGGAGAGTTCAGGCTGTGAACATTCACAGATATCACTATAACCATATTCTTGTGTAAGAGAGAACCACCCACCCCCAACGAGGTATTTACACATAATAACTTAACATAAACATTACATAAAAAAACCTAGCCACCTGGTCGAGTCAACCAAGTTGGCCTGGATCGACCTCCTTCTCGTATTACAAGGGAAAGAGCAATATCCCCCCCAAAAAACAACCAAAAAATATATATATTGATTACCCCATTTTCACTTCTCTCCGAGAGTGAGACAATCCTACAGGGGATGGATGTTAACCCCTCCACCCCTCGATATTTTTGCCTTGAAAAAATTGGGCACATAGTGGGGCATGAGGTATCCCGAGACTTCAGCACCTTATCTTTGAAGCCGAGTTATACAAAACTGGACCCTGAACCGCAATCCTATAGTTACCGACCTAAAAGCTTAGGCATACAATTAAGAGAGAGAAAAAAAAAAAAGAAGTAGTTTAAGATAAAATTCGCTATACCATACTAATCACCTGTCTCTAATTTCTCGCAAACTTCACCAACATTTTTTAGTGCTCATGAGAATATTTCAAGTGTTTCATACTTTGCATATATGATATACCATATGGTTCTATCCATTTTCTAATTTTAACGGAACTATGTTTATTTATAAAAATTATCCTGTAAAAATTATTTAATTATTTGGTGATTTACTTATACAATGCCACACTCTGAAATTAATGCCAGTTTCAAACTATGTAGAAATTTATAATATTCTCCACCTTACTTCGGCTTAAATACCTAAAAAAATTACTCACTATGGTTCTCTTAATATATATCTAAATAAATGCACAAAAAAGTGGGATTAAATTGGACCCGCTGTGCCATATTAATCCCCTACCTCCATTACCTCTCAAACTTCACAAAAAATGTCAGTGCCCTTAAGAGTATTGTTAAATGTTATGTGCTTCACACTTGGGATATACCATAGAATTCTATATAATGTCTAAATTTATCAGAACTATATTTATTTATGAAAATTTCCTATAGAGATGTTTTACTTATTTAGTGATTTACTTTTGATGTTCCACCTCCTACTAACCGTGCCAGTTTCAATCTATATAGCACTTTGTTATGGTCTCCACCTCATAACCTAGTGAGCTACTATCTTGTGATTTGCTCTTAGGAATTTCTGCTACTATCAATCACTTATTCCTCTTTTATAAATTTACTAATTTCTCTCATTACTCTTCGTGATGTCTATAACCAGATTGCCCTCGTGCTCTTACTTCCGATTAAATACCTAACAATTACTCACTAGCGTATCTCCTTATTTGTACGTAAAAAAAAAAAAAAATTAATTCCTTATTTTATTTACTTTCCCAAGCCGCTCTGCCCTCATTTTTCTTTTATTGTTAACTGTTAACCAGCTATCTGAACTTTCCCCATCAAACTGACAAGCTTTCTAGAGTATCAAACTTTTTTAAATCTTTCCATCCCAATAGACCTTGAGTGATGTGGGATAACTCCAATTATATTTCCCATTTCTTTCTCTCAGAATACTCAAATTAGGACTGAAACATTTTCTCCCAAGATCTCGTAAAAAAATTATAGGTCCCCCAAGACCGGTTTGCTTCTCAATGCATCCATAATTTTAGACTTGGTGTGGAAAAACTAGAATTTAACAATGACATCACATGGAAGAGAATCTGATACCCTTTGTGGTCTGGGAAGATGGTAAAATCTGTCAAGCAGAAGAAGATCATGTGTTGCTCCTTCTGGTATTAGACAATTGAAATATTCCATTAGAAAATCTCTCAACCCTGTACTGGAGATGGCTTCCGGTATGTTTAGGACTCTGATGTTTGATCTTCTAGAGTGATCTTCTATATCTTTTAGCTTAACTTCAAGTTGAGACGCTATGGACTTCACATCTGCGAGTGTTGCCTGGAGGTGGTTACACTTTGCAGAAAATTAGCTTCTATCGTAGACCGTTTATCCTGTATATTTTAAATTCTTGTTTTATTTCAATAGCACTGGCCATTATGTCTTCTTTAATAGACTTAGAGAATTTCTCCAAATAGCTAGTCAAGATTTCTTCGGTTAGTGGCACATGCCCCTGGGCATCCTGAGTAGGTTTAGTTTTCCATATGATCTATCTTTATCCAGTTGTGATTTACCATTATTCTACTGTGTACCAAAACCAGAGGGATATCCTGCAAGTGGGGATTATATACCACTGCATGCTGTTTTACCTAGAGCTGGTTATAGCTCTACCATATGTGAGTTGACATCTTATCACAGTGTTGTTTGTCCTACCACGTACTACCATATTGCACTATTGGTTTGCCTCTAGAAGATCTATTGCCACCTTTGAGACTGTGTCGTACCATTTGTTATTTTTTATTCTTTTGTTTTATTGTGGACTCTTTTTATATCCTGTGGTTTTTGTATTGCTCTTATTGATTTTATTGTTCTTATTATTATATACCATTGTGTTTGGAGTATTTTCCTTGGTGCTACCTGTATATTTTTTTTTTTACTTGTTCTAATAAGACTTGAACCTGCATTGGGCATGTTGGCTCCCAGTGAGAATCAATTGATAGAGAGTGGACACACCACGTTATAATGGTTCCGCCCAAAAAGCAGAACTTCTCGAACAGCAAGAGTTGCCTGTGTAAAGCAGTCTATGGTGTTATAGATGCATTAAAAGTGTTTGAACTGAGGTCTGCAGAAGGTCTCCAGCGATGTGCATTGCCTCTCCCAGAGCTGTTCGCCCAGTGTGATCAGATTACCTTCTGAGCTTAGGGAGTTGGTGAGTGGAAAGTGATAATTGAAAGTGCAGTTGTTACCTTACTTTTAACATAGCTCCTATGAAGGGTTGTTTTGCAATCAATTCCCTAGCCTTTGCATCTTCCAGCCACACTGCAGGGGGAATCAACCCCTCTGCTCCAGCTTTCTCCAGGAACTGTGAGATTTGTTGTGTTTTGATATGATGCTACTACACTGTGAGCTAAGTGTGACACGGTTCTGAAATCCATGCGAGCAGAGTATTTCTGTGTATTTTTGAACAAACAATCAGGTTGAAAAATAAAGATAATTTTTTGCAGCCTTCATATTTACCAAGGGTGACAATATTAGTGGAGAGAACTGTATATAGTTTCTCAACACATCATTTAGGAATTCTGTGGAAGACAGCAGGGGCATTATCTAAAACCAAAAAGCATAACAGTGTATTTGTAATTCCAGGTAACACTGTCTTCCATTCATTCCCTTCCTAGACTCTGACCAAGTTAAACGCAGTTTGGTAAAAACATACAGTGGAACCTTTTAAACATCCTAAGTCTTTTAAACATTTAAGTTGTAATGGGATATATATTTTAAATGGTAATTTTATTGAACCCTCTATAACCAACCCAAGATCCCCTTCTTTTTTGGAAACGTCCTGCTACAAAAGGAAAGTATGGACTTCTGATGAAAACCCTGGCTAAGGCAAGTGTTCTTCCATTAGCATGTTCTCTTTTACAGACAGTAGATAGACAATATCCTGGGGTGGCACGCCACTTGGTAGCAAATTAATGGTACAATAAAGACACCCTTCGACTGCTTCTTTTTTTGTCAACACCTATTTAAAATCTTGTTACAGAAGTGGAATCACAGTAAAAAGCGGTACTACAGTGGGTACATTCAGCATATGTAAATGTCTTGGTATATTCTCAGTGTGTTTTTTACACCACAGGTGAAATTCAAAACCACAAATCAAACCAAACCTGCTCGTCCATTACACGTTTCAGTTCCTTTGTTATTCACAGTCTGTGGGTGGGTGACTGTGTATATATGAATGTGAATATTTGTGGGGTGTATGCATGGCTTAGAGCTAATTACAACCTTTTGGATATTTGAGTGGGTAATAACCAGGCCTAGATTGGCCATCGGGCACTCCGGGCAAATGCCTGGTGGGCCACGGTGGCCAAGGGCTGAGGCCAGCAGGGGAGGTTACAGGATCTCCCCGGCCAGTCCATGCAGGGCCCATTAAAGATTAAAGATCTACCTCACCGGCTCACAAGCCCACCAGGGATGGCAGCACGGTCCCCGCTCACAGGTATAAGGTAAGAAGGGATGGGGGATATAATGCTTGTTTTTTTTTATTGTTATTATTAAAAAAAAAATACATACACATTGGCATTAACCTGCCTCCCCCCAACACACAATCCCTCCAAACACACACAGCACCCTCACTCACACACATGTGGCGGAATCACTGACTGTACATGGGTTTTCCCTCTCTTTTAAATGTATTTGCCCTGTATGTTCGTTTATTGGGCCCACTTCCCATTTGGGATTGCTTCCACAAAGGGGATTCATTCACCTCCCAAATGGGGACCACCCCAATACCTCATTTAGAATGTTAGGTAAGAATGTTTACACCTCGCAACATAAGTGTCAAAACCACAAACAGCAAGGGAAACAAATAATAAGTGTTTACCTGGGTGGCACCATTCGTACAGGCGAACACCAACAGGAGGATCATTCGTGGATTGTTTCCCGCCTTGCTTGTCTCCCGAACGAGGACCTCCCTGGTGCCCCAATAGAACGTTCCAATTAATCAGAACGTTTACAGTCTCAACCTAGGTGTGAAACCGCAAGGGAAGTAATTCATGAGTAGGAAGGAGGGGGAAAATTCTGGGTGGGAAGGAGGGGGAGAATTTGTATCTCGAAACCCTTGTCTGGGTTTCACCCAGAATTGCCAACAGAGATTAGTCGCTCGGAGGACCTGAGCTTATTGTGGGCACTTTTGGGGCACTGGCGAGTTTGGCAGGTTCTCGTGAGCCTAAGGGATAAAGGGACCAGCTCTTTTTCCCTTGGGTGGGCTTTTCTGTGCCTGGGAGACAAAGGGACGGTTTCTTTTTAGTAGAGGTAACCAGTTGGATTACCTGTGGTCCATTACAGCACCCTCACTCACACACACTGCACACCTCACACACACACAGCACTGTCACACACAGCACCCTCACTCACGCACTGCATAACTCACACACTGCACAGCACGCACACACACATCATCCTCACACACACATACAGTACACAAATACACACTACACCCCTCACACATACACACAGCAGCCCCCAAGCTTCACACACACACACTGCACATATCACACATACACACAGCAGCCCCCAAACACACTGCACCACACACACACAATACTTCCAAACATATATGTGTATATACTACAGAACCCCTCACACACATAATGCACCCCTAAACACATTACATTCCAGACACACACTAGGTCCCTTACCCAACTCTGGATCATATACACATATATACACACTAGATCCTTATATACACTCTGAACCCACTACACACACACACACACTCACACTCTGGGCCCTTCAAACACACACACACACTGCACCACCTACACAAACACTACATTTCTGACATACAATCTCTGGATCCCCTATGCACACACTAGATTCCTTGTAAGCAAACACACACTACATTCCATAAACACACACTCTCCACAAGCCCTACAACCACTACATCACCTATATACACACACACACTACAGCCCAAATGCACACACTTGCTACATCCCCTATATACACTAAGCCCCTATACACACACTATCTACTGCACCTAGACACATTACCTTACACTACAAACACAACATGACTGAAAGCTCCCTCTACACACACTCAATCCCATAAGCAAGCTCCAAACACATGCACAGTAATTTTTCCTGGCATTTTTGTCTCCTGGCATCCCATATATGGAGACACCAATGACAAGTTTTAAGCAAACAGAACGCAACATTATTAAATTTTTCATTGCACTGTGCAGAACAAATACAGAGCTTTTTTTCTCCTGCTAGTGCTCTTCAGCAGAGCTCTGCACTTGGTCTGCCCTGGAAGAGCATTGAAACATCATGCTCACTTTGAGAGGGGGGCGTGCTTATCACTGGGGATGACAAAAAACACCTTATCTGGCTCAGCTCTCTTTTCAGTGGGCCACTCTGTTTAAAAAAAATGCCCGGGACGGATTTTTTTCCGGTCCTTGTGATAACCATATAGCTACATTCTCATTCAGATTCTGTTTTGGTTTATTTCTAAACCCATCTGAAAGTGTACTCAATATCCTTACAATGCAGTTATTTTACTTTCAAGAAATCTTTGCACAGCATAAACAACATAACAAAACATTTAAACATGATTTTATTATATAATCAATGATGCCATATTGCCACCTGCAGCCGTTTTTTTATTCATCATCTGTTAAGAAAAATAATGAAAAGCATACATCTATTACTGGAACTACATATAATTACACATATTCTGAACACCATGGGTCTTTATCGTATTTTGTGGAGCTATGCTAAATGCCACATTATACAAATTGCTGAACTAAATTACTGAGCAAAATGTTTTTCCATTTTACTTTAACAGATCCAGTAGAGATTTTAAAACTGTGACAGCTAGCAACAAAATATTGATATTGGAGAAGCATTTCTATACTGATAAAGTAATATGGGTTTAGCATTAATTATAGTATTACAAAAATGGAAGTCAAAGCTCTTCTTAGGTCAAAAGCTATTAATCGGTTGACTTGCAAATTATTTCTATTAAAAATGTTAGACATTTATTTGAAAGAATGGGATTTACTATATACTTATGTGTAATTGGATCGAAAATCAATTTGCAAAAGTTAGGCAAAGCTTGCTGTTTTGGAAAACTGTCCTGCACAGTTTAAACATTGAATCTTTTTCCATAAACTTTGTAATTAAAAAAAAGTTAAACAATTTAATGGATAAAGCCCATTGTATCCATTGCCGCTAGATTAAAAAAGTATTTAATAGAAAGTCCATGTATAGAGTTCTTTTTCAGGATACATAAACATTTAAATTATTTGATCTGCCCCTTGAATTGTTTTCTTTTGCAGAAAAAATAGAGGGAGGGGAGTAATGGAAGTCTTATCAGACTATTCGATGTTATAAATATGTAATTCTTTACTTGATCATTCTATATAGATTTGACTTTAAATGGATTTCATATATAACAGTCTATTTCTGAATCAAGGAGAAATACAGATCTTTGGGCTATGAGATTGATCATTTTTATTATATTAACCAGAGTGGGGACTCAATGATTTAGTTTGTAATATGTGCACACTCAGACATCCAAGCCAGAGGATTTATCTTCAAGGCCTTGTTAAAGGGACACTCCAGGCACCCAGACCACTGGAGTACCAACTCCCACTACCCTAAACCCTGCAAGTGTAACTATTGCAGTTTTCATAAATTGCAATATTTACATTGCAAGGTTAATTCATCCTCTAGTGGCTGTTTACTAGACAGACACTAGAGGACACTTCCGTGTTCATAGAACACGAAAAGTGTTTTAAAACTACGCTGGGCGTCCTCACGCTACGTGAGGACCTCCAGTGGCGAGGAAATCCCTATAGGAAATCAATGAAAGCATTATTCAAGCTTTCCCAAGGGGAGGTCTACTGCGTGTGCGCATTAGGTCTCCCCCGCTGGCTGACGTCGGCAGGGGAGGAGAGAAGGCGGAGCTGGACTCCGGTAAGTCACTGCAGGGGTTTTAAACCCTTCAGCAACTTTGGATGGAGGTGGGAGGGAGAGGGACACTAGAGGGTCCTGCAGTGCCAGGAAAATGAATATGTTTTCCTGGCACTGGAGAATCCCTTTAAACATCACAAGAGGACAGCAATATTGATTGGTTTTCACTATTTTTCTGTTTGCTATCCATTGTGAATAAAGGAGGTTGCAAATGTTACTAAAGACCCATGAATATATATATATATATATATATTTATTTATTTTTTTAATTTATTTTTGCTTTCCAACCAAAACATAATAAACAGAAGCACTAGCCCAAGAACACCTTTTAGCAAGGTCAGTCATCAAGCTCTCTTCAAAGTAGGTTCTGCCCCTATTCTAGCAAACTGTCTATTTAATGCATATCTGTCACTTCTCAGTATTTCATAAAGATATATCCAAAGAAACCATGCAAAAAATACTACTTTGTCTTATGGTAAAGCCTGAGGTTGAAAATAGGCAAAACATTGAAAAAATAAATAAAAAAAACTGTTGTTCAATCCCAGCAGCCATCATATGTGATGGCTGTGGGATTCAGGCATTGTCTACAGATGCTGCCACAGGCTCGCGGGATCCTCTGTAGACTTCAGTGTTGTACTCTTGTGCAGTTGCGAGAGTACCACACTGACGTGGCTCCTGGGAACTGAAGCACCAGGAGTTGAAGAGACCTGCATGAGAAAGATGGTGGTGGTGGACGTGGCCATGTTTAATAGCTTAAAGAGTTGCTCTAACCACCATGACCACTTAAGTGATATGTTGTCTTCATGGTGGTAGAAACCTGGATGTGCAGTGTTTTATCTTGAGACCCTGCACATCCAGAGATATTGGAAATTATGTGCTAGGGGCAAGTTGCATATCCAGCACATGTGACTTGGGCAGCCCAGAACTCTGTTCTAGGAAGTCTAATTGTGCATACATTATATCTGTTGTCAGTGCACACTGCATGCTGAAAACAGACATTGCAATCGTTCTCTTGTTGTAGGCAGAGTGCATGCAAGGGGAAGCTCTCTTCCTCTCCACTTTGTGCTCATTACCACCTTCCTTCAGCAGTGTTTTTTTTTTTTTTTTTTTAAACTTCACTTTCCTTTCCTCCCTCCCCTTGTCAGCCACAATTGATACAATTTGAGCTCTAGGAGAAGCCTGTGAAAGGACCGCGGTGCCAGTGATGTTGGAGGGGGGTGCGAAAAAGCCGTTGCTTGATTCAAGGTGAGTAAAACCTTTTTTTTTTTTTTTTTTTACACAGGTTTTTCTGAATATTGAGAGGAGGGACTATCCCTATAGTGCCCAGTAGTGCATATAACAAAGGAAAGGTCTCAAAAAGGTTATAGTAATCCTTCAAGGTAAGTAAAAGTTATCTTTTTCTGCACCCTGGAGCCACAGGACCAAAACAGGATTTGTCACTTTTTGTGGGGTTTTGCAAAATATGCAAAAAGGAATCAAAAGTGTCAGATCCACTTTAAGAGTAGCCAAAACATGTGGGGGTGGACCCACAACACCCAATACATCAAAACCAACACAGCTGAGAACTTCAGCTGAAAGCTGGAAAATACAAATTTTTAATCACATCATCGTACCTGGTTTTGTTTTGTCACACAAAATAAAATAAATATATATATATATATATATATATATATATATAATTTTATCACATGACAGGAGGCTTCGTATTTTGCATAATCTTTCTTTACTATCTCCATAGCAGCAAAGAAATGAGTGACAAAACTTTTAACCAATCACAACGTAGAATAGGGTATAAGAGGTGAGACCTATGACATCATTTCCTCTTTCTTTGCTGCTCCATCACAAGCTAAGTACCAAATTTTGTATTATCTATTCAACATACACTTTTCATTTACATGACCTTTTGTTTCACTGTACCTTTATATATTTACCCTACTAATGCTCTTAACCCCTGTATACCAGGGGACCCTGTCTGGCTCCCTAACTGTCTTTCACGGCTTTCCCGCCGTCTGTACTTTTCCTCCATTTTCTCTGTTTCTCTTTAACAGTTTTCTGTTCTTTTTACCGAACGCGTTATTCGGTAGTTTTGCGCATTCGCCTGTTTTACTCGAATGCCAGCGCGACCGCACATTGACTATTCGTTTCTAACTACCGAACGCTTCGTTCGGCAGTTTGACGCGATCGCCCTTTTAAACGTTCGCATCTATTTCTATTCGCACGTTCGGCAGTTCGCATAGATCTTCTATTCACGTTCGGCAGTTTTATGCGAATGGCAAGCTTACAGTTTGCCGCCCAAACTGGGGGAGGTACTATTCTCCACACACTGAGCCTGTCAGTCCGGCGGCCATCTTAAAGAGATAGACACTGCCTGATTTTTCTGCTCCTGCTATTCCAACAAGCAATTGAAAAGCCTTACCCTTTTTCACTCAGTGGGACCAGGTTAGTGCCTTGCACTTGGGGTTGGTTTAGCCAGTTGGTCTGCACCTTATTCTGGCCGGGGTGAGCCCCCATTTTACGCTGCTAAACGGTCCTGTTTATGCAGGTTCCGATCACCTGGGTGAGCCCCAGTGAATCAGCCCTCTCCTCTACGACCTACCGGTCTCTAACCACAGGTTATTTAGTCCTGATACCATACCACCCCGGTCCCCAGGCCTCTCCATTAATCGTGCCTAGTGCCCTCACGCAATTTACCGGGTGAGCCCCGAATCCTCACTCCTCATAATGGAGGAATCACAAACCCCAGACCTCCAGGCCATGATAACAGCAGCCGTGGCTGCAGCCATGGAACAAGCCGCTTCCAAGTCGCTCCAAACAAACCCTGAGGTTCCCAGGCCCACCTCTAAACGGGTTCATTATAAGGCGGACTCCGAAGACTCTGACTCTTCCAGGGAACACTCCCAACAGCGAAAACGCCATTGGAAGGGCAATGTAACCCCACGCAAGGCTAAAGGGAAAGCCCCTGCTGATCGCAGGAAAGCCACGGTTCGTGCTACCCACGATGCCACACAACTTTCCTCAGGTGAGGAAGATGTAGAACCCACTCAGGCACTAGCTGTGCTGGATGAATGGCAGGCGGCAGCCTCTGACCAGGGGGACTCTGACAGGGATTCCACGGCCAACTCTGACCCTTACTTCATAAGGGAACAGGGTCTGGGTGAGCCCCAGGACTCCATGGCAACATCCATTGATAACCCACAGGAGGGCTCGGAGATTTTCCTCGACAATTCGGGCCTCCAAATGTTTGACCCAAGAAACATCCGGCACCCCCGTTCGGAAGAATGGTCTCCTCCTGAGCATTTGGCAAGGTTTATGCACTTCTGGCTCAGAAAACCGCTAGACAAGGAGGTTAGAAACCGGATGAGATCCGAATGCCCTCGCCCTAGTCTACCGGACAAAGTGACGCACACCCCCGAGTTTGACCCGCTCATGACTACGTTCATGTCCCGAGGGGGTCGGGATCCGCGCAAGGGCATAGAGCGCGGCTTTAAAGAGCGCAAGATAAGCTGCTAGATGCCATTGGGCCACTAGCCAGAATCATGGATATGGCGGATGAAGCCTATGAGAGGGCTGACACTTTTACCCCAGATACGGTGCGTGAATGGGCACGAGATACCCGTGAATGGGCACAAAGGTGTTTCTGTTTCTTAGGGAACACCAACGTAGCCCTCTCTTCGGAGAGGCGCCGAGCAGCACTTTACCGTATCGACGAAAAACTGGTCGAACTGGGGGATAAGGAATTAGGACCCTTAGCACAGGGTAAACTATTTGGAGAGGCCTTCCTTAAGGAATTAAATAAAAGGGTCAACATATTCACGTCCCTTAACAAGGCACAATCTTCAATGCGGAAAGTCTTCCGCGGTTCCCACACCCGTGGTGTTTTTGGAAGGGCTGGACGGCAGAGGGGCCGTGCCGCCAGCCGTTTTTGGCCATCCGGCCCCCGTACAACAAGGACTCAGATTTTCTACCCAGACTCATCTAGTCGAAATAGATTCAACCACTTCAGGGGATCTGATCGTGGCCGAGGCACCCGAGGACGCTCGCGAGCAAGATTCTCCAACGGTAAGTCGGAATCTTACTCTTCCTCTAACCCCCTGTCATATCGCAGGTCGTGTCTCTCTTTTTTTCCAGAACTGGAAAGAACTATCTTCAGATGCGTGGATAATCCAAACGGTGCAGGGCTATCGAATAGAGTTCGACTCGACCCCGCTCCAGCTGACCCCTCCACGTCCAATCCAGACTACACGGGCAGATGCCCGCCTCATAGACGCGGAACTCCGAGAACTCCGCTCCAAAGGTGCCATTCAACCGGCTCCGGATGCCACCGGTTTCTACAGCAATATCTTCCTGGTCAGGAAGAAAACAGGCGAATTTCGCCCCGTTATCAATCTCAGGGAGCTCAATTCGCATGTAGTATATCGACACTTCAAAATGGAAGGTATACACCTCCTCCGGGACTTGCTTCGACGCGACGACTGGTTCACTCGTCTGGACCTCAAAGATGCGTACCTTACCATTCCGGTACACAGAAGCAGCCGTCCCTACCTCCGCTTCTTCTGGCACGGGATTCCTTGGCAGTTCACCTGTCTCCCGTTTGGCCTCAGCTCGGCCCCGTGGTGTTTTACCAAGATCATGAAGCCGGTAGTGGCAAGAATCAGATCCCAAGGTATAAGATGCATCATCTACCTCGACGATATCCTGATCTTCGACGAGGATGCAGACACTCTGCGGAGACATACGGAATACGCACTACACCTTTTGGACTCTCTGGGTTTCGTCGTCAACCGTCCCAAGTCCGCATTGACCCCGGCTCAATCTGTTCAATTCCTCGGATTCGTAATAGACTCCACATCATGCACTCTTCACCTCCCGGCTACCAAAATTACGGCAATCCGCAGGGAAATCCGGAAAGTCCTTCGTCGGACTACCATACCCCTACGATTACTGGCACGGATCGTAGGCCTTCTCTCCGCGTCCATCCAGGCCATTTTTCCCGGGCCCCTGCACTACAGGGCCATGCAACGCCTCAAGGCAAGTTTCCTTCGCAGACAACCGACATACGACCAACCGGTTCCAATGTCGGTCGAAGTTCGGGAAGAACTACACTGGTGGCTGAATTGCATGCAGGCTTGGAACGGCAGGGCCATATTCAGGAACCAGCCAGACTTCGTGCTGGAATCGGATGCCAGCCGTTCAGGCTGGGGGGCAACAGACGGAACCACGTCCACAGGAGGAGTCTGGACTTCCGAAGAGCTCTCGATGCACATAAATTGCCTGGAACTCTTGGCCGGGTCCTTCGCCATTCGCAGCCTGGCAAAGGACCGATCCAACTGCTGCATCCTACTCCGCATGGACAACGTCTCAGCGGTCAGATACATCAACCGCCTTGGAGGCACTCGTTCTCGAACACTGGCGGATCTCACGAAAGAGATCTTCGACTACTGCCTACCACGCAACATCACCTTGCTGGCAGAGCACTTACCAGGAGACTCCAATACGACGGCGGATTGGTACTCACGCCACTGGCGGGACGCCAGCGATTGGCAGCTAGACCCTCACATTTTCGCGCTACTGGATGCACAGAGGGGACCTCTCTACCTAGACCTTTTCGCGTCCCGCAACAATCGACAGACAGAAGTTTTCTTCAGCTGGCTCCCAGACCCGGAGAGCCTCGCAACGGACGCTTTTCTCCAACAATGGCCAAGGGACGGCGCCTACGCATTCCCTCCTTTCGCAATGATAACGAGGGTCCTTCACCGGATCCGTCTACAGGGAGTGAGAATAATTCTCATCACGCCGCTCTGGCAGAGCCAGCCATGGTTTCCGGACCTTCTGGAACTCTCAATCAACGACCCCCTCCTCCTTCCAGATGCCCCAACCATCCTCAGGAATCCATTGGGCCTTCCTCACCCACTAGTCCTGCAGGAACGCTTGCCCCTTGTGGCCTGGACTCTTTCCGGGGTTCCTGGAGAACCGAAGAATTATCGCAGGAAACTAAGGACCTGCTATGGGATTCATGGGCACCAGGAACTAGGAGGTGCTACTTATCAGCATGGCACTCCTGGACAAGTTGGTGTGTGGGACGGGACCTCAATCCCTTTACTGCACCTACTCACTCCATCATGAATTTCTTAACTTCACTTTTCACCGCAGGAAAGTCATACCGTTCCATCAATGTGGTACGGTCAGCCATCTCAGCGGCTCACACTCCGATACAGGGGATTCCTGTTGGTAAGGACCCGCTCATCTGCAGACTTCTCCGCGGTATGCGCCTACGGCGCCCCCCGGAACCTAAATACTCTAGTCTCTGGGACGTTGGCGTGGTCCTTCAATTTTTACGTAATTGGCCTCCCAACGAAAAACTATCACTCCGCCAACTTACCGCAAAATTCACCCTCCTGCTCTGTCTGGTTTCCTTTCGACGGGTAGCGGACGTACGCGCCTTTGATGCCAACGCGTTTACTTTCTGTCCAGCGGGTGTCACCTTTCAGATCTCACGTCGCACTAAGTCCAACTCTCTCTCGGTCTTCTACCCTTTCTTCCCTTCTGACCCTCAACTCTGCGTGGTCTCAACCCTCCGTCACTACGTGGAAGCCACCGCGACGTTGCGGCAACCTTCCACTCATCAACTTCTCATCTCTTACGTCCGCCCTTATGGTCCGGTCTCGGTTACTACACTGGCCAGATGGGTTAGGTGGCTACTATCCTTTGCCGGTATTGACCAAACTTTTGGAGCACACTCCGTTCGTGGGGCAGCGGCCTCTTCCGCTTATGCGGCAGGCGCGTCCCTCTCGGACATTTTACGAGCAGCGGACTGGACCAGAGAATCTACCTTTAGGACATTCTACTTTCGTCCTCTTGATAATCCGGCATTTGCTTTTCTTTCTCAGCGTTGAAATTGCAAAATACGAAGCCTCCTGTCATGTGATAAAATTGAAGATTATGCTAGCTTTAGTGTACAGATAATCTTAATTTTAATAATGACAGGAGGCGAGTATTTTCCCTCCCTGTTCTCTTTCGTTCTTCCCTCCCTTTATTTTCACTTCTACCTACTACACTTTGCTCTCTCATATGTTGGTATAATACCTGACACGATAGCTCTTGTTTAACTGCCTTATTTACATCATAGAGATTTATATATTTATATTGTTTGGGTGGGATACTTATTTAACACCGCTAGGGAGGACGTTTAGTTTATTTTATTCTCATGTTACTAGACGATATTAAAGTTGAATTATGGGACAGACATCCTTTGTTTTATACAATCACTTCTGGACTCTAACGCACCTTATACTCTCGTTTCAGCTTAACCAGGAGCTACACGGAATCATTAAAGTCTCCTTGCAAGATGTCGTCATCATCGCATCAGGAGATTCATCATCAGGTCTTCGTAGACCATCGTTTGACAAGGACACGTCTTCATCTGCATTCTACCTGTTCCGATTCAGTTTATTCTGATTAAGTTTCCAGTTTCTTGTTCTATGGACTTCTCAGCTGTTCGGTTAATTTTTTTCTACTTTTATGGTCTTGTGATGTCGCAAGTTTAAAAGAGGAAATGATGTCATAGGTCTCACCTCTTATACCCTATTCTACGTTGTGATTGGTTAAAAGTTTTGTCACTCATTTCTTTGCTGCTATGGAGATAGTAAAGAAAGATTATGCAAAATACTCGCCTCCTGTCATTATTAAAATTAAGATTATCTGTACACTAAAGCTAGCATAATCTTCAACTGTCTTTTAAGTCCAATTCTTTATTGTTAAAAAATAACTTTAATAAGAGAAAAATAAGTAGCAAGAGAGGTGAGAACAGACAACAGCCCAATTAGCCTGCCCTTCGGTGGATCCCCGCTCAGTTCTCAAGCTGGTTTTAGCTCAACTTGTGCCATTACAGAGAGAATATATCTGAAGCATATCAGACTGGTCCCACCCATATGAGCAGTCCAGATCTGAAATGCCAGCAAGTTCTCTCTGCATTTTTAATAATATTTTCAATAAATAATAATTATTTTTTTTCCCCACAATAAAGAATTGGATTTAAAAGACTGTGAGTGCCACAGTATTTTTGGATATATGGATGCAGAACCCAGGCTATATAACACCCGGCATCAAAAGGGATATTTTAACAAGAGTGCAAGAGAACCACTGATTTTTGTGTGTATATATATATATATATATATATATATATATATACAGAGAGGGGGTGAGTGTGTTGGTTCAATGCTTTTCCAGGGCAGCCCATGTGCAGAGTCCCGATGAAGAGCTCTCGCATGGGAGAACGCCCTGTGATTATTTTGCCCCGTGCAAGCAAATTTGCTTATGACTTGTCTCCATCAGTGGGATACCAGAGAAACTGTATTGTGCATGTGTTTGTGGGCTGCTTGAGGAATTGTGTGTGAATGCAGTGAGCTGTGTGTGGTGTGGTGTTTTGTAAATCTTTGATCTCCCCACCAGCCTATAAAGGTACACAGCAAGGCTGGTCTTTGAATTGTGCCAGCTCTGCAAGGGCCAGCAGGAGAGACCTCTGATCTCCCATGTCAGCCTCGGCTCATGGCCATCGTGACCCACCATTTGTCCACTTTGTTCGAAGCAAGTAGGGGCCTTTGTATGTATGTGTGTGTGTGTGTGTATATATAAAAAAGTAGAAAGAAGGGAAGGCACCTAGGTGCCGAAAAACCCAACTGGAGTGTGTGAGTCGAACTTTCTAGGGGGTAACCCTTGTATATATACAGTATAATAAAGAAGTTGGTGATCCCAAGCTGAAGTAGCAACAGGAGCACTTTGGAGAAAGTTCTACAATGAACTATGTTACAAAATAATAATTTTAAATAACTTTATTGAGGGTATCTACTAATAAGTATGATCCCAGATAAAAGAGACTATAGTAAATAAAACTTACTACACCATAACCACTAAAAACGTATATAATAGTATGGGGAGTGGTGGACACCAAACATAGAGAAAAAAGGGGAGCTGTAAAGATAGAAATCTGTAGCCTCAATGACTAGACAGAGCAGCCTAGATTGATAACCTGTCCTGAATAAAGACAGATATTGGTGATCTTAATTATCAAATCCAAATTGGGGAATGCTGTTATGTTCTCAACTTTGTGGTCAAAAAGATAAAAATACAGAATATGTCTGTATCTATCAAGTAGCCAGCTAGAGGGTAAGATACTGAAACAGTATCAAAGAGATAATAACTCCAAAAATGGAAACAGAAACATAGTATCTCATCTGCCTAGAAACGAGTGGTAGTCATGCACACAGCTATTGCCTGCAGAAAAGCCAAGTTTGCAATTTAAATATAAGAATGCTGACTGCTGCCACTGCTGGTATAAGGCAATCCCATCTGTTCCTGTGAAAGAAAAAAGATTCTACTCTCACAATCTGCTGATAATCGTCTACGGCTACTGACAGCTAATATGACCGAATCTAAATGGTAGAGAGTCCATATCCCCCACCCTGTGGTCACATCTAGGTGATGGAAGGTAAAACAAAAAAGAAAAAGGACCTAACGCACGTTTCGGCGCTCCCAAAGCGCCTTTGTCAAAGGTAAGTTTGATACTGTTCCTAGCTCCGTTTAAATATCCCTCCTATTCACCTCTCAGCCAATCAGGTCGTGGGGCGTGTTTTGTCCGAGCGCGCCCAAATGATGCCGACGGCATCGAGCTGTCAATCAACGTTTGTCACGCCCCGTGGGTGTGGACGGGGGTACGTGTCTCCAGCCGTATCATGCTTGACATCCAGCATGTCGGCAAGGAGACACAGCCTCCAATAATCTGCCGAACGTGTATAGATTAGTTTACAGTGACAGGCTAACGCTTCTGCCCATACGAGTAGGAACCCCCCATGGCAGAATATGCATCTCGGACATTGATCTAGTCCCAGACGCTGCAACAAATGATATAGGGACTCCTAGGGGGTAAATGTGATGAAAAAATGACAATTATACCGGTATAAATTGCTCTTTTGAACATGTGTATATATATGTCTAATTGAGCTGTCCTGGTAATCTAAATCATGAAGAACAAGCCCCAGAAGGACGCCCCTTTACAACTTGGAGAGGTTCAAAAAATCCAGGGGTGAAAAAGTTATTTACAGATGTTGTCCCTGGTCTAGATTGAACGAGGTGATAGGGGTGGATTACTCCAGAGTGGAGTGTGTCTAGGAGGTTAACATAGTATCAAGGAAACAAATAAAAATACATATAAAAGAAATCTCTAGTGGTGACATAAAGCTACTGAAAAAACAAAATATGATAGGTAACAAGACAACACATATCTATATACATAACTACAGGTTCAGTGGCCCTATATTTGAAATCCTCAGTAGATGAACAATTCCTTCTTAATCTAAGGTATTGACCCACCGGGATTCCTCTCTTTAGGGGGGTGGGATGATAGCTTTCCCATCTTAGTACATTGTTTGTAGATGTGGATTTACGGTATAAGGTAGTCTCTATCTCACAATCCTTCGTTATCCTGAGTGTACAGTCGAGAAAGTTAATTTCCTGATCCCCAAACTCCATGGTGAGTCTAAGATTAAGATCATTCGTATTGAGTGTTTCCACGAAGGTTTTAAAATGGGTTTGGGTACCCGTCCAGATGATAAGGACGTCATCTATATATCTCTTCCATAGATATATGAAATCCGTAAACTTTGAATTATACTCTGAAAAAACAATGTCTTTTTCCCACCATCCCAGGTGCAGGTTGGCATAAGATGGGGCACAAGACGTCCCCATCGCTGTTCCCTGCACCTGGTGATAATACTTATTCTGAAAAAGAAAAAAATTATGTGTCAGGATAAACCTCAATAGGTCTAACACAAAACCCGTATGTGTATTATGTTCAACACCCCTTTTCTTGAGGAAGTATTTAATGTGCTCAAGACCGCTTGAGTGTGGTATGGAGGAGTATAGGGCTTCTACGTCCAAACTGCAGAGTACTGATCCCAAAGGTACCTTGAGTGATGTTACACATATTAGAGTATCTTTGGTATCCTTCAAATATGATGGCAAGCTTTCTACAAATGGACGTAAAATTCTGTCCACATAGATGCTCCCTTTGCTGGTGAAATTCTTTGTACCTGATACGATTGGTCTCGCTGTCAGGTTTGTTTGTTTCTTGTGTATTTTAGGGAGGCAATAGAATGTGGAGATAGTTGGATTTTTGATAAAGATACTTGCATATTCGTCTTTTGATAGTACCCCCTGATCAAAATCTTGATCCAACATAATCTTATACTCCCTTTGATATTTCTGTGACGGGTCTGTGGTTAGTACTTTATAGGTGTTCTCATCAAATAAGATAGCCTCCACCATCTGTACATAGTGTTGTCTGTTTAATAGGACAATGTTGCCGCCTTTGTCGGCGGACTTAATGATAATGTTCTCATTGTCCCTAAGTTCACACAGTGCCCTCCATTATTTCTTTGGCAAATTCTCCCTTGGTTTAACTGTCAGCATGTCTGTATTTATAGCTTTAATCATATTTGTAGTGTATAAAGGTGTCAATATTTTTAAACTCTCTAAAGTTTGGAGTGAATTTGCTTTTCATACAAAGATCGGTATAAGGTGCTGTGGGAGTGGTGTCATTATCTTCCAACAGACACACCAGTTCCTGCAGACATTGATATTCTCTGGGATTAAAACCCAGTTCTTTAGCTCTTTTGTCATCTTTGATTTTAAAATATTTGTGTAGGGCTAGTTTTCTCCACTATATGACTTCAGACTATGATACATCTGATACAGACACAGAACAAACTTTAGCTCCAATTACCAACACCACTCCACAAAGCAATAAGGGAATTCTCAAGAAAGGGGTGGCTTTTTTAGGACAGCCCCCCCGAGAGGGGGAAGTTCAAACTCAAAGGCAGACCCGATACCGAGGAAGAGCACGCAGACGGTACTAGTTGATGACTTGAGAGTAGTCAACCTGTCAGATACCACTCTCACCTCCATACAAACTAAGGTATTAATGAGGGGGCTATCTTTTGTCCCGACCCCCCCCCATTTAACCAATTTGACTGGATTAAAGACATAAATTTGTTCGGGAGAAAACTAGCCCTACACAAATATTTTAAAATCAAAGATGACAAAAGAGCTAAAGAACTGGGTTTTAATCCCAGAGAATATCAATGTCTGCAGGAACTGGTGTGTCTGTTGGAAGATAATGACACCACTCCCACAGCACCTTATACCGATCTTTGTATGAAAAGCAAATTCACTCCAAACTTTAGAGAGTTTAAAAATATTGACACCTTTATAGACTCCACTACGAATATGATTAAAGCTATAAATACAGACATGCTGACAGTTAAACCAAGGGAGAATTTGCCAAAGAAAGAATGGAGGGCACTGTGTGAACTTAGGGACAATGAGAACATTATCATTAAGCCCGCCGACAAAGGCGGCAACATTGTCCTATTAAACAGACAACACTATGTACAGATGGTGGAGGCTATCTTATTTGATGAGAACACCTATAAAGTACTAACCACAGACCCGTCACAGAAATATCAAAGGGAGTATAAGATTATGTTGGATCAAGCTTTTGATCAGGGGGTACTATCAAAAGACAAATATGCAAGTATCTTTATCAAAAATCCAACTATCTCCACATTCTATTGCCTCCCTAAAATACACAAGAAACAAACAAACCTGACAGCGAGACCAATCGTATCAGGTACAAAGAATTTCACCAGCAAAGGGAGCATCTATGTGGACAGAATTTTACGTCCATTTGTAGAAAGCTTGCCATCATATTTGAAGGATACCAAAGATACTCTAATATGTGTAACATCACTCAAGGTACCTTTGGGATCAGTACTCTGCAGTTTGGACGTAGAAGCCCTATACTCCTCCATACCACACTCAAGCGGTCTTGAGCACATTAAATACTTCCTCAAGAAAAGGGGTGTTGAACATAATACACATACGGGTTTTGTGTTAGACCTATTGAGGTTTATCCTGACACATAATTTTTTTCTTTTTCAGAATAAGTATTATCACCAGGTGCAGGGAACAGCGATGGGGACGTCTTGTGCCCCATCTTATGCCAACCTGCACCTGGGATGGTGGGAAAAAGACATTGTTTTTTCAGAGTATAATTCAAAATTTACGGATTTCATATATCTATGGAAGAGATATATAGATGACGTCCTTATCATCTGGACGGGTACCCAAACCCATTTTAAAACCTTCGTGGAAACACTCAATACGAATGATCTTAATCTTAGACTCACCATGGAGTTTGGGGATCAGGAAATTAACTTTCTCGACTGTACACTCAGGATAACGAAGGATTGTGAGATAGAGACTACCTTATACTGTAAATCCACATCTACAAACAATGTACTAAGATGGGAAAGCTATCATCCCACCCCCCTAAAGAGAGGAATCCCGGTGGGTCAATACCTTAGATTAAGAAGGAATTGTTCATCTACTGAGGATTTCAAATATAGGGCCACTGAACCTGTAGTTATGTATATAGATATGTGTTGTCTTGTTACCTATCATATTTTGTTTTTTCAGTAGCTTTATGTCACCACTAGAGATTTCTTTTATATGTATTTTTATTTGTTTCCTTGATACTATGTTAACCTCCTAGACACACTCCACTCTGGAGTAATCCACCCCTATCACCTCATTCAATCTAGACCCAGGGACAACATCTGTAAATAATCTTTTCACCCCTGGATTTTTTGAACCTCTCCAAGTTGTAAAGGGGCGTCCTTCTGGGGCTTGTTCTTCATGATTTAGATTACCAGGACAGCTCAATTAGACATATATATATACATGTTCAAAAGAGCAATTTATACCGGTATAATTGTCATTTTTTCATCACATTTACCCCCTAGGAGTCCCTATATCATTTGTTGCAGCGTCTGGGACTAGATCAATGTCCTAGATGCATATTCTGCCATGGGGGGTTCCTACTCGTATGGGCAGAAGCGTTAGCCTGTCACTGTAAACTAATCTATACACGTTCGGCAGATTATTGGAGGCTGTGTCTCCTTGCCGACATGCTGGATGTCAAGCATGATACGGCTGGAGACACGTACCCCCGTCCACACCCACGGGGCGTGACAAACGTTGATTGACAGCTCGATGTCGTCGGCATCATTTGGGCGCGCTCGGACAAAACACGCCCCACGACCTGATTGGCTGAGAGGTGAATAGGAGGGATATTTAAACGGAGCTAGGAACAGTATCAAACTTACCTTTGACAAAGGCGCTTTGGGAGCGCCGAAACGTGCGTTAGGTCCTTTTTCTTTTTTGTTTTACCTTCCATCACCTAGATGTGACCACAGGGTGGGGGATATGGACTCTCTACCATTTAGATTCGGTCATATTAGCTGTTAGTAGCCGTAGACGATTATCAGCAGATTGTGAGAGTAGAATCTTTTTTCTTTCACAGGAACAGATGGGATTGCCTTATACCAGCAGTGGCAGCAGTCAGCATTCTTATATTTAAATTGCAAACTTGGCTTTTCTGCAGGCAATAGCTGTGTGCATGACTACCACTCGTTTCTAGGCAGATGAGATACTATGTTTCTGTTTCCATTTTTGGAGTTATTATCTCTTTGATACTGTTTCAGTATCTTACCCTCTAGCTGGCTACTTGATAGATACAGACATATTCTGTATTTTCATCTATTTGACCACAAAGTTGAGAACATAACAGCATTCCCCAATTTGGATTTGATAATTAAGATCACCAATATCTGTCTTTATTTAGGACAGGTTATCAATCTAGGCTGCTCTGTCTAGTCATTGAGGCTACAGATTTCTATCTTTACAGCTCCCCTTTTTTCTCTATGTTTGGTGTCCACCACTCCCCATACTATTATATACGTTTTTAGTGGTTACGGTGTAGTAAGTTTTATTTACTATAGTCTCTTTTATCTGGGATCATACTTATTAGTAGATACCCTCAATAAAGTTATTTAAAATTATTATTTTGTAACATAGTTCATTGTAGAACTTTCTCCAAAGTGCTCCTGTTGCTACTTCAGTTTGGGATCACCAACTTCTTTATTATTGTGTGTATATATATCCTAGGTCAGAAGAAGCCTGAGAAGGCGGGTGAAACATGTCATGGAGGAAGTCATAAAGAAGCCGACCCATGAGGCTCTCATGATCGAGAATCAGCGAAACCCGGAAGAGACTGTGTGCCGGTGGCATTTTATGTTTCCACTTACCTAGGTGTGGGTAGCATACCCACCACTGCCAAAGTAAAAGTTTTTAACGCCTTTATATGAATAAAGACAATGTGATATTATTCACTTGGGGGTTCCTGTCTCTCCGTTTAATATAGATAGATAGATAGATAGAGGGAGAAAGTATTGATGTGCATCCAACTGAATACCTCACCTGGGAACTTCCATTTGAATATCTTGTTGTGGAAACTATGACTCTCCACTGAAGCATTTCAAACCCAGAGCCAGGGGTGATAGGGCTCTGGTACATGTGAGTTCTCTCCCACACACACTTTATAATTTATGTACTTTTTATGTTTATGATATTATTTTTTAGGATATCATTTTAAGGATTTAAACTTTAGTTTAAGTGCACTGTGTTTTTCTGGTATATGTCTGTGAGTGTATATTTATGTTGTGTATCTGTCTCCATGATTGTGCCTGGAATGCATATCTGAGATAGTGTATTTCTATCTTACATCCAGCTGAGGCATGGCAATTGCAGGCTCCAGGGAAATCTGTGTGGCAATCTGTGCATACCTCTTCGGTCAGACTGAGTTCAGCACACTTTGCCAGCTCTGAATTTTCAATTGCCTGTGCAGAATGTGCTCTGCATGTCAATGATTTTATTAGGTTGCCGAGTCACCATTCATAACTTTGCGCCATCTATAGAAGCTGTAATTCTAAGTTCTAGACATGTGCAATTAGTTTCGTTCCGAATGTAAATTCGGACGAATTTCAGCAATTCGGACGTTTGCCGAACCGAACCGAATTACCGAAGTGGCGAATTTCAGAAATGCCCAACCGAAGCGGCGAATTTCAGAAGTGCCAAACCGAACCGAAGTGGCGAATTTCAGAAGTGCTTCGGATTTCTGAAAAGTGGCAAAACAAGAGAGGGAGGGAAAATTGCGGGACAGGAAACTAACCCTACCCCTAACCCAAACCCTAACTCTACCCCAAACCATACCCCTAAATGTAGATGTGTAAGTGGTTGTGGTGGTTAGGGTAGGGTTATGGGTAGGGTTGGGGTTAGGAGTAGGCTTAGGGTTGCGGTAGGGTTGGAGTTGTGGGTAGGGTTAGGGGTGGGGTTGGGGTTAAGGTTAGGGAATTGCCGAAGTGCCGAACCAAACTGCCGAAGTCCCAAATTTCGGAAGTGCCGAACTTAACTGAATTTTTGGCCCATGCACATCCCTACTAAGTTCATTTATAGTAAAATTAACACAGAATTTAAATTTTTCAAGTCACACTCCTTATCGTCGTTAATGGGTAAAATAGAAAATAATATTGTCAACAAAATATTTAACTCACTTTAATCTTACATCTAGCAAAATTATTTTTTAAACACAGAAAAGACAACCTGTACAAATTGGTTTTTTTTCCATTTAAGGACCAGTAGATATTATGAAGCTATTTTACGTAATATATACATTTTATTGTTTATTTCCGGTTTCAGTAAAATAATGTAACATTTGGGGAAAAATATACAACATCCAACTCCAATGCTTGAGGCCAATATAGCAAATATCTCAACAGCGACCATGTTTTTGCCTCTGCTGCTCAGATAAGCTGGAATTGCACAGGTCCATACACTGCAGAACACCAGCATGCTGAATGTAATGTATTTGGCTTCATTAAAGTTGTCCGGCAAGGTCCGTACCATATATGCTAGAATGAAACTCATAGTGGTCAGAAGCCCCATATAAGTCAACATAGAATAAAAGGCCAAGACAGAGCCTTCATTACATTGAATGATGATCTTCCCAGGAGAGGAATGCATGTCCAACTCATGGAATGGTGGGGAGGTTGACAACCAAATTATACTGATCAGGACTTGAACAGATGAGCAACTCAAGACTACATGATTTGACAAATTGGTCGTTATCAATTTCCTCCAAGGGCTGTTTGGCTTTGTGGCTCTGAATGCAATGTAGACCATAATTGTTTTGGCAAAAACAGAAGACAAAGCTACAGAGAAGGTAATTCCAAATGAAATGTGACGCAGCATGCATGTTATATTCACTGGGCGACCAAGGAACAAAAACACACACAATGAGCTCAGTGAGAGAGAGAAAAGGAGGGTGAAGCTCAGATTTCGATTATTAGCTCTAACAATGGGAGTTTCCCGGAATAAGAAAAATATTGCAGCTATTAAAGTGTTAATTACAACTGAGAATGTAGTTGAAAAACAAAAAAGCAGAGCTAAAGTATTATTTTCAAATGACAGAAACTCATTTATTTTAGGAAAACACTTCACTTGACTTTTGTCTGGCCACTCATGAGCATAACACTTCATACACTTTTCGCTGTCTAAAAAAAAAAAAATAAAGTAAATGGAACATGCTATGAATTAAAGAGCTTATATCTGTGGTAAAATATGGTAAATCATAATTTGTTACATTTATAATAATGACAATTACATTAACAATAAGAAGCTATCATTTCTTTTTAATTTATTTCTGTTTGTGCACATCGATAATAAAAATAATTAACAAAATGTAAAAATTAAATCAGAACTGCTTTTGACTGTTGTGCACCAGAAGCCATTGCAGGAAAGAGCAACAGCACTGGTGGTTGGAACAAAACAATATACTACCTCATTTTAAAATTTCTTCCACCCCAATCCTATGTGCACATGTGCAAAACATTGGCGTGCACACGGGGTGTGCCGGGTGTGTCTGGGCACACCCTAATCCCCGTGGCATGCCTATGGATTGAGACCGGCAAGGGAGATCTCAGGGTCCCCCTGTCGGCTCATGCAGAGCCAGCGCTATCCGAGCGCCGGCTCTGCTCTCAGCCTCCCTCCCCACTGCAGCAGTGAGGGAGGCAGGAGAGGACCCGGGGAGCTCAACCAGCAGCTCCGCCGGATTTCACACAGACACATAGCACCCACACACACATACAGCACCCTCACGCACAGCACACATACACCGCACACAGCACACAGACACACACAGCACCCTCACACATACAGCACACGCACATACAGCACACACATACAGCACCCTCACACACAGCACACACATAGCACACACATACAGCACCTTCACACATACACCACCCACACACACACACAGTACACACATACAGCACCCACACACATACAGCACACAAACAGCACCCTCACACACATACACAACACCCTCACACCAGCCTCATGCAGCACACACAGCAATGTATGTATGTGTGTGTCTGTGTGTATATATATATATATATATATATATATACATATACATACACACAGACACACACACACACATACATACACACACACACACACACACATACATATACACACGGCGTGTGTTTGTGCTTTATGGTACACACACTAATGCAATAGGCTGCGCACGCCTATGGTGCAAAATATTGTGAAACATTGCAGAGCAAATGTAAATACAACTCCCTCATTTGTAGGTAAAGCTACAGTGGTTGAATTTGTGAATGCTAAAATCCTGAAACTGTTAATCCAGAGACTGTGGCAGCCATGTTGTTTTATAGTATCCATTTTGTTTTGTGTTTTGCTGGAGCAAGGCATGATTGGGGTTAATGACAATATATACCCTGTTTGTTAGATTTCCTGATCTTTTACAGAGCCATAACCTTGGGGTGTTTTTTATTGTCACTTCATGCTATTTCTACTAGAGTATACCAGTTTTGACTTATGAGAAAAAAAAATAAAAAAAAATTAGTATAGAATGCCTAAAAAACTGCACTGGGTAAATGTTATCACCCCATTAAATTGTAATGTATATGTAGTTGTGACAAAAGGCCTTTTGTCACTGTTTTTTCACGTGACAAACTACCCTGTTCCCCTGGCTTATGGAGAAGCCTGATTGCCAGCCTCCTTCCTCATGATTATGGCCCTGGGGTGTATGGCCCTTTAAGAACAGTCTATGGGCATATTGAGACTTTTTGTGACAATGCCCCTTTAAGACAGTGTCCCCAGACTGTTAAACTACTTTGTGCATGTAATTTTCCTATTTGGTTCGGTAAATGGGGCTTACCGAGCCAAGTACTGCACAGACGGACCACACGCAAGTGGAAGTGTGCAGGCAATTTACCTCCCAGGCTGACAGTTAACTACAGGTTAATTGCCGACAGCTGGGTGGCTGCCATTCATACAGTCGAACACGTGGCGGTGGCCATCTTTGTTAGTCGAACGTGGTCAGCGTTGTGTGCCAGCAAATCCATGGAACTAAAATCGGCTACACATTTGCATGAACACCGCTGACCCTTACCTTCTCCTCCACTTTGACGTTTTGGTTGAAATCGAAGAGCGTTCGATGATTCAAACACACAGTGCCCCGTTCGTGAATTCGAATGGGACTTAGTTATTTTTTTGTGTAAAATAGACTGACTGCAAAGCCCAAATCTATGGAACTCTTTTGGGCAGGAAAGCCATGCTTGCGGTTGGTCAAAAAGGACTTCCATCTAACTTTTTAATCACTGGAGGGAACTGTCTGATTTTTGAGAATGTCTGTATTTGAAGTATGCTGGTTAATAATATGTCACTTTTATTAATATTGCATGTATACTTTAAAGTTATAAGAATTACATTAGCCCATTGTGTACACTAATTATATCACAGGCAGAGGGGAGGGTTTGTGTGTCCTCACTGGGAGTGTTTAACCGTATTATTATGTGTTTGATTGGCTGTGCAACAAGACCATGTAGGAGGTAACATTTTGTAACAACTTGCATATAAGACAATAAACACTCCGACTGCTGAGTTCCTGTTTTACCCTCAACATAGAGCCTCATCTCATGTGTGGGGAAGCACTAGGAGCATCCATCAACGGAGGTACTTGGTTGGACTACTGGAGCTCCGTTACAGTAGCCTTCTGTACAGAAGGCCTAATGAAAGTTAATGTGTTTGATGTCCTCGCATCTGTGTAGCAGAGCCTTAGTCCTGACCGGAACTTTCCTCCACTGGATCACAAATACTGGAAGTCAGGAACAAGAAATAGCCAAGTGAATAGCGCACCTCATCCCCAGGAACTGGAAAACACGGGAGTACAACTGATTTTATTCTGCTACACATGGCTTTTTATGCATTGGCCCCTAGCATGGGGATTTCACATAAAGAACACAGGGGTTTCTTCCCAAGAGCCTTTGTGTTTGAGAGATAGTTTAGCTCAAATTAGAATAACTCAATGATCTCTTAAATTCAGAAATTTACACACATAATTTCTAATATCCCAAAAATACAATAACCCCACAAAAATCATAGCCCCGAATAGCCCCGGTCTGAGGGCACAATATATCAAAAAAGTGCTCAGATCGGTTTGGTAGAACAACATTGCTGTTCAAATAAGGTTTTCTGGCTTTCGGGGGTTCCTGTATGAACACAACGAATGCTCCCCCTGGCTGTTATGGAGTGAAAGCTCCTCCCATCGTTCGTCTAGATCAGGGGTTCTCAACGTTAGTCCTCAGGACCCCTAACCAGTCCTGGGTTTAGGGATTACCTGGGTGTGTCAAAGGTGTTTAGAAAAAGAAAAAAAAACACCTTAGAGTCTAAGGTGTTATTTTCCGTTTTTCTAAACACCTGAGACACACCCAGGTAATCCCCAAATCCTGGACTGGTAGGGGGTCCTGAGGACTGGTTGAGAACCTCTGGTCTAGATGGTCGGGAAGTTGAGCAAGCAGCAGTACGAATTCTGCCCGGGTTCACGGAAACGCGAGGCCGAAAATAGTTCCAGGTGTTCGATGATCAGGTACTGCTGCCTGTGTTCGGGAGACAAAAAGGAAGGCACTCAAGATAATCACCAATTTGTGGTTAACAGCCAGGGAATGTCGGTGTTCGAAGAGGTGTAAAAGAGGGCACCACACACCATCCGTTCAGGAGACGAACAAAGGGGTACGGACAACCGAACACCAGGGAATTGATTTTTATACACTGCTCCCCCGAAATCACAAGCCGGCATACACCGTTTGATCCCAGAAGGATGGGCTTGGTGATGTCTGCGGGTGCCCACAGATCATTTTTCAAGTTCAGTCTGTCTGGACAACCGTTGGCATTTCAATTTTGTTTTCCGGGGTGGTCATGGATGGTAAATTCAAAGTGCAGCAACAACAAACTCCAGCGCAGCAGCCTGGCATTATTCCCGGCCACCCAGTTCAGCCAGACCAATGGGTTGTGAGCTGTGAGCATGGAGAATGGTTGTCCATACAAATAGGGCTGCAATTTCTTCAGGGCCCACACCACAGCCAGGCATCCCTTCTCAATGGTGGTGTAGCTTACTTTTCTGGGTAACAGCTAGCGACTGATGTAAGTCACGGGATGTTCTACACCAAAAAACGTTTAGTTGGATTGGGAGCTGCCAAGATGGGGGTATTTATAAGAGCTTGATTTAACCGCTGGAATGCCTGCTCACACTTCGGGGCACAGACAACTTGTCGAGGAAGGCTTTTATGGGTCAGGTCAGTCAGGGATTTGGCCAGGGCACTGGAGTTGGGGACAAACTTCCGGTAATACCCTGCCTTCCCTAAAAAAACTAATACATGGGTTTTGGTCCAGGGGGTAGGCCCCTGGGCCACTGCCTCAATCTTAGTGGGCTCAGGCTTCTGCTGCCAGTATCCCACTCAGTGACCGAGATACTGTACCTCGGCCATCCCTATATGACACTTGCTGGGTTTAAGGGTTTAGCCTGCTTCCTTGATCCTACCTAGGACTGCTCCTATATGGGCCAAGTGCTCCTGCCATGAAATACTATGGGAAAGACTTTGGCTCCATGGCAATTGAACTATATGTGTGTGATCTGAGCGCCATTCAGTAATAATGTGTGCTCAGATCTGAGCTATCTGGAGATATGTGTTCAATGGAGTTTTGCCTCTGTCCTTTGAGATAATTGGATTACTTCCCAATTATCTTCAGGATAGAAGACCCTGTGGAACTGGTTTTGGGCAGAAAAGCCATGCCTCATTTGGTTACAAAGGACTACGATCTATCTTTTGAACCACTGGACCAATTTGTATGATTTTGACGTGTGTTTGTATTTGGAGTATGCTGATTCTGAAAATGTATGTTTTATGTGAATGTGATGCATACTTTTAAGTTATGAATAATGCGGAAAAACTGTATTTCTCTACCTGTGATAATTACATTACCCATTGTGTAAGGTAATTGTATCACAGGCAGTGGGGAGGATTTTGTGTGGGAGTGTATGAGTGTATTTTACATGTTTATTGGTTGTTTTCCAAAACCCTGTGGGTGGTACTAATGTGTATATAAGAACAATAAACCCACAGCTCTGCCAGTTCCTGTTTTGACCCTCAACACGGAGCCTTGTCTCATTCTTTTGGGGGGGATTTATTGGATGCTGTTAAAGTTCGACTGCTAGGAGTGTAAACCTTTCGTATGGTTTTTCCTATTCGGCTGTTTATGGCATTCACATGCTTCTCCGGTTCGGTGGATTGGTGTCTACAGTAGATGTGCCTGGGTCTCTGGATCTACTAAACAACGGCTTTTAACCCCTTTTTATGCCTGGGGGTGCCATTACAATTGGTGGCAAGCGGTGGGATCATTTCCACAGCCCAGAAGGGCAGCTACAAGGAAACACCATTCTCTGGATTTACAAATTGAGGGCAACGCATGTATGAGTACAGCGACCCTGACAGCAGCAGGATGGAACCAGCAGTTTTATATGTTGAGGGTGTCATGGACGATCGAGATGCAGTCCGCAAAGGCATCTGGTACCAGGAAGCGAGGGACTCCCCAGTGAGGAGCAGCGACAGCAGACACAAGTGGCACTGCGGATGCCCCTCCTGGGAAAGCAGCCCCTGGAGGAGTGGATAAAGGAACTGAAGCAAAAAAACAATATGTTCCATTTCTAACAACTTGTCAGTTTGCAAAATCTCTTAAAGACAAAGTACACAGTTTAAGAAATACAACTTTTGATTTTAACACTTGTAATATTTGCATATGCCCATAACAGAAGCGAGTCGTACCATCCCTCTTCGGTATTAGGACTACTGGGGAGGCCCAGGGGCTGTCAGTCGGCTCAATCACCCTGAATCAGAGCATCTCCTCAATCTCCTTATGCATGCTCTCCCTTACCGATTCAGAGATTCAGTAGGTAGGCTGCCTTAGTAACGGACCTGTTGTTTCCCTCATGGTGAGTGGCCAGAGGAGTGTATCGGGGTACATTCGAAAAGGTAGCCCTCTTAGCGTCTAGTAATTGTTGTACCTAGACACGCTCCTGTGGGACCAACCTATCTCCCAACTGGACCTCCGCTAGTTCACCTGTCTGACTTCCCTCCTGTAGGAGATCTGGTAGGGGAAGGTCATCAAAGTCCTCTGAGACAGGGGCACAGATGGCTGCCACATCCTCTGCTCTTTCATGGTAGGGCTTCACAGCATGTTCACATGGAGCATGTGTAACCCTCTCGCTCCAGAGCTAGGGCTGGTCACATAGGTGGTATCGCATTTCTGCTCTGCCACCTTGTAGGGAACTTGCCAGGCAGCCTGCAGCTTGTCATTGCAGACATATTTAAAACTAAAACACTAAAACTTTCTGTCCTGCATGAAGACACTATAACTTTCTGTCCCACCTGAATGTTGCAGTCCCTGGCTCCCCAATCATACCATCTGCGTTGGCGGCTCTTTGCGGCCTGGAAGTTTGTTCGCACAGCTGTGGTTAATTCCTCCAGGTGATTATGGAACCAGGGCTTTCTTCCAGAGTCTCCGGAGGTGAACAACGGTCCATGATGCGGGCTTGTTGTCTCATGGTGACTGGGTATAGTTCTGCAGTTTGGATCGGTGGTGAGCTTGCCCAAAGTAGTCATTCCCCTGCTACTCGAACGGCTACAAAGTTACAGGTCTGTGCTGCATCTGGTACCAGGTGTCTGCGGACTAGGGTGAGGTTCACTACAATGACTCTTAGCCCTTGTACCTAATTTCCTTCTAGCTGTATGGTTTGCCGGTGGTGCTGTCTGTCATCGGAGGCTGCTTGGACAGGGTCTGCTTCATGCAGGATTTATGCAGGATTCCCAACTTTCCTCTGGTTGAACAGTAACGGAATGGTAGCTGGTTGTCTCAATCTGGTAACAGTGAGCAGCTGCCCGGCTCGGCAGAATCCACTGTGCCTAGGCCCTGTTTTGTGGGCAATCTCTCCGCATTAGACATGTGCATTAGTTTTTGTACAAATATGATTTCGTCCGAAAATTCGGGTGTTTTCATATTCGTTTACTAAAACGTAAATGAAAGCCCTACAAACTAAATATAAACGAAACAGAAGGGCAAATGCCGAATGCATTACCTTTTTGTTTAGTTTCATTTGTTTAATAGACTCTGTACTGCAAGGGAATTAACCCCGACAGTATGGAGAAATAACAGTGCGCATGCACAACAAAAAGGAACCAAGGAGGAAACCGGCAGTGTTACCAGCTCCCTCCTTGTAATAAATAGCTCACCGGCAAGGCTCCTCACCCAAATGAAGCCCCGTCCCTGTCATTTACCTGTCCGAGCACTCTGGTTGGCTTTAAACCAACCACTCAGAGCGCTCTGAGCCTAATTGCAGGATGTGGGAAGGCTTTATAAGCCTTTTCCCGCCCTGCATTACTCATTCTGCGCTGTGCTCTCCATGGGTGAAGAGGAAGAATTTTTTTTACCGTTGTGATTTTTTTTTTTTTTTTAGTTGTGGCGCCTATTATGGCGTTTTATTTGGCCTTTTTCACCTACAGATAATATGTCACTCCTCTCGTATACAGCTATTTTGTATCATTAGGGCTTGAAGTTCATGATGCTTAAATCCCGATGTAGTTAGGACAATCCCTACATCCCTCTAACTAGTGATTACATTCCTGACACACTGCTAAACCCCTTACTAGAACAGCTTTATACAACTTTATATGACCATTTTGTTTTTATCTATTTTCTGTATGTATATTAATGTACATATCATTTATGCATTGGCGTCACTCTTCCCCCCGACCGCTCTGCTTGCCATTCCTGCACTCGGATAGCGATCTGACACTCGAATCTGTCTGCCTCCAGATGACAGCTGAGTCTGTATCACGGAGGTTGCGTTCCAGCAGCTTCCCTGACAACCGGCTGGAACGCACACATTGAGCACATCTCCCTAACAGAGACCCGCTGTAAATTTCCATTGAAAGCCCACAATTTTTTGCCAACAGCTGCATTCATGGCAATCACTTGTATCATAATTATTGAGCTATTTAACCCCTTAAGGACCAAACTTCTGGGATAAAAGGGAATCATGACATGTCACACATATCATGTGTCCTTAAGGGGTTAAATACTGCAGTCACTGATGTTTCTGTATCCTGAAGAAAGTTCAGCATTAGAACTGAAACAGATTTTTTGTTGTTGGCACAGCATATGCTAAATAAAAGTTAAGTTTTACTTTTACATTGCTTTGAAGTCCCTGGAGTGCTATCTTTTTTCTGTATTTTGGATAATCTTGCAGACCAGCACCGGGCTAATTAATTTTCTAACACTCGGGAGTGCAAGTTCCTGGACTTTATATCAAAGTGGGCTGTGATGTCCGTGGGCATAGGCCGCTAGCAGTTAAATCTTGCAAAAAAAACAAAAAAGAAAGTATGCACCATGCCACAAGAATACCTTAAAGTATTTTTTTGTAAACCACTGAGATATTACAAGCACGTAAACCTCAGAGAGAACAAATAAACAAAAGAGGACAAATACTAGTGCAATAGAGTTTGGCAATATACAAAAGTCCAATAGAATTGCTTTGGAGAATTTCACTCACATCTTGCAGAGCTCTGCTGGATTGCGCATTGGACAGTGTGATTCGAGTCTCCGGATATATGCATATTCAAATAGCAAGAATTCTCAAAATTGGCCAATGTGATAACAGAAACAGAAAGAATCTCCAATAATGAGGTAAGTATGTACAGACCATAAATAAATAAAGAGTTGTATTTACAATTGCTAGAGCAGGACTTGCTCTAATGTTATAGGCCCGGGTGGTACAAACCCCACCTTAGAATACTGCAGATGGCAGGAAGTAGTAGGATGAATAGGTAAATATAAAGGCGATAAGGTAAATATAATAGAAAAGTTAACTTATGACATCAGAATAAAATAAAAAATATATGTATAAAAACAAATTAAATGAACCAACATGTCCAATAAGAATATAGGGAGCATACTTAACGCGTTTCACTTTTTAAGGCTTGGTCAGAAGTGTGGCAGGGTCTTCAAATATCCAAGTATATATAGGTAAATTATTGTTCACAATTACTTCCTAGTTGTCATGGTGCCGCAGGTTTCTGTCGGCATGGCCGTACTGAAAAACAGCGGTCATGCCGACAGAAATAACAAACACTTCTATTACCCGTGGCAGATCAAAGCCTGACCTCCTTCCATCCCGGTCCCCGGCGTGTGCAGCGTTAACAGAGATGCCGGCCGTTGTGGTTCTGTTTTTAATAAAGAAATAGCATTTGCCCATATCAAAGATGTCATAGACGTGCACACACGTTGTGGGGTCAGAGGTCTCATACAGCCAATTACAGCTTTAGGTCCATTATTTAAACCCAGATTGCCTTTTGATCAGGGCCCCTTGTGGTTTCCCTTAGCTGGTTATCAAAGAGTGTTCTTGATCATAGTATTTCTGGTATTTGACTTTGGCTTTGTTTGACTTCCCTGATTTCTGGTATCCTTGACTTTTGGCTTTCTCTCATCGTTGTGTCTCAATCTGTATCCCTGACCTTGGCAAGTATTTTGACTATTCTTGGATATGTTAAATCCGGCCGTTCTAATGTCCGGTTATACGATATCCTTAGTCAGCGGTGTCACTAGGGGGAAGGCTGAGGGGGCCATGGCCCCCCTACATCATGTTGTGCCCCCCTTGGGCCCCCCCAAATGCCAGCAACTTGCTGGCCATGTGCTTAAATTCTATTCCCTCTGGCTGTAACAGTGTATTACAGCCCGAGGGAGGTAATGGGGAGGAGCTCAGCTGCAACGGTGCTGGGGGCTGTCTGTGGCCGGAGGGAGCACTGACAGGCTCCCCGGCACAGGCACCGCCCCCAAACTAAGCCCCACCTCCTGCACATAAGCCCCGCCCTGCCGTTAACCAGCTGCTGCTGGAAAGGCAACAAGATGGCTGTCTGACTCCCAGCAACAGGTAAGCTTGATATGCTCAGGTGTGTGTGTCTGTCTGTCTGTCTGCTAGTGAGGAAGCTTGTGTGTGTGAGTCTGTGTGAGTGTGTATGGACTCAGCAATCTGTGAGTGTGTATGGACTCAGCAGTCTGTGAGTGTGTATGGACTCAGCAGTGTGTGTGTATGGATTCAGCAGTCTGTATGTGCGTATGAACTCAGCAATGTGTTTGTACGGATTCAGCAGTCTGTATGTGTGTATGGATTCTGCAGTGTGTGTGTATGGACTCAACAGTGTGTGTGTGTGTGTGTATGGACTCATCAGTCTCTGTGTGTGTATGTGGACTCAGCAGTCTGTGTGTGTTTGGACTAAGCAGTCTGCATGTGTGTGTGGACTCGGCAGTCTTTGTATGGACTCAGCAGTCCGTGTGTGTGTGTGTGTGTGTGTGAATGGACTCAGCAGTCCGTGTGTGTGTGTATAGACTCAGCAGTCCATGTGTGTGTGTGGACTCAGCAGTCCGTGTGTGTGTGACTCAGCAGTCCGTGTGTGTGTGGACTAAGCGGTCCGTGTGTGTGTGGACTCAGCAGTCCGTGTGTGTGTGGACTCAGCAGTCCGTGTGTGTGTGTGTGTGTATGTACTCAGCAGTGTGTGTATGGACTCAGCAGTGTGTGTGTGTGTGTGTACTCAGCAGTCTGTGTGTGGACTCAGCAGTCCGTGTGTGTGTGTGTGTGTATGAACTCAGAAGTCTATCTATATGAACTCAGCAGTGTGTGTGTGTATGGTCAGCAGTCTGTGTGTCTCTGTGTGTATGGACTCAGCAGTGTGTGTGTGTGTCAGTGGCGTCTCTAGGATTCATTTTTCAGGGGGGCACATGGAGGGCCAGTGACAAAAGTAGGGGGGCACATTTAACCCCGCCCTCGTCGCAGTTTGACCCCGCCCCTGTCGCAATGTGTTTTGTTTTTTTAATAATACCTGGTGGAGGATTCATTATTTTCCACCAGGGATTATTAAAAAAACCAAACACATTATCCTTGATACAGTGCCATAGTTGCCAACATTTGAAAAAAAAATTCCAAGGACATTTTGCAGCACAGCTATCACTTACTGTCTGGGTATAATATCCCTGGACAATCAGTGCTCTCTGTATAATACAGGGTTGTGTGTATAATAAATTGGGACACTCAGTGCTCTCTGTATAATACAGGTCTGTTTGTGTATAATATCCCGGGATATTTTATACACACAGATCTGTATTATACAGATAGCTGAGCATATACCCCAATCTCTAGACTATTAGTACCTGTCAACAGCAGCTCCCAGACGCGTGTAACAGGGCTAAAGTGTGCGGCAGCTCACACAGATTATTCAGCGGTAAAGTGCACTCGCTGGCAGAGTCAAACTGGGAATCCCTGGGAATCCAAAGCAGCCCTGGGAAAAAAACGTATGCTATTCCTACAAGTCAAAAAAATTAAAAAAAAAATATATATATAGTACAGTAAGCACACAAGCTCACTGACATGCGCAAATAGGCTTACTGACAGACAAAACTCTCTGACTCACACACAAGCTTACTACAGACACTCACTTGTATAAACAGAAGGCTCACTACAAAGAAGTTCAGGGACACTTACACACAATCTCACTAAAGACAAGCTCACTGACACACACATGCTCACTAAATAGAAGCTCACTGACACACACAAGCAGTACCATTTTAACAGAGTTAAGGGCCCCTGGGCAAAGCAATGGAATTGTAATTATTGATAGACTGCTGAGTCCATACACACACACAGAGATTGCTGAGTCCATACACACACACACAGATTGCTGAGTCCATACACACACACACACACACACACACACACAGAGTCTGCTGAGTCCATACACACACAGAGAGTCTGCTGAGTCCATACACACACACAGACTCTGCTGAGTCCATACACACACTGCTGAGTCCACACACACACTGCTGAGTCCACACACACAGACTGCTGAGTCCATACACACACACACAGACTGCTGAGTCCATACACACACAGACTGCTGAGTCCATTGACACACAAACTGCTGAGTCCATACACACACAGACTGCTGAGTCCATACACACA
>OW240917.1:23480439-23533379 GCA_933207985.1 Pelobates cultripes | reverse complement strand
GGGAGCAATGTGTGTGTATGGGGGCAATGTGTGTGTATGGGGCAGTATGGGGGGCAATGTGTGTGTATAGGGCAGTATGGGGGCAGTGTGTGAACACCCCCCCCCAGCCTACCTGTCACTGGAGTCTGTTGCTGGGGGGTCAGGCAGCCATCTTCTGCAGCAGCATGGGCTGCTGCTTTACGGCGGGGGCGGGGCTTATCGACGGGGCTTCGTTTGGGGGCGGGGCCTGTGCTGGGGAGCCAATCAGTGCTCCCTCCAGCCACAGACAGCCCCCAGCACCTCTCTCCTGCATTCCCTCCCTCGGGCTGTAACAGGCTGTTACAGTCCGAGGGAAGCCCATGGCCAGCAAGTTGCTGGCATTTGGGGGGGCCCAAGGGGGGGCACAGCATGGCCCCCCCCGGCCCCCCGCTAGCGACGCCACTGGTGTGTGTGTGTATATGGACTGTATCAAGGGAAATGTGTTTGTTTTTTTAATAATCTTTGGTGGAAAATAATGAATTCTCCACCAGGGATTATTAAAAAAACAAAACAAAAACAAAAAAAAAAAAAACAACATCACACCACAAGGGCTTGTAATATCCCCCCCTCCCTGAGCAAAAATTAGAAGGGAGGGGGGATATAAAGATAAGCATTATTTAAAAAAATATATATATTATAATATATATATATATATATATATATATATATATTTTTTTTTTTATATTAGGGGGAAAAGGAATATACTTGCACACACTGCACTCCTCACACACACAATGTATGCCTAAGACACACTGCACATCATCATATACATACACACATACACTCACGCACAGACACTGTACCCTCACATTTTACCCCATCATGCACACACACTGCACACCTCACACACAGAGTCCATTTATGCAAACAGCCCCCACACACACCAAATCACCTATACACACATACATTACAGCTTCTATACCTATTATGCTCCTTATATACACTCACTATCTCACACCCTACAGTCACTAACCACATGTATTACACAACACAATTAAAAACCGACCTATTCGAACTCTTATTACAAGTTGTTTGCACCCACCCTAGCCCCATATATAACGAAGTTATTCAATCACATAATAGAGACAGGATCGATGCCTGTGGAGAAGCTAATGGCGCATATCGCCATGCTCCCGAAAGCAGGGAAACCACATACAAAAAGCCAGAACCTAAGGCCTATATCCCTGCTTAACATGGACGTAAAATTGGTGGCAAAGATCTTCTCAAGGTGGATGGCCCCAATGATTCCCGCACTGATACATGAGAATCAAGTGGGATTCGTGAGTGGCAGACAGTGGGCGGATGGCACAAGCAAAATTCTAAGTCTCTTGCATGGGAAGCGGGGAGGAGGACGCCCAGTGTCCTGCTTTCACTGGATGCCTAGAAAGCTTTCGATAGGCTAAACTGGACCTTCCTCCTCATGGTCCTGCAGAGGTTCGGATTCCAGGAGCAATTCACGTCCCCGATAAAGGCGTTATACGCTAAGTTTACTAACAGAGGCTTCATATCACAACAATTCACAATCACAAACGGCTCACGTCAGGGCTGCCTGCTCTCCCCGCTACTCTACATACTGGCCCTAGAGCCCCTGACAGAAATGATCCGGGATGACCCGAACATACATGGTATTCAACTCCAAGGCGTGGAGCAAACGTTGTCATTGTTCGCAGACGACATCCTCCTAACCTTGGAACAACCTCATATATCCCTGCCGAACTTCCATAAAATTGTCACACTCTACAGTGAGTGCTCCTATTACAAACTCAATGTCGCCAAAACCCTAGCCCTGGAAATCGACGTACCACAGAGGGACGTCCTACACCTTAAACACACCTCCAAATACGACTGGAGACACGATCATCTAAAATACCTGGGGATAAACATCACACCCTTGCCTTCTACTCTGGACAAAGCTAACTAATAGAAAATGATGAGTGACATCAAGTTCATCTCTTGGTCCGGTAGGATTGCAGCCGTCAAAATGACAATCCTCCCGAAAATACAATACATGTTCCATACACTCCCACTAAAACTGCCCTCAACATACCTCCCAGACATGCAAAAAAAATCATAAACACCCACATATGGGACAACACTAAACCTAGGGTGGCCAAAACAACGATGTATAAACTGTTCAACAAAGGTTGCATGGGGGCACCCGACCTGATATGGTACTACAGGGCAGCCCAAAATAGGCCCCCTTCTTTCAGCATTCCACCATAACCAACCCCTGACATGGGCAGACATGGAGCAAAAGTGTACCGCGGGAATCCCAATAACAACATTAGCATGGCTCCCTAAAGCCCAGCGGCCCAATAACGGCAACATGCTGCCCACCACAGCTCTCACACTCGAAAACTGGGACAAATACTGCACTGGGATCGGACTCACAAGGAGGCTCACACTGGCTTTGCCCATGGCGGCTTTACCATACTTTATAGCGTATTTCAACCATAAGATATGGCCCCGATATGGCATAACAATGCTCTCACACATACTGCAAGGCAACAACCTACCCAAAACAGCCCTCTTCCCATACATGCAACTGCAATCATGGATACACAAACAAACATTGACTCCCCTAGACGACACTTCGAGACCACTGTTGATGGAAGTGGAGAAAATATGCATGAAACTCAAACCCCCTAAGAAACTTATATCAACAGTCTATGCCACATAACATAACACACCACTACACAATCTGACTCCCTAACCTTCAAAATAGCATGGGAAAAAGACATAGCCCGCACTCTGACGGACTCACAATGTGCGGCTATTCTTCTAGCCCACAAACCACTGACAAAATCCATGTCCCATATAGAACTCTCCCACAAAATCCTCTACCGCTGGTACCTAGTCCTCACACGCCTCAAACGCTCCTTCCCACACATGCAGGACACATGCTGGAGGTGCCACAAAGATAGAGGATCCATGATACACATATAATGGGGGTGATCCCAACAATGCAAATTCTGGATGGATGTGACACACTTGGCAAAACAATGCACGGAGGTGGAGCTCCCCCTCCAGCCGGAAACATTTGTACTGCTGTTGTTCCCAGAAAACAAACCAAGGTGGCAGATATACCTCCTCTACCACATAATTATTGCAGCACTAACAGTTCTTAGACTATGGAAAAGGACCTCACCACCGACGATAGACCAATGCAAAACGCTAGTGGAAACGAATAAGCACTTTGAAAAAAATGGCACGGAGCACACAACCACCAGCCACATACTGGAGAGTGGCATGGGCAAAGTGGGAATCCCACAAAAACCAGAACACCGATAACACCCGGGTACTTCTTGACCACCCCCTTCCCCTCCCCCTCTGCCCTACAAGACGACAGATAGCAGCACACAGGCTTGATAGGCGACATACAACCAGACTTAAGCTCAGAGCCAAACAAGTCACCACATAGGATAGACCAGCATACTACAGGGCACAAGACTCTGGACTGTATCTCACCACACTATACCACTGAACAAGGCAACACACCCCGAGGTAGCAGTAAGGCCATTACTGTGAAATACCCTAGTGACATAACAATGTGAAACACGGGCACGATGCTCAGGCCCAAAACACATGTGAAGTAATGGATGTCATATGTACAAGCAAAATCTGCTACTGCACCTAAGAATGTCATTGTAACCTAACTGATATTACCATCCCTTTCTTGTTTTCTGTAACCCTAATAAAAAAATAAAATTGTCAAATAAAAAAAAAAAAACCTATTTACACAATACCACACCACAATCAGCTCACTCTACACACATAAAATCCCACAAGCAGGCTCCAAACACATTCACAATACACTTTCCTGGCCCTTTGGTCTATTGTATCCCACTTTTGGAGACAACAGAGACAAGTCACAATCAAATTTGTTGGAACTGTGCCAATGCAGGATATTTTTCTCATGGGAGAGCTCTTCAGCTGCTCTGCATATGGGCTGCCCTGAAGGAGGATTGAACCAACAAGCTAACTTTGAGGGGGGCGTGATTGTTATTGGTGATGACAACCCCCCAATGGCACTACCCCTTCACACTGGGCTGCTCTGATTAACTCCTTAAGGACTGAGGCAGTTGTTCAGATTCAGATAAATACAAAACGTAAACAAAACCGTATATCTCTTTCAACCGTACTTCACATCTTTCATATTAAATGCAGCCACACTTATTATATATCATTTTGTTCAGGAGAAACAGGACATTTAACGTCAAATATTTAGGTATTAAACATAATTTAACAAGAATAAAATATAAACAAATTTGAGAAATTAAGATTTATTCATTTTTTTGGCATTTTAACTGTGAATGTCATAATACTGTTAGCTGTTACTGCAATAAAGTGCACATATTTTTATTCAGCAATGTCTTACAAGTAAAGCAGTACCCACCCCCCTCATGTACAGGTTTTATGGTATTTTGAAAAATGCCACACTTTCACTGATGATATCCTTGTTGTGATACGTTTAACTGTTTTTGAAAGTTACCGGGTCAAATAAAAGGCTTGCCCGTTTCATATTTTTGATTGAAATTTGCCAGATTGGGTTATGTTGCCTTTGAGAGCGTATGGTAGCCCAGGAATGAAAATTACCCCCATGATAGCATACCATATGCAAAACAGACAATCCAAGGTATTACAAATGGACTATGTCTTTTTAGTAGCCACTTAGTCACAAACACTGGCCAAAGTGAACATTCAAATTTGTTTGTGTGTGAAAAATGCAAATAACTAATTTAGACGCTAATTTTGATGAGTGTTTGTGACCTAAATATTTTATGTTACTCAGAACAGCCCAGTGTTATATATATATATATATATATATATATATATATATATATACACACATACACACTTTATGTCCACACTCTCTTCTTACCTTTGGCCTGTGAGGGGGAACATTGTAAGCACTCGTGGTCCTTTGCTGAGTGAACTCTAGCTTGCATCTCCTAGGGCTAAAGTTCACGCTCACGTGATCTGGCCTGTCAGCGTGTTGCTGTGGTAAGTGCAGCAATGCTCCGAGCTTGCCAGAGGAATAACCCAGCAGAACAGTGGCCAGTCTATGCAATTTGTTATCAGACATTAAGTTTTCAAGGCTTAGTATTAATTTTCACTGGCATAGAGCCTTTCAAAAGACCATTAATAAAATGCTCAAAATCAAGGATGCCATTCTTTGCTAAAATCCCAACACTGCAGAAGGGTTGGAATTGATATTTTGTTATTCATTAAATATAGTGAATAACTTATAGAAGCTATAGAAAATGAATGTGAAAATAACTTTACCTAGTTAAATATACATTGTTTCCCTGCATATATTCAATTGTAATCATACCTGACACATTTGAAATTGATCCTTGTGAACACGGAACACAATCATAACAACAAGTGTGAAGTCCTCCCCTTGGTGCTTTTCTGGATCCTGGGGCACAAGGTGTAGAGCATCGAGAGTGTAGCTCCTGGAAACAAGACATTATAAGGCAGACATATTTTATAAATTTTTTATCAGTTACATTTTTCAATTACATTCCCATATTGTAGGATTTATCACGTATTTGTGATATACTGACCAGGAGTGAATTTCTCCCAATCACGGCTACGTTTTTTAAGTGCGTACTTTTGTTAATAGTCGCACCGCAGGCATAATATACCTTTGGAAATGTTAATGTTGACACAAATACATTGGAAAAAATTCAAGCTAGGGTCAAGTTTATGGGTGTGGAGCACATCAAACAATCTATCAGAATGGGGGAGACTGGGACCTCAAGCTGAGATGCTGTGAGTCCTTTTGGACTTTATCATCTTAGGACTTTGACTTCACATGGTTTAAATAAGAGTTTTTCTTTTGCCCCCCGGATTTATGCTTAGTTTTTAACCTCCCTGCCAATACTTACCATCTCTGTAATACTAACTACCATGCTTGTAAGTTGACATGCTTTCAATGTAAACAAGTAGATTGTTTTTTGACTACTACTAATCTCTTTCATAATTTATGACATGTGATGAACCCTTGATCTCCCTCCAAAATAGGAGTCACTCTGTTTAGTAACTTACTCTAGAGGAATTTTCCATAAGGGTTTTCTTAAGAGTAGTTAGTTGCATTATTGCTATTTTCCATTCAGATTAGAGACAGTGCTTTACATCTGGGATTTATGATCTGGAGGGAACAGGCAGGCAACTCCCAAACTTTTTAAGAACCTCCCCCAATTAACCTTTAGACCTATAAATCTCACCACACTATACCACTAGGACAGCCCCAGTTCTTTGCCTGCCTTTGGCAGAGGAGGGTGTCAGGTTTGCTCCCAAGGAGTATGGTGAGAGGGCTGAGGCTCGGGAGCCTCTGCTTCTTTAAACAATTTCAGAGATCTACCAGGTGTAAGCTCACCGGATGTCTGCATCTTCCCTGTTGGTATTTTTTCCATCTATACCGGGCCAGTTGCTGGGCAGACGATGGTGCGCATATGTGCGCAAGCTGGAAAGTCCTGGTGGTGGAACACACGTACAGGTTGTGATGCTTTCCACCGTGGAATCGCAGCACGCATGACACATGCGCAATATGACCTCAAAATCAGGCGCCAATATCTTGTGTTTTTTTTTTCTTCTTTCTTTCTCTCCCTTTCCTTTCCTCCAACACACTTTGAGCCCATTTAAGGTAAGACATTTTGGCTTTTATCTTAACCCCTTAATGACGGATGACGGACGAGGTCCGTCTTAATGACGAGTGACCTTGTCCGTCACGTGGTAAAATTAACCCCGGATCGTCGCTATCGTGGAGATCGCGGGGTTAATGGTGCTCGGTATGCCTCTGCATTAGAGGCATGCTGGGAGCACCCGGTCAGACTGCCCAGCACATGTGCTCGCTCTGACCGCAAGTCAGAGCGAGCACGTGCTCTGTATACTTACCTTCCGGCTCCCTGCACTTCCTGGTTCTGTGTGAAGTGCAGGGATCCGGAACAGTGCTGATCCTTTTTTTTTTTTTTAACCCTCAGGGGTTAAATTTATTTAATTAAAATATTTTAAAATTATATATTTAGCTAGCTGGGGTGGGTGGAAGTTAGTGGGGAATTGGCATTAGGCTAACTAGGGGTTAACGTTAAAAAAAAGTTTTAAAATAAAACTTTAAAAAGTTAAAAATTAAGCTTAAAAAAGTTTTAATAACGTTTAAGTAAAAAATTAAAAAAAACCTTTACCTAGTTCAAATAAAAATTAACCCCTTCCCTGCCAGTCGATCACTGCCTACAGCGATCAAATAGAGATCACAGTATTATACTGTGATTTAATTTTTTTTAACCCCTGAGGATTAACTTTTATTTATTTTTTAACCCTCAGGGGTTCAATTTATTTAATTAATTTAAATATTTTATAACTATATTTTTTGCTAGCTGGGGTGGGTGGGAGTTATGGGAAAATGGGGAATTTACTGTTAGTGCTGCGTACTGCTAGTTAGGGGTAAAAAAAAAGCTTAGAAAAATGTTAAATCTGTAAAAAAGTTTTAAGAAAGTTTAGGAAAGTTTAAAAAAATTAATAAGCAAAACAAAAGTTTAAAAACTAGTTTTTAAAAGTAAAAAAGTTACAAAAAGTAAAAAAATACATTTTAAAAACGCTCATTACCACTACACCCGGAACAAACTAGAGAAAAAATTATCCCACGCCAAGATTCAAAATATGCCTTTTGAATTACCCCAGGGTGTATTCTTTAATAAATAGTATGTGTTTGTGGGGAAGTTTCAATAACCAACCGTCTAAACTACTCCAAATTGGAACATGGACACAGCATAAAACTTCAAAGTTAGAAAAAAAACTGAATGGCTGCGTCTCAAATGCGCCCCTTCAACATCCACATATACCTGGCAAAGGTACATACGGGGGTATTGCTGTACTCAGCCGACATAGTTGAGCAACATATGAAGTATTATACAGTCATAGCACACATAAGGTTTGCAAAATATGCTGCGCAAACTCACTTTGTATGTCAAAAAGGCAGACAAAATGCTTATTACCACTACACTTGGTACAAGCTAGCGGAAAAATGATCCCACGCCAAGGTTCAAAATATGCCTTTTGAAATACACTGGGATGTCTTCTTTAAGAAATGGTATGGCTTTATGGGGTATTTAGATTATATAGCCTGGTAAAATACTCTAAAATGGGACATAGGCACAGCGTCAAAATTCAAAGTTTGGTAAAAACGGATATGGCTTGGTCTCCTATATGGGACTGTAGCTTCACAAAATAGTGCCAAAGACATTCATTGGGGGGTGTCTTTTTACTCAGAAAAAGCATAATTTGGGAGGTTTGAACTTAGTGGCACATATGAAATATACAAAACGCCCAGCAAAAATGCAATCCGTATGTGTTTGTGTAAAAAATGCACAAAATTATTTCACAAAATAGTGCCAAAGACATACAATGGGGGTGTCATTTTACTCAGCAGATGTAACTGAACACAAAATGAAACTTTGTACAGGAATAGCACTCACCAACTTTACAAAATATACACGAGAATTTCTTTGTTATAAGTTTGTGTGCCAAAAACCAAAAAAACCCACAATTTTACTCCAATATTAAGCAGAGGTTGGCGGTGAAATAGCTACGTAGAAAGTGTCAAAACAACCTTAGGACAATAGCCTGTGATGTCTACTTTATATAAATATATACTTTTGTGTGGCAATTTTGTTTTCTTTTATGGCTATTAAGCTTACAAGACAAACATACCAAATTCTAAAATCGCTCCACATTAAAAGTCTATTTTACTCTAAGTCTATTTTGCTTTGTGACCTGTAACTACCAAAAAAACACTGAAATCCCAGACACATTATATATTCTGTAAATCAGAACAACTAAATTAATTTATTTTTAATTACTTTTCTTAACCTGCACTAATTATGCACACGTTATTATTGCAAAAACTGTAAAAAAAAAAAAAAAACCCCACAAAATTTTCTTTTTTTTTACATTTTTCTGTATTTATTTTATAATAAATAAGCATTTATGTATGTGTGTTACATCAAATTAAAGCCCTTTCTGTCCTTTAAAAAACGATGTATAATATGTGTTGGTGCAACAAATTAGTAAAATGCAAATTGCAGTTGAACGCAAACAGCAAAAATGAAAAAAATGCTGTTGTCATTAAGTGAAAGACAAGCGTTTGAAGCTCTGTCCTTAAGGGGTTAAATGTGTCTAGCCTGAATTGTTGTTTGTTAATCTGTGCAACATGTTCCAACCCAGTTAAGATGGTTAAGCAAAAAGCACATATGATACGAAGTTTAATGTTACAAACTACAAGTTTTTAGCTGCTTATCACATAAATAGTGCAGTAAAGAGTAAGCACTTAGTAGATCGGTCCCATTGGTTTCTTCTACTGATATATATATAGGCTATATTGGGGTAGAGTCTAGGTGTCTGTTCTCACTGCCCCAGCAGGGTGCAGTATAGATAAGAGGGTATTAGAGATTGTATTCATTCTAGTTACTATTGCTTTGAATAGCTGCTACACCGTAATAAGTGATGATGGGTTCCAATAATCACTAATTGCTACATCAGATTCGATAATTTAACAGTAAAGGGTTCCTGTGGAATATATTACCAATCCTTCACAGGCAGCAAGAGGATTATCCGCTGTATTATATCCTTAGGCGGCTGATTTAAAATAGAGAAAATTTATGACAAACTTACCGTAATTTTCTTTTCCTGGCCATTTCTCATGGCAGCATCACTTATGGGTAGCTCCTCCCTTAGCAGTCACAGGACAGGAATTAATTAGATTAATTAATCAGACTGATAGGTATAAGGAGTCCCTCCTCCCCCTACACCTCAGTCCAATTATAAAGCTGAAATAAAGAATGGGCGGGAACCCTGATGCTGCCATGAGAAATAGCCAGGAAAAGAAAATTACGGTAAGTTTGTCATAAATTTTCTCTATTCCTGGCTAATCATGGCAGCATCACTTATGGGTAATACCCAAGCTTCACAGAAATATAGGGTGGGAATAATAATCCAAAAATTACACAAAACTGAAACACATGCAGCAAAGAAAAGTTTAATATCAAAGGGATAAAGAAACCGTAGACAGGACACTCTTCCCAAAGGAGGTGGAAGGAGAATCCACATCTAGTTTGTAGTGCTTCATGAATGTCATCGGAGAAGACCAGGTGGCTGCTCTGCGAATATCATCATATGGAACCTCTGCCCAGCTAGCCCATGAAGTTGATAATGCTCTAGTAGAATGAGTTCTTATCTCCCGTGGGGGTGATATACCGTTAGAGATATACGCCTTCTTAATTATCAGAGAAATCCAACGTAGATAAAGAAGCCGCCTCACCTCTCCTTGCTCCCAATGGCAAAACGAAGAGTTGGTCCGTTTTACGGAAAGACTCAGAACGTTTAAGATATGCAGACAAGCAGTTCATGACATCCAAACGTTGCCATCTAACCTCCTCCTGAGAAGAGGGGTTGGGGTAAAATGATGGAAGAACCACTTCTTGAGAGAGGTGAAACTGAGAAACCACCTTAGGAAGAAACTCTGGTTTTGGTTTCAGACACACCCTATCTTGGTAGAATCGTAAACAAGAAGATGATGTAGAAAATGCCTTAATCTCTGAAATCCGTCTTGCGGAAGTAATTGCCACCAAAAACAAAGTTTTATACGTCAGGAGAGTAGCATCCAAACTTTCAAGAGGAACAAACAGATCCTCAGCGAGATTATTGATCACCAGAGGAAAGTCCCAAGGAGGGGTAGTAGATCTGGAACGAGGCCTCAACATGAAGGCCGCTTTGAAGAACCTGGAAATCAAAGGATCCGAAGCCCATGAGATGTTGCACAAAACTGAAAGTGCGGAAGACTGAACCTTCAGGGTGCTGAGGCTAAGGCCCTTGTCCAGGCCCTCTTGCAGAAACTCCAAAACTTCAGTATTGCTAGGATGCCGAAAGTCCACATAATTAGACGAAGCCCATGCTTGGAACACATCCCAGATCCTATGGTAGCATGAGGAAGTGGAAGCCTTCCTGGAGAGCAGAAGGGTATTGATCACTGCCTCTGAGAGACCTAGTAATTGGAGTCTTTCTTTCTCAAGACCCATACCCCCAGCTTGAGGCGTTCCGGTTGAGGATGGAATACAGGGCCCTGCATGAGCAGATCCTCCATCACTGGAAGAGGCCAAGGTTGTTCCTGGCTCATCCTGGCCAATAGGGGAAACGACGGCCTCCGAGGCCAAATCGGAATTATGGCAATTACTTTTTTGCCTTCCGACCAAACCTTCTGCAGGAACCTGGGAATCATGGGTAGGGGAGGGAAAGCATACCCCAGATCGAACGACCAAGGCAGAGAGAGAGCATCCTGGCCCAGTGCCTGACAGTCCGGGTGGAGAGAGAAGTAATTCTCCACCTGATGATTCTGAGATGATGCCATCAAGTCGATCTGGGGCATGCCCCACCGATGTGCAATTTCTGCAAAGATCGCCGGGTGAAGTTGCCATTCTCCCGGAAGAATTTCCTTTCTGCTGAGGAAGTCTGTCGTTACCTTCTCCGAACCTGGGAGATAAATCGCCTTCAGGCCTTGAAGATAGGGCATGGCTATAGCCATTAAGGGAGCCAGCTCTTCCAGGAGCAACCTGCTCCTCGTGCCACCTTGGTTGTTCACTTTTGAGGCCACCACTCTGTTGTCTGTCTTGATTTGAACCCAAGAATTGCTTACTCTTGGCAGGACTCTCAAAATGGCCTTGTAAACCGCTCTCAGTTCCCTTAAGTTTGACTGTAGGCGACTCTCTTCTCAGGACCACTTCCCTTGAGTCCATATAGAACTGAAGTGGGCACCCCATCCAAAAGAACTGGCATCTGTCGTAATAACCTTCCAAGGGGGATCTTCCAACGGGAAGCCTGTTGTCAAATTCCTCTCGCTCTTCCACCAGTTTAAGCCTTTCCTTATGGGGAGGGGAAGAGATATCATCTGTTCCCAATCCGCTTCCACTCTGTCGAACTGGAGAAGGAAGCAGTTCTGGACCGGACGGAACTTCCACTGGGCCCACTTCACCAACCCTATTGTTGATGTCAAGGAACCCAGGAGACTCATGACTTCTCTTGCAGGTGCAGTTTCGAGAACTTGCAGCTTCCTTACTTTGTCTCTGATTTTCGTGACCCTTTCTGGAGACAGGAACACATGTGCAGACACTGTATTCACCACTGCACCCAGGAAAATGTTTGCGCAGGAACGAGGGAGCTCTTTTCTACGTTCAGTAGTCATCCATGGTCTTGAAGAATGGACATTGCCACTGACGTATGCTGAGCTACAATTCCTTGAGATAGACCCAAGATAAGAATGTCGTCCAAATAATGGAAGATCTCGATACCCTTTTCCCTTATAAAGGCTATTAAGGTGACCAGAACTTTTGAGAACGTTCTTGGAGCCAGGCTGAGGCCAAACGGTAGTCCCCGGAACTGGAAGTGCCTTCCTAGAGCCCAAAACCTGAGAAACTGTATGTGATCTTGATGTATCGGGATATGATAGTAAGCGTCCCTTAAGTCTATTGAGGTCATCCAGTCTCCCTTTTTGACACACTTCAAGATGGTCCTCAAGGATTCCATTTTGAACGTCCTTACGTCGAGCAAGGAGTTTACGCCTTTTAAATTCAAAATGAGACGCCACTTTCCCTGTGGTTTTGGGGCCAAGAACACTGTGGAGTAAATTCCCCGGAACCTTTCCCATTTTGGAACTTCTTCCACCACTTTTTGTTCCAGGAGTACAGAAATGCAGGACCTCATGGCCCTTCGTTTGATGTCTACCGACACCTTTGATTTTCGGAAGAATGCAGTTTTCGGGTAAGATGACAATTCTATTTTGTAACCTTCCTTTACGATGGAAGTGACCCATAGGTCCGAAATATTGTTGGCCCATACAGGGTAGAAGAACTTCAGTCTTCCTCCCACCGTCCCCGAACGGGCCTGTAGACCTTCAGAAGTTCTTCCCTGGGATCCTAGCACCCCTTCCTCTGGAAGGCTTATTGGAAGATGAATGCGAGAAGGACTTCCATGAAGAATTCCTGGAAAATTCCCTTCCAGGTTTATAGCTCCTGCTGTCCCGAAAGGACCTATCTTTGAAGCACTTGGTCTTCCAGGAGGGAGGAAAACTCTTCCTGCCGGCTTGAGGTAAAAACGCCTTTTTCCCATCAGCAGCTTTTTGAATAGCATCTTCCAGAATATTCACAAAAAGGAGATCCCCTTGGAACGGAAGTGCATAATCAGCACCCCACGAATGAAGCCACAGAGCCCTTCTAGAAGCCACAGATAGGGCCATGCTTTTGGCAATCATGCGAGTGATGTCCAGGGAGGCTTCTGAACAGAATTCCGTGGCCAGACTAAAGTCCTTGAGGCTTTCCAACAGATGTTCCCTGCGGACACCCTGATCAATGTCCTCCCTCAGATTAGGGAGCCACACTTTCAAGGCTCTGGAGAGAGTAGTTAGTGCCACTGCCGGATGAAGGGCGGACCATAGGGCCAAGTAGGTTTTAATCAGGTCTCCATCCATACGCTTCTCCATAGGCTCTCTTAGATATGCCATGGAGTCAATAGGCAGTGTCGTTTTCTTAGCCATAAGGATCACTGCAGCGTCAATTTTAGGAACCGAGTTCCACAGGCAGCAGTCCACTGAAGAGTACGGATAAACCCTCGTGAACTTATTTTTTAAGGTGGACTTCTTTTCCGGCTTATTCCATTCCTGAAGGATCATATCCCTGATTGATGTATGCACCGGGAAAGTCGGTCTGTTAGGTTTTAGGTCCTCAAAGAACCTGTCAGCCTCTTTTAATTCAGACCTTTCTTCAGTGAGACTAAGAGTGTCTCTGAGAAGGGTAATAAGTCTATCAACAGACCTGGAGTCAAGAGACCTGGAGGTATATTCAGTTTCCTCCTCACCTTCATCCGAGACCTCCCACACATCAGGGTCTTCATCAGAGCTGGAAGACTGAGGTTCCACTCTGCGTCTCTTACTCTGACCACTAGATCCCGTGGTAGCCTTAAAGCCCTCAGCAATAGCCTGGGAAATCCAGAGTTTAAGGTTGTCCTGTGGAGAACCCCTACCGGGCACATCTGCGACTTCCAACAAGCAATCCCTGCAAAGGTTCCTTCCATTCGGAGCAGGCGATGAACAATTAATGCATTTATTTGACTTTTCCCGTGATTTTCTTGCTGGAGAATCCAAATGAATGCTGGGACTGGAATAAAGCCATATATGACATATATTACAGGCTTAGTATGGCACTCTTTTAACAACCCCCCATAAATTTAATAAATGGCTCACCTATGTTTTCTAGAGAGGGATCTTGCAGAGGCAGAGGGAGAATCCATACTATAAAAAATAACCAAAGGAAATTCAAGACGTAATTTCACAAATGGATAAGAGGCAAGCTGATGAAAGCAAACTTCTAATCAGTAAAAAATAGAAATCCTACCTTAAAGAAGAAGAATTCCACCAAGCAGCAATTCCCTGGGGGAACACAACTGTAGGACTGCAGATACAGCACAAGAAAGCTGTATCTGAGGCTTTAAATAGGATCGGGCACTGAAACAGCTGATTGCCCGGTCCGCGCATGCGCAGAGCGCTGGAACGCACACCATGCGTTCCAAACGCTCGCGGCCGGCGTGCAATTCACTTCCGGTTTCACAGAAACCGGCCGCGAGCGTCATACAGTCGGCTGGAACTCAGAATGCGTTCCAGCTCCCAACGGCCGGACGCCCAAGGAGCCCCAGAGAGCAGGAAGTCTTTTAGACAGGAACACCCAGACAGCCAGTTAAAGGTACCAAACCACACAAGCCTAAGTATGGATTCAAAGGCTGCCATCCAAGCATGGGGGGGGATAAATGGCCCCAATTAGTAGGGGCAGGTTAAAACCAGGGGAATTTTTAAGGCTAAACCAACTCCACAAACAAACATAACAGTGTTTCCCTCAAACACTTACTTCCTACGCTGCAGTTCAGTACTTACACTGAACTTGATCCAGTTAGTCCTGTTCATGCAGGCTGTTTACTGGACCCTTCAAATGAAGAGAGGCTGAACTTCATTTGGAACGAACCCACGACAAACGCAGGAAGGTGGCCATAAAATAAAATGTAAAAAGTCCTGTAGAACTTGCTAAGGACAGGAAAAAAGACTGAGGTGTAGGGGGAGGAGGGACTCCTTATACCTATCAGTCTGATTAATTAATCTAATTAATTCCTGTCCTGTGACTGCTAAGGGAGGAGCTACCCATAAGCGATGCTGCCATGATTAGCCAGGAATCTGGATTTCGTTCAGTTAAGTTGCTGTTGTAGCTGATGGATTCATTAAATGCCTGGATCCCAGCTGCAGTGAATGTTTCTTAGAGCATGCAGTAGGATTTTACCTAACGCTATAGACAAAACTCTATAACTCTGTGGAAATTAGCATTATCACCACTTCAACTTGTTTCACCTGATCTCAGTTTCTTAAAGGTGCAGTCTGTTTTCCCCTCACATCTTATCACCTGAAATCTGTCTTTGGGTATCATAGTCTGAATTGACTTACTAATGGTTTATTTCTGCATGGGGAGACCAGCCGTATCGTACCATTGATGGAATTAGGTTTAAATCAGAACCCAGCAAATATTCCTATACTTTGACTTACAGCCTATGGCCATACCAGTCTGAAAGTGCCTGATCTCATCACATCTCAGAAGTCATCCAGACTTGGGCCTGGTTAGGACTTGTATGGGAGACCAACTAGGATCCTCAGGTGCCGTAGCAAGGACATTTAGGCACCAGACCACTTCAGCTTAATGAAGTGGTCTGGGTGCCAGGTCCAGCTAGGTTAACCCTTTTTTTATAAACATAGCAGTTTCAGAGAAACTGCTATGTTTATCAATGGGTTAAGCCTTCCCCCAAAGCCTCTAGCGGCTGTCTCATTGACAGCCGCTAGAGGCGCTTGCGTGATTCTCACTGTGAAAATCATTTGATAATGCTTTCCTATGCGACAGGCTGAATGCGCGCGCAGCTCTTGCCACACGTGCGCATTCAGCCGATGGGGCGAAACGGTGGAGGATCGGAGGCAGAGAGCTCCCCGCCCAGCGCTGGAAAAAGGTAAGTTTACCCCTTTCCAGAGCTGGGCGGGAGGGGGTCCCTGAGGGTGGGGGCACCCTCAGGGCACCATAGTGCCAGGAAAACAAGTGTTTTCCTGGCACTATAGTGGTCCTTTAATATTACATTATTATTCAGAACTTTTACCTTTGGTATTCCTCAGCAACATAGTGTTTTCTAAGATTCTGGTTGTTATTGCAGCAGCCTCTATCCCATCGATCATTTGGGCAAAGGGCAGAGGAGACCTCTTCAAATAAGCACTTTCAGCTTCTGGTACTAGCAAACGTACAACTTGGACATACCTATTGTAACAGCACCCCCAGGCATAAAAGGGTTAAATGCTGTTTAGGAGATATTCCCCTTCCAGAGACACAGGCAGCTACTGCAGAACACCAAACACTCGAACTGGATACAAGGGAATGCTCCAAACCCCCGAACTGGAAACTCACGAATAGCTGCTAGCAGACGAACAGGAAAAACAGCTTACACTCCTAGCAATCAGTCTCTAACAGCATACAGTAAATCCACCACCAAGAACGAGACAGAGCTCCGTGTTGAGGGTCAAGCAGTGATCTGACAGAGCTGTGGGTTTATTGTTCTTATATACACATTAGTACCACCCACAGGGTTTTGTAAAACAACCAATAAACACGTACAATACACTCAGACACTCCCACACAAAATCCTCCCCTCTGCCTGTGATACAATTACCTTACACAAAGGGTTAATGTAATTATCACAGGCAGAGAAATATTTTTCCCACATTATTCATAACTTTAAAAGTATACATCACATTCACATTTACATTTTCAAGATCAGCATACTCCAAATACAAACATATGTCAAAATCATCCAAATTGGTCCAGTGGTTCAAAAGATAGATCGAAGTCCTTTGTGGCAAAATTAAGAATGGCTTTTCTGCCCAAAACCAGTTCCACAGAGTCTTCTATCCTGGAGATAATTGGGATGCAATCCAATTATCTCCAAGGACAGAGGCAAAACTCCACTGAACACATGGTAGCAAAAGACAATAAAATACATAAAAATATATAACTGTGCAGCTATTGCATAAAACAGGTACATTCAACATATCCCCAGATAGCTTAGATCTGAACGCACATTATTTCTGAATGACGCTCAGATAACAGTTCAATTGCCATGGATCCAAAGTCTTTCACATAGTCTTTCGTTATACGAATGGGCTCCATGGCATAGCTATCTGGGGTATCACTGTTCAAATAGGGCAAGTACCGAATGACCCGGCTTTCATGTCTTTGCAGGGGAGAATCAAGCGTTTCAACATGGGGCCATAGTCTAAAGGCAGAAGGCAGGCAACCAGTGGCGAGATTGGTCTTGACACACCTATGTATTGCGTCATGCATGCTCTGCAGAGTTTTTTTGTTTTCTGGTACACCTCTTCCCATTTCCGGCAGTCTGGTGTTTTTTTTCTTTACAGATGAGGTAGTTCAGAAATTTTTGTCTGATGCTTCAGGTCTCAGCTGGGGTTCTCATATGGGTGATATGAAAAAAAAGGGAATTTGGCTGAGAAATTTGAGAAGCTTATCCAACTACATAGTTCTGAAGGCTGTCTGGCTAGCTCGTTGCCTTTCAGATGTAGACCAGGTATAATCATGTCCGTATCTGGTCGGATAGTGCTACAACTGTAGCATTTATGTACAAACAAGGTCAACTCGTTTTTGTAAAATCTTTGTTCCAGTATATTCTGTGGTCAGTTTTCCTCATTTTAGCAGTCTCCTTGAGTCGTCATCATTTTAATACGAAGCAGATTGGTCCTTTCTCCCAGATCTTCAGTTAAATTACAGGAAGAATTTGGTTATCCAGATATAGACCTTGGCCTTCTAGATAAAACCGTAAACATTAAGTGTTCATCTTTTGGACAAGCTTGGACAGACCAGAGGTCTCTGTTTCCTTTCTTTCTTTGGAATTCCAGCCTATCTTATAGTTTCCTCCTTGTTCCCTAATCCCCAGAATTCGACAGGATGGAAAGGGTAAGAAGGATCGTATTCCTCCCTTGGTGGCCGAGTAGTTGATTAATCTTTTGGAAACTTCTTCTGTCAATAGACATCCTCGAATACTCCATGGTACCTCTTTTCAACTTTGTAGTCATTCAATCTGACGACCTGGTTTCTGAATACCAGATATTGAAGGATAATGTTTTTTGTCTCCTGAATTATGGACATTTTGAATTTTCTGTCTTGGTCCAAGATTTATTCCAAGCTTGGAAGGTGTTGTTTTTGATGTAATGGTTCAAATCCGGCAACCGCTTATTTATTTATTTTTTTACGTCTTTAAATTCCTTCTGATGGGCTTTGCAGATGGATTAAATCCAGATATCCTCTAGGTCCAAATTTCGGTTATCTGTTGAATTTTAGCGGTTTGTCTCCGTATTCTTAAATCACCAGAATTTTCAATTCTTTGTCTCTGGTTCCTACCTTCAGGGACTCTTTCCTCCAAGTTGTCTTCTTTGGGTTTTTCAGCTCTGCTGATGTTGAGTCTTCGTTCAAGGTCTTTGGGGGTAATCACCAAAAACTTTTTTTTTTTGAAGAAGAACTTCTAGCTCGGTAGTTTTTTTCCAATTTTCAGCAGGACAAAGTGGTATTTAAGTTGGATCCTTTTAAACTTCCCGATCTTCCGTCTACCATTGATTTGCCAACTTTTCACAACAGCTTTCTAGGGCCTTAGAATTCAAATTCCACTGCCTGGACATTTAGTTCTCTGCTGCGGTACCTTAAAAGCACAAGACGACCAGCCTCTTCTACAGGATCTGGCCAGAGGGTAAAGGTCTGCATTCGGTTAGTTTTGTTTTTGTTTTCTCATCTCACAACTATCTCCATTGAAGCTCCTTCAATCAGAGCGATGTTCACTGTAGCGGATGGCACTGGGCTATCCTGAAAATTGCATTCATGTGAATTGTATTTGTCTGTTTAACCAATGCTATGTGTTTAATGTACTATGTTCGTCTGTTTGTTCGGTAGTTTCATTATAACAAATAAGGGAATGAAACTACTGAACAGCCAGACCTCCCCGGTATGAAGTGTGCCTCCAATTACCCGTTGCAACATTGTTGCGAACGGGTAATTGCCAAGCTGTACAGTAGTCCTTTGTTCTCGGGAGTGGCCGCCATTCGGGAAAAGAACACGTGGCGGTGGCCATTTTAAAACTCCCGAACAACGGTGTTTTGCCGTCGAGTGTCTGGAACTCAAATCAGACACTCGACTAGGCGAACACCGCTGTGACCTCCACGAGCCCGGTCCGTTCGGTTCCAAACTACCGAACGGCCCCTCATTCGGTAGACAGAAACAACCGAACGAGGGGATTCCGTCGAACACCCCCTAGTCTCTACAACTGGAGCCTTTTGTGTGTTTTGTTCCCTTGTTCCAGGACCGACCACAGGGCCTCATCGCATGGAGCCCAATTCGGCTATTACTTCCAGCATGGTCGGTCATTTTATTCCCTCCATGAATTTCCCGAACCCCTGGTCTGATCTGGGTGATTTTTGGATATGTTGTTCACCCAGGTCAGGGCTACCAGGGGATGTATAATTTAAAGTGGGACCCCTATGTTTAGGGGTACATCCAGAAACAGGGGGAATTGGTGTGGCAGGCTGAGGGGAGGAGATGTGTGGGACGTTACCGGGACAGGATTGGCTACTGTACTAATGAATGGAAACCCCTCGCTTGCATGGGAGCATGCTTTATAAGGCCACTGTGTGAATAAATCTTTAGTTCCGCTCCTGATACTGTGTGTCGTCCAGTTATTGGGAGTGCTGTTGGGATACTGCTGTATTATTTTGCCTGCTGGATACTCTGCTCTATGGATTTCTAATTGCTGTTCCTGAGTCTCCCTGGGATCTAAAGTGGAGGTAAGCTGTGTAATACCAGCTCTCCACTACATTCACATCTTGTGGCCAGAGGGCTTCTGCTATACCTTCTCATAAATTTCTTCAGCCTCATGCTGAATTATTCACACATTTGCTAATCTTTACATTTAGGCCTGTTTACTTCGGAAGACGCAACTTTGGGCGCAGGTTGTTGCATGCAGTTGTGTATCCTTTAAGGGATTGCTTTGATTTATCCCAGATGTAAAGCACTGCCTCCAATCTGAAGGGAAAAACTAAAATTTTTACTTACCGTAAATTTATTTTTCCGGTAGATTAGAGGCAGTGCTCACTTCCTCCCCTCCCCGTTTTGCTGATAGACTAAGTTGTGCTGGCATTTGGCTTTTGTATTTTCTTGGGCTGTCCTAGGTAAGAGGCAATTTATAGATCCAAAGGTTAATTGGGGGAGGTTCTTAAAAAGTTTAGGAGTTGCCTGCCTGTTTTTTCTCTCCAGATCAGAAATCCCAGATGTGAAGCACTACCTCTAATCTTGCAGAAAAATAAATTTACGGTAAGTAAAAATTTAGTTTTTTTTTCTCAGTGGGGAGGAAGGAAGAGATTGCCCCCTGAAGAGCCACAGACCGACGTCTGGGTTCACCTCACCTCATTTGACCCTACTTACCTATCCTGATATATGGAGCATTATCTCCTCGAGTTCCAAGTACATCTACCTGCAGTATCTCATTTGACAAGGTTTAGACGATTAGGGTCACTCTTCTGATTCTGTGGTAGATGAAGTGAGGTAGATAGCTATTGACAATCAGACAGGTGCCCTTGAAGGCACAGGCAGATAATCTCTTCTGCCCTCCCCCCCCGAACAATAGTCTTCACACTACGAGGGAGTTAGCCTACTATTAGATACCATACAGGTGCCCTTGAAGGCACTGATAGCTTTACCACCTCCTCCTTAGAATCTCTCTACAACTGATATATATTCAAGCTAGCAATCTATCAACCCTAGTTTACCAGATAGTTATTTACATTTCAGTGTTTACTTTTTTGTCCTTGCAGGCTCAGTTATTTCTTGTTCGTTCGCAAAACTCTCCCTTTCTTTTTACCACCATAATTTCCAGGCAGCTTATCAAAGAAACATTATACCACTAAATCTGTTGGCCAAAGACTCCTTTCACTTACATTTATCTGATTCTGCCGCTATAAATAATATTTGGCTTTTAAATCTGGGTGACTTTATTGGTCGACACTTGTTCTAGTAAACTATATACTTTATTGAGACACATTACAATACTTGGATTACCAACCACTTAGGGTTTTTGCAACACATCTCGGGGTGATACATTGTTTCCCTCTTTGTAAAGGATACTATGTATTGACGACAACATAAGACCACTTGTATCCTCTGTAAGATAATAGTGTTTCTCCCTATTTGTCTCTTCTAATATATCTGTACCTACAGTACAAACAGAATTTTAGAAAGATCTTTTTACTTGAGACCAATTCTTACCCACGTATTGATTTAGATACCAAAGAAAACTTTGATTATTTGTCTATCTACTCCTTTCTAAATTGATTGTGCGCATGTCTTCTGGAAGTAAATCACACCGGACACATTGCAGGTTTATGAAGAACTCCAGAGTGCCTTTTATTCCAGGGGGTGCAATTCCCTTTTAAAGCAGAAATACGTCATGTACAGAGTCACAGTTAACATACAGTATACATTCATCAATTGGTTAACAGTCTAAGGGGTCTTGTCTAAACCCCCCCTACAGGATGTAGTGTCGTCATTACAGACTTCTCCCACCCATCTCCATCTTGGTTACACGATGGGAGGGGGGAAGTGAGTAGTAGTTACTTTAACAGTGATTCTCCATTCTGTTACATGTGGCACATAGCTGTTACTTTGCACAAAGGAAGTGGGGGAGGAGTTTAATAAAGGAAGATGTTCTTTTAACACAGGAATTTTGTTACATGAGGCTTGCTCGATGGGAAGGGGGGAGGCTAGCAGGATGGGAGGAATTTGCAGAGAAAATAGTGACTGAACACATTGTAGGGGGGAAGGGAATATTTACTCTAGCAGCCAGTTTTAACATAGTGAACACAGAATAAATAGACATTAGTAAATAGCCATTTTATTTTAATTCTTCTGTCCATAACAGTATGTCCATTGTTTATAATAGTTTTTTTCCTTTTCTCCCCCATTTTTTCTATTTGACCTAGGTTCATCTTATTATTTTCACATGTGCTCGTTTTTTAAAGTATACCAAGAATAAAGATTTGATATTTTAAAATTCACCTAGAGACAGACTCCCTCCTTCATTTTCTCTAGATTGTTGGTAATGCTCACATAGTTGCGTATGGATGCATTTTTCTAAGATTTTTGAGAATACTGGGCGCAATGATATTGGACGATTTTTAGAAACCAAAGTAGTGTCACCACGTTTATGGATAGGCATTACTGTTGCAGTCTTCCAAATTTTGGGTATGTATCCAGACACCAAGGATTCGTTAATTAGGGTTGTGACAGGTTGGCAATTGCCGGTACACTGAGCTTCACCAGCATTGCTGGGATTTGATCAGGTCCAGACTGGTTTTTCATTTTTAGATTATTAAGGTGTATCTTAATGACACTAACAGGTACAGGTCTAAAAATGAACTTGTCTATATTGGGTCTTTGCAAATTTAGTGGGGCCTGATCCACATTTGTAGTTTCAGGATGCGTGTCATTTATTAGCTTGGCAATCAGGGTAGTGGAGCATCCGACAAAATAATCGTTAAAGGCATTTGCTACATCTTAGGGAAGTTGCAGGGTGTGGTTATCCACTTTGACAGTGGAGTGTTGGAAGTGGATTGCGTGAATTTGTAATTTATTTATGACTTTCCAAAATCTTTCACTTATCCACATTAACTGTCAGCTGTCACAACTTTTTTTCTGGTTTACCTACATCATTTGGCTTATCCCTCCTGGAACATCAACCATTTTACATATCTTAGTATCATCAGCAAAAGACATACCTTACCATCAAGACCTTCTGCAATATCACAAATAAAAATATTAAAGAGAATGGGTCCATGTACAGATACCTGAGGTACCCCACTGGTGACAAGTCCAAGCTTCAAATCTACTCCATTGACTACAACCCTCTGTTGCCTGTCACTCAACCACTGCCTTACCCATTCAACAATATTGGAATCCAAACTTCTGGGACTACTCCTGTTAACAGTGATTGGTTAAATAAATCTGTTAATGGTTTTGTATAAACCCTGGACCGTTAGGTGTGCCTTGAGGAGAAAGTTGATGAGCACTGGTTTAAACAATTAATCATGAGCACATGTTACAAATCTAATCAAATATCTACAATGAAGATGTAGTAATGTGTGATGGTCAATAACAATACATAATTACTTACCTTGTATTCTGGCAATGATAAATTCCAATAAAATGAATCCGGTAATGTAACATCAGTTATATTCCCTATATTGATTACACCTATTAAGGAACTTTTGATTGTTTTATTAAAAGGTAGATATAACATAATATCATATGGATGATACATTTCTCCACTTTTTTCAAAAAAGATTTCTTCTCCATTGTGGTCTTTGAAATGTATGTTCTTTATAGTGTTTGCAAGCTTTTAAAAGATACAATTAATATTAGAGATTATGCATAAAACCGAAATCATATTAGAACAACTTTGTGTTTTACATTGAAATGAGATTAACTTCCATTTAATGGGAAAAAGAAAAAATCTTATATGTACAAACATCCCTTTCACCTTTTAGGGAAGGAGTCTATTGTACAAGTTGTGATCAAAACAAAATGTAAACAAACCATAGAATTTGTGCTATGTCTGTTCAACCATAATTGACCTCTTTCATATTAAGGGCACCCACACTTATTGTAGATCATTTTGTTTAGGATATGTCATTTCATTTCACATCAAACATTTATATCTAAAATATAATTTATTATGAATAAAATCTAAAAAATTTAAAAAGTAAAATGTTGTTATATTCTAAGTTCTACATAGCACTATAACTGTAAATGTCATAAACCTGCTAGATTTTACTGTAATAAAGAACACGTATGTGTTCAGCAATGTCTCACGTACAACAGTGGCCATAGATAGTGTTCATATTAGTGGTTTTTTTTCCCTTTTTTTTTTACACAAAAATAGCATTTTTGCTGATGATATAATCATCCTTATACATTTTACTGCTTTAAAACACTTTAATATTTGTGTTCAGCGATGTCTCATGAGTACAATGGTACCCCCCCCATGTACAGGTTTTACGGGGTTTTGGAAAGTTACAGGGTCAAATATAGGGCTTTCCCCTTTTTCAGTTTACGCACACTGAATTTAGCGAATTGGTTATGTTGCCTTTGAAACCATATGGTAGCCAAGTAATGAGAATTAACCCCATTATGGCATACCATCTGCAAAAGTAAACAACATAAAGTTTTCAAAATGGGGTATGTCCAGTCCTTTTTAATTATTACTTAGTCACAAACCCTGGCCAAAGTTAGTTTTCATAATTTTTTTTTTTTGCTTTTTTCATACACAAACTGAACTTTCACTGATATTATCATTTTACTGTTTTAAAACACTCATATTTGTGTTCAGCAACGTGAGTAAAACGCCAGTTCATGCCTTTTGTTATTAAGCACTAAAATCAGTGCTTCCTTAATTGATGGTAAAGTAGTAGACTTTCAATAACAAGGTATGATCGACGTCATCGCAATAAGATCGTGGCCTACCATAATTCTATCTAATTTACTTGATATCTTAGGGTGATTTTTGAATAAACCCACCTCTGGAGAGACTGTTATAATTGCTGGATCTATCTTTTTAATCAGTGAATGTATTCCCTGGCAGAACAGCTGCAATTTTGCACCTTGCCACCATATATGTGAAAGAGTACCAAGTCCTCCACAACCCCTTCAACACCTATCTGAATAATTTGTGTTCATTTTAGGAAGTCTTGAAGGGGTCCGGTGCCACCGGTATATCATTTGTAGTGTGTGTTTGTTTTTGTTTTTTTAATTAATTATTATTTTTTTAATATGTTTGGAACACTGTATGATCCCTTTGAAAGATGATGTGAATGCAAGCCATTCATGCAGGTCCCATTGCAGACCCAAATCTTTTTCCTAGGCTAGTATATAATCTGACTTTGGAACTGAAAAACAATAAGAATAACATAAGGAGATCATATATTTTTGATGTGGGTGAAATAAACACTTTTTTTTGTCAAGGTTTCGAAATGTAAACATTTTCAAATTTCTGGTCAAGATTGGGGATGTCAAATTGCTCTTGTAGGATCTCAGTAATTGCAGAGTACTGGGGGGCCCCAACTATCATCCAAATCCTATTTAATTTTAAATTTTTCAAGCAACATTAGCGAAACATTGTGGAAAAAACTATTCATAATGTTTAAGAATTTGGAGCATCAATCAGTCAAAGATATATAGGGATAATAATGATTTAATATAGAAAGTGGCATAGTTCTTGACCAAGACAAGTTGAGTTTTAAACAATATATCCCAAGCTTTTAATGAGATTTTTTGTTGATGAAAACATTGTAGATAATTTATGTCTTTTAGAAATAGGAAGCCAAATTAATGCTTTAAAAGAGTATGGGTGTATTATTTCTGTTTCTATCTCTAACCATCTTGGTTTATGTGAATCTAAATTAAATTTAATAGCAGCTGCTGCATTGGCTTCGTATTAGTGTGTGTGTGTGTGTATATATATATATATATATATATTTAAATGAGGCAGCCTCAGGCCTCCCCAACCCATCAAGCTCTGTAGAACCCCTAACTTAACTTTGCATATACTGTTCATCCAGATAAATCCAAGAAGATCAGAATGTATCTTATAGATCATATAGATCTTCTAAAATTTAAGACGTTAGGGAGAATATTCATTTTGATAGAAGATATCCCCCCCAACCAAGATAACTCAAGTTTAGACCATATTTCCAACTCTTTTTAAAGTTAAGTCCAAGGTTAAATGAATGCATGTTTGACAGGTTCTTAGTCAAATTCATTCCTAAATAAGAAATTACTTTCTCCAATCAAACTGGTATTCCTCCATCAATGTTTCCAACACAAGCCTTGGAATATGAAATGATAATGCTTGAGTTTTATGAGAATTTATTTTATAATACAATATTCTTCCCAATTAGAGTAAAATGTCCATTAATGGGCCCACATATGATTCTGGGTTTCCAAAAGTTAAAATCATCAGCGAACAGGCCCATGTTATGAACACTGTCACCTATTTTAATTCCCTTTAATTTCAGTTGTCCTGCGTATGGTCTCAGCCAGCGGTTCCATAGCTAAAATGAGCAATAACAGTGACAATGGACACCCCTGTCGGGTACCATTAAACAACAGGAATGTATCAGAAACAAAGCCTGATGCATATACTTCTGCCGATGGTCTGCAAAACAGTGTGAAAATTGCATCAATAAAAGAGGAAGGCAAGTTCATCCTGACCATCACCTCTCTCAGCCCCAGTGTATTCTATCAAACGCCTTCTAAGAATCCAAAGATAGGAGTGAAGGCGTCCGATCAATTTTAGTTTGGTGAATCAAGCTGGTGCTTGTCTACCCATAACAAATCCTACCTGGTTATTGTTAACAAGCGAGGAAACAAATAAAGCCAATCGGTTTGATATTTTATATGTAAATAAGAGAGCGCAAAAAAAATAATAAAAAATAAATAAATATATATATATATATATATATATATACAAATAACCAGATAACTTTTTTAACAAATTGATAAAAGAACTATATAGTAAAAGCAGCTAAAAACACATTAAAGATTTCCTAATCTCGCATATACAATAGTGTGCGGCCAAACACAAATTAATAAAAGCACTTCTAAACAATTAGTGCATGCATATACTACATACTAATTGTTTAGAAGTTATTTTATTAATTTGTCTTGACGAACGTACAACATTTTTATGAATGTCTGGCCCTTTAAGAATTTAAAACCGCATTGCCGCAACCATTTAAAAGGTTGTTGTGTGTGGCCGCGCACTATCTTGAGAAAGCCCGGGATAACGGGGCGAAACGTGTTGAAGTGCTAATGGCTTTTGGGGTAACACAGAGTGATTGAAGGCATCGTCCTGGACACTTGACGTCTCTCCAGTGACGACAGTGAAATTCACAGCGGACAGACTTCAGCTCAGCCAATAACATCGTTCAGACGGACGGTAACATCATATGCACTTCTGTTTACCCGCTTTTTTGTGATACCTTGGAAACAAGTATCACCATTTGTTCATGTAAGGGTTCCTTTTGAGGGTTAGGGTTTTTTTTTTTAATGTTGTAAATAAAACAGTGTTACACTGTGAGGGTTTTTTTTGTATCCTTTTAAAGGTATCATCCTGCTGCAACATCCTACTGTGCTTTATATCAGTGAACTGTATTGCAACAACAACTATTAACCCCTTCAATACCAAAGAACTCTGGACATCTATATACACATTTTCTTGGAGGATTTTAAATACTACCATTTTATAACGTGAGCATAAGTAAGGTGTAAAGGTGACCAACAGACATTTTCATTTGAGTAATGGTTATTAATATTGTGTCCTCGTAAGAATACTTGTGAAGCACCCTTTTTTATTTTAAGGGTTTCTCTCACATAGCGCTAACATGATTTTATCATATTGATAATATTTTAGCATATAATTTACTATCTTTATTCATTCATGGTGACTTTCCCAGCTTTGAAAAAGGGATTATTATGGCTTTTAAGTCCTCTTCTGGCAAAACTCCCACATGCCAATAATAGCAAAATTGTTTTGTCAAAAGGGGCAAAAGTATTTCAGCGAATGTTTTACAAGTAAAGCCGTCTTTACCACTAGGAGTTTTTCTAATGGTTTCTAAAATGTAATCAGACGTGATAGCCTTGGATGAAAATTCAAAATATTTTACAGGGATTTGAGTCAATTGAATTTTATCTAAAAACATTTCTATATTATTTGATAAAGGTTGGGTAATAGTGATATCATTTTCCAAATTAGAGCTGGATTTATAATATTCAGCAAACATGTTACTAATTTTAGTTGGGTGGGTAATTTTATTTTTCTGATCGTTAAATAAAAATTCAATTCTTGATTCCTGGTTTGTTTGCCAGCAGGGCAGAGGCCTCATTGCCTTTAGAATAAAATGTTTGTTTTAAGCGTCTCAATGCCAAAGCTCCAAGTGAATAACTTTAATTTTGTTTTTGATATTAGCAATCATAGTAGAAACTGATCCTGAGGGACTGAATTTATAAGATGAAATGAGATTATAAAGTTCATTTTCTAATGTTAAGTTATTGGTTTTAGTATTTTTTTAAGAAACTTGACCTCTGGACGAAATGGCCTTTCAGAACTGCCTTATGAGCCTATACTGCAATGAACATCCAAGTCAGTATTGTCATTAAAATAACTTTAAGATTTTTTTCAGCTAAGATTTTATTCTCACCCTCTGAAATTAAATAATCACTAAGTGTCCAATACCGGTGTGATGTCGCTGAAAATTCCTCAGAAAGATTTAGAATTAATGGAGTGTGATTAGACCATCCTATAGCTAGAATAACAGATCTGGTTACAAAGGGTGTAGTGGATTAATTAACCAAGAACCTGTCAATTCTAGAGTACGTGTTATAGAATACAGAAGAGAAGGTATAATCCCTCTCTCCATCATGCATCAACCGCCATGAGTCATAGAGTCCATGTGAAAACAAATGTTGGGAACGCAATTTAGCCAGTTTAGAACAAAAGAAAAAAAAAAGGAACCGCGCCCCGGACAGTAATATAAGAAGTAATATACGTACACAAAGAATTTTGTTCAAATGGTTCACGTATAACCTCAAATATAAAAACAGAGAAAAAACATAATAGTGCAATATGGTATGGTGAATAGGGGAAATTTTAGAGTGGATTAGAGTAGTATACACTCACATTTGGTAGAGCTAACAAGGAGCTCTACCGTAATTTGCATGGACAGAACAACCCCCGTCTAAGGATCTATGTGGAAGCGAATTACTCCAATATTCCAGAAAGGTGGCAATATAAAAGACATAAAAGGAAACTCCAATAGTGTAGTATATTCTGATGGTAATAAAAGGAAATAAAATAAAGAATATGGTACTCACATTTACTAGAGCAGAAACTTGCTCTAGTATACTCAGCTTAGGTGGTATAACCCCCACCAGAGGATATGATAACCAGGAAGTAAGGTATAAGATGAAAAATAAATAGATGTATATAGCTTTAAAATACACTATTTAATAACATATTAATAAAACAAAAACAAAGTGCCATAAGAAAGTCCCACTTAACGCGTTTCACCTATCACAGGCTTCTTCAGAATATACAACACTGCACACTAGGTCTGCACGAAGAGAGCCATAACACATTATAATTCAGCTATACACGCAGATGATGCAATTAAATAAGGAACAATACCTCCTAATAACTGGGTTCATGGAGCGCGCCAAGCAGACCACCTGGTACTGCAGAGGTTGCTTCTAACTGGAAGAAGGGTTGGACTGCACACGCTGACTGAAGCCATTCTACATCACTTTACGCACCCTAGTAACTAGGGAAAGACGAGGCTAATCTCCGCCTCCCTGCCACACTCCTAATACATTACTGTTCAAAACGGGTCTAAATTGGATCAGCCCCCTACCTCTCACCTTCGTTTAATCTTTTCCCTTTCCCCGTTCACGTGATTTCCTATGTCAATTAGTCTAGGACACCTAAGTCCGATTATAGTGGTACACATTCTAACAGGCAGGGAAACTAGCCCCAGCTCCATGTCGGAAGGGATATTCCTAACACTGAATTAGAAGTAATGCATACCATGTGAACGTAACTTCTGATGTACCATATCTCTGCATAACTACTGGATCTTATGGCATACTCTGTACATGTACCAATAAACCTTAATTAAATAATATTAATAATAATAGTCAGCTCTAACTTCCCTATATAACAGTCTCCTCTTGTGCATTGTGCCCAGGCCTCTAACATTAAATTACATAAATTGTAATACCATTTTGATTAACCAAAAATGTAACAGTATAACACTGTGGTAATAGTAGAAGAACTGGGCGACAAACCACACATGGGAGATGTTGTTGACATTATAGCAACACAAGGAAGTAAAGCCAAAATTAATTTCACACACCTCTGTAAAACATGAAGCAAACGGTTATTATAATTGTTATCAATTAATAAAAATAGCACTCTGTAGAAAATGAAAAAAATAAACATTAAATTACTGTTGGTCAAATTTGGATGGAGGACAAAAGAGGAAACACAGAAATTATAAAACAGATCAGAGCTAAAATTAGAAAACAAAAGTACTGTATATACAGTATATCACAAAAGTGAGTACACCTCTCCCATGTTTGTAAATATTTTATATCTTTTCATGTGACAACACTGAAGAAATGACACTCTGCTTCAATGTGAAGTAGTAAATGTACAGCCTGTATAACCGTGTGAATTTGCTGTCCCCTCAAAATAACTCCACACACAGCCATTAATGTCTAAACCATTGGCAACAAAAGTGAGTACACTCCTAAGTGGAAATGTCCAAATTGGGTCCAAAGGGTCAATATTTTGTGTGGCCACCATTATTTTCCAGCACTGCTTGACCCTCATGGGCATGGAGTTCACCAGAGCTTCACATGTTGCCACTGGAGTCCTCTTCCACTCCTCCATGACAACATCACTGAGCTGGTGGATGTTAGAGACCTTGCGCTCCTCCATCTTCCGTTTAAGGATGCCAGACAGATGCTCAATAAGGTTTAGGTCTGGAAACATGCTTGGTCAGTCCATCACCTTAACCTTCAACTTCACTAGCAAGGCAGTGGTCGTCTTGGAGGTGTGTTTTGGGTCGTTATCATGTTGGAAAACTGCCCTGTGGCCCAGTCTCCTAAGGGAGGGGATCATGCACTGCTTCAGTATGTCACAATAAATTCCTGTAGCGGAGGAGCAGGGGTTAATCCAATAGCTCTCCACTGGGAACAAAGATTCAGCATACAAAATCACAGGAACACAGCATAATCCACCTCCCCAAGGACTAGATGACACATAGTCTTGGAGTCAACTGTCAGCTTTATTCACAGGTCTGCTTTTATGCATTTCTCCCATGCAAGGGAGGTAACTTTCATAATTATTACAGTAGCCAATTGTAACACGGTCACCTCCCATCCCTCTCCTCCCCTTAGATTAGCACCTAAACAGATTAGTGGGGACAGAGTTTTCCCCACTTTCTGGATATCCCCTAAATACAGGGGGTACAGGGACAAATAAGGGGTCCCCTGGTAGGTCTGATCTGGGTGAGCAACATACTCGAAATTCACCCAGATCGAACCAGGGGTTCGGGAGTTACAGGCAGTTAAAGATTTGACCGACCGCAGGGACTCAGTAGCCGAAAACAGTTCCATGAATTCTGGCCCTGCGGTCGGTCTATTTTAGTGAATGAAAAATCCCGAACAGCTTAGCCCTCCATGCGATTGATAGCATTCGTCTGAATCCCCTCGTTTAGGGGATTCTATCTACCAAACGCCGGGGCGTTTGTGTGTTGAATTCGTGCTGTAGGAGCATGCTGGAGGTCTTAGCGGTACTTGGTTAATCGAATGCCCGGTTTGAGTTCCAGGCGTTCGACGACCAAGTACCGCTGTTTGTGCGTAAGATGGCCGCCGCCACGTGTTCGGTAGGCGAAATGGCGGCCAGACATACAGGTACTTAATTCCCTTGGCAACATTGTATCGTTCAGCTCATTGGAGACACACGACCACCCCGGGGTGGTCTCCCGTTCGGTAGTTTTGAGCATTCGCATAAATAACAGTAAAATAACATTAAAGTCCATTTGTGCAAGGATTCCCTTGGTTTAGCACCCATTCGCATAGAATAATTAGTCCAAGTGGCAGGGTTTGCCACAATGCTCCCCCAGAACCAAGCCGGCATACACGGTCTGATCCCAACGGATCGGCTTGGGGATGTCCGGGAGAGTGCTCACAGATAATTTTTCTAGTTCTGTCTGTCGGGACAACCAGTCGGCATTACCATTTTGTTTCCCCGGGCGATACTGGATGGTGAAATCAAATGGTTGTAGCGCCAAGCTCCATCTTAGCAGTCTAGCGTTGTGCCCTGACACCCGGTTTAGCCACACCAACGGGTTGTGATCTGTGAGCAAGGCAAATTGTTGTCCATATAAATAGGGCTGTAGTTTCTTGAGGGCCCACACCACCGCCAGGCATTCCTTCTCGATGGCAGCATAGCTTACTTCCCTGGGTAGTAATTTCTGACTTAAGTAAGCGACTGGATGTTCGCCGCCATCGGCCCCAACCTGGCTCAGCACTGCTCCCAATCCAAACATAGAAGCGTCTGTATGAACGAGAAAGCGTTTAGTTGCATCGGGAGCGGCAAGTACAGGTGCATGAATTAGGGCAGTTTTCAGTTCTTGGAATGCCTGCTCACACTCTGGGCTCCAGGTAACTATTTTGGGCAGCTTCTTCTTGGTGAGGTCAGTAAGTGGCTTCGCTAGGGCACTATAATTGGGCACAAATTTACGGTAATAACCGGCGGTCGCTAAAAAGGCTAAAACCTGAGTTTTCGTACGAGGGGTCGGCCACTTAGCTACGGCCTCTATCTTATTAAAGTCTGTTCGTGCAAGTATTCCCTTGGTTTAGCACCCATTCGCATAGAATAATTAGTCCAAGTGGCAGGGTTTGCCACAATTCCCTTGTGAAAAAAAATGGAGAAAGAAAGAAAATAAGCCCAAAATGTTAGTCCCAGTCTACATAAAGCTTTTGAATAATGGATAATTCCAGGTTATGGGGAAAGTGATTGTAGTTGTCCAGTGTTCCGTGTACTCATACGATTGAAACAAATCCAATCCAGGTGTAACAATGTATCCACCTTAAATTGAAGAGAATACAAATATAGTGTAACACTGTGAATATTTTATTGTCCCCTAAAAAACACTTTGTGGAACTCTTACAAGATTAGATGATGGAACTTATCTCTAAGAACCACAATTAAGCATTGGTGCAGTACAATGCACATGTCTCAAGCAGTTTACCACTCTGTGGTGAGATGCTGCAAACTGATCCTGTGCACCCGAGTCAATGCAGACTATCATCTCGGAAGGATGCCGACTGTGAGTGCCGCTGGATCTGCTACCAAATTCTGCCAGGCTCAGTCTAGGGGTTTCGCCCGTTAGATTGGGCTTTCTCAAGACGGAGTGCCATGGCGGGTTTGAAGGGTATATATACACACACAAAAAACATCAAACACTTTAAGGGTATATTGTCCATATATAATTATGGATAACTACGGAAAATTCTGTTGATCTATACATTCCGATAATGGCACAGTGGAATAGAACAATTACAAGTATTGAATTTAGATGGTATGATGGAAAAATATATAAGGCTAATATGTTATATAATTGATCATATTGACAAATCACACATATCTAAATCAATTACTTGTATCAATATAAAAATAATAAATTTCAAATGACATAGATCATATAACAAATAAACATATGGTCAAATTGGAGATCAATGCAACATAATGCAACATAAAGTAATGGATAATCAATTATAATCACCATTAAAATCATAGTAAATGCACATCTAAGAGATCTGTGCAACATAAAATCGCAGGTGATACATTTAAATAATGGATCCCCTTGGGAAACTAGCATAAGTAAGGGAAAGAATATAGCAAAAAAAATAAAAATTAAATAAAATTGCATAAAATTGACTATTTGTCCAAAAAAAAATAAATTAAAAATGCCCTAGTGTTCTGGAATATCTTTACAAATAAATAGATAATAAAAAACTATTTAAAAAACGTATAATAAGAGACGTTTGTTTGAATTATACTGCATGTAATAATTTTCTTTTCTTCTTCTGTGTCGCTTAATTGTGGTTCTTAGAGATAAGTTCCACCATCTAATCTTGTAAGAGTTCCACAAAGGACTTTTTAGAGGACAGTAAAATATTTACAGTGTTACACTATATTTGTATTCTTTTTAATTTAAGGTGGATACATTGTTACACCTGGATTGGATTTGTTTCTATCGTATGAGTACACAGAACACTGTACAAAAACCATCACATTCCCCATGACATGGAAATAGCCTTTTTTTTAAAAAAAAAACTATATGTACTCTGGGACTCTAACATTTTGGGCTTATTTTCTTTCTTTCCACATTTTGTTTCACAGGGGAATATCTGCTAAGCGCTGATACTGTTCAGTGTTTTTTACTTGTATTTTATATGAAACTTGGGAAGTTTTTTTTTTTGTATCCAGTGGCTTTCCAATATTTAGCTTATACTATTTAGTATAAAAATATTCTGTATATTTGTGCACTAATATACTGTATTTTTTTGTATGTCACAGTACATGTTGGCATTCATGGTTCCCTCAATGAACTGTAGCTCACCAGTGCCAGCAGCACTTATGCAGGCTCAGACCATGACACTCCCACTACCATGCTTGACTTTAGGCAAGACACACTTGTCTTTGTACTCCTCACCTGGTTGCCACCACACATGCTTGACACCAGCTGAACCAAATAAGTCTTGGTCTTATCGGACCACAGGGCATGGTTCAAGTAATCCATGTCCTCAGTCTGCTTGTCTTCAGCAAACTGTTTGCAGGCAGTGATGTACCTACTATGGTCGTAGGGGTCGCAGCTGCCGCCGAACCCCTCATTGCAGGGGGTCCGGCCGCAGCCACGACCCCTGCGACTGTGGGCCACCTAGATGCTGCCCACTCCGTGTTCCCCCTGTCATAGGGAGGCTCAAGAGGCCACCTCATGGACCCCCCCGGCGGGCAGCAGAGTTCCTGTCAGGTGCGGTGAGGGAGCTGTGATCTCTCTGCTCTGCTCCCTCACACATCGTTTGCTGATGCCAGGAGCCTTAATATGATGTCATATTCCAGCTCCCAGCATCAATAGACAGCCTGCGAGGGAGCAGATCAGTGAGAACACAGCTCCCTCACCGCGTCTGACATGAACTCTGCCGCCCGCCGCACTGAAGCCCCACTGGGCCTCAGGGACTGATCCCTGTAGGGAGGCTGGGTGGACATTTAATATTAATAATTTGTGTGTGTCTGTAAGTGTATATGTGTATGTGTCTGAATGTGTATGTGTCTGTAAGTGTATGTGTCTAAGTATGTGTGTATGTGTCTGTAAGTGTATGTGTGACTGAGTGTGTGTATGTATGAGTGTCTGAGTGTATGAATGTGTGCCTGTGAGTGTGTGTGTCTGTGAGTGTACATGTGTATATGTCTGAGTGTGTGTATATGAGTGTATGTGTGTGTGTCTCTACATGTGTCTGTATGTATGGGTCTCTGTATTTATGTGTCTGCATGTGTGGGGTAGGAGGTAGATGTATGGGGGGGCCCCAGGGCAATCTTCACATTGGGGCCCTGTGGTTTCTAGTTACGCCTCTGTTGGCGGGCTTTCTTGTGCATCATCTTTAGGAGAGGCTTCCTTCTGGGACGACAGCCATGCAGACCACTTTGAAGCAGTGTGCAGCATATGGCATGAGCACTGACAGGCTGTCAACCTCTGCAGCAATGCTGGCAGCACTCATACGTCTATTTCCCAAAGACAACCTCTGGATATGATGGTGAACACGTGCACTCAACTTCTTTGGTCGACCATGGCGAGGCCTGTTCTGAGCTGAACCTGTCCTGTGAAATCACTGTATGGTCTTGCCCACCGTGCGGCAGCTCAGTTTCAGGGTCTTGGCAATCTTCTTATAGCTTAGGCCATCTTTATGTAGAGCAACAATTATTTTTTTCAGATCCTCAGAGAGTTCTTTGCCATGAGGTGCCATGTTGAACTTCCAGTGACCAGAATGAGTGAGTTTAAGAGCAATAAACCATATTTAACACACCTAATCCCCATTCACACCTGAGACCTTGTAACACTAACGAGTCACATGACACAAGGGAGGGAAAATTGCTAATTGGGCCCAATTTGGACATTTCAACTTAGTGGTGTACTCACTTTTGTTGCCAACAGTTTAGACATTAATGGCTGTGTGTTGAGTTACGTTGAGGGGACAGCAAATGTATACTGGTTTACAGGCTGTACACTTACTACTTTACATTTTAGCAGAGTGTCATTTCTTCAGTGTTGTCACATGAAACAATATAATAAAATATTTTCAAAAATGTGAGGGGTGCACTCACTTTTGTGAGATACTGTGTGTGTATATATATATATATATATATATATATTGGAAGGCTGGGCCTGAAGTTGTGGGAGGGGCGATGTCCCTTTAAAAGGGACTCCCCCTCTTACCTAACTTACCTCCGGGTCCAGACGTACTTCTGGGCGGGACTTCAGGTTCTCAGTGGGACTTCAGTTGCAGCTCTCAGCCTCCTCCAGACAGCTCGCCAGGTGCTTCGCTCCCCAGAATGCTCTGCTGCCTGGCACGGTCATTTTCCCGCTGTACAGTAAGTGAGCAGAGCGGTATCATTGTACCGGTCTGCAGCTTAGACATAGCCCGACCCGCCGAGGTCCATGGCTATCGTATACCACGGGGGTATGGCAGACCCCCCACGGAACCAAGTCACGGAGGTCACTGCCTCCATGAGGCAGATGAACGATAGACTAGAGAGCCTGGAAGCCCATAACTGTCCCAGCTCCCAGCATACCTACGGAATAGAAGAGTTGCTAAGTCACAACAGGAATTCACACAATTGGCCCTCAAAGAATACACACACGGCTATGACAGAGCTTACTGCATATATCGAAGTTCATGTCAGATCACCACCTCACAAACTGGTTCAAGCATACAACGTTGGGGGCTTTCGCCACTTTTTGCCACATCAAAATAATGTCACAATTCCAAGCTTTGCCTACAGTATTCTAACCTGTAAAAATACAGGATCACTATGTATGGACTTACCATCAACTACGACCAGCCAGGGGGGCCACGAGGTACTTATTCAGTACTACCCCACCAACAACGCATACCTCAGCTGACACAAGAATTAAAGAATGCATTTGTGATATGTCATCGTAATACGCTAACTCCATGTCTTGTGTTTTCATAATAAACATCTTTGATTACACTATATGGGTATTCCTTTTTGCCCACTTATTTACAGGCCTACCACACACGTCGGTTTCGGCACAACTTTACCAACTTTTTATTATTGTAATAAGTACACTAACTTACCTATGGGTCCAGCTGTACTTCAGGCCCACCCTCCTCTCCCTCTATTCAATACTCTATTCAATACTCTATTCAAGGTAGGACCCCTTATTTACAGGCCTACCACACACGTCGGTTTCGGCACAACTCTACCGACTTTTTATTATTGTAATAAGTATACTCACTAGCTATTTCATACTATACTGAAATGGCCCCGAATACAAATATATAGTTACATGAGCCAGTTATATAGATAGGCTCAAAAATGTGAGTGTGACAACTATAGGATGTATACTGTGATTTTTTTATATATTACAAATATCATATTACGCTATGAGAGTGTTTGCTTTATCCCTGCAGTGACATCAATCACATAATATTGGGTATAAACATTTTTTAGATATACACCTTTGGGCCATGGTGATTGTAACAACAAGCCCAGTATGACTGCAAAAGACAAATGGATTATACAGCCGTTCGGTATTTTTGTAAGCATTCACCATGCGAATGCTTACCTCCCTTAACAGGCCACCCTGACTGCTAATTATGGCCAATTTACCTCCCTGGTTGATGGGCACTTTATTCGAATCAACCGCACGAACGCAATGGGAACTGTAAGCCCAGCCGCCATTTCGGGACTTACACGTGTTCGCGGCCATTTTAACTCCTGAACAGCGGTGTTTGCCGATGAATGTCTGGAACTAAAATCGGACACTCAAACAGGCGAACATCACCAAACCTACCGAACGACCGGGCGTTCGGTAGAAAGAATTAACAGCAGATGGGGATTTCAGCGAACCCAGGATGGTATACGGATGGCCGGCCATTCGGGAGTTTTTACCCACGTTCTTAGACCGACTGCAGGGCCAGCATTCATGGAACTGTTTTCGGCTACTGTGCCCGTGCGGTCGGTCAAAACTTCTAAGTCCTATATCTCCCGAACGGCTGAACCGATTGAGCTGTTTTTTTCATATGTTGGTACCTGAAATATAAGTATTTGGGGTACATCCAAACTTTGGGGAAAAACTGTTCTTTTTTAATTATGTTATGTAGTTATCTGAGGGGAGAGAATTTACCGAATGTATATTGTATGGATTGGTTGTACTGCTAATTATGTGGGTGTCTCCCTTGCATGGGCAGAATTCCATAAAAGCAGATTGTGTGTCATTAAACCTCAGTTCTTCTTGACCCTTCAAAACGTAGCCTCGTCTCGTTCTTGAAAGGGGAATCTCTGCAGCTTAATCACTTAGCTCTTTTCAGAGCTGCACCTGGCTTCCACTCTTGATCCAGCAGAAGGGAATAGGCGACTCCATCACTACACGTACACGTACCCTCTCTACACCAGGCTAGCCGTTACAGTGATGTACTATATGGTTAAGGAAATGGACTTATAATATATTCCATATAGATTTATGCGCTGTACACTATTCTGTATTGTTTACCTGAAATATTCTCACAGAACAAATAAAATTGGTATGAGGCGGCAAGCCAAGTCAATCTTTGGACCAACCTCATAATGGTCAAGGATGATGAGCGACCCTTGTCGATGATTTAACATGTCGCACATTGTCACAGAGACATCTAATGGCCTTCCCTGTCCAAAGATGACCCCAAGAGTGCGCAGCTGCCACTATGGGGTAAATTTCAAAAAGGGCAGAGTTCTCATTGAAGGCTGTCAAGGATAGGGTCTCATCAAGAGTCTCTGAACTAAAGATTGACAAAAATAGTGGCAAACCCTGCTGCTGCATCAGTCATGATAAGGGGTGATGAGTGAGAAAGAGGTAGATAAACAAAGAAAAAACATTCCAAGAAACAAGAAAATTTTCCCATATGCGTAAATCGGCTCTGGCAAGAGGGTCGAGGGGAACGGTCGCATCATCAGACAAGCTGGGTAGGAGACACAGACGCCTGGAAATGACCACCCTTCCCTGTGGGATGATTCGCATAGCAAAATTAAGTAACCCAAGTAAAAACTGGAGCTCCCTACGAGTCCATGAACCAGCCTGCAGGGAATGTTCCATCTCCTCCCTGATGCGCATCAACTTTTCACCTGGGAGGCTTGCATGAAAAGTGACTGTGTCCAAGGTGATACCCAGGAACACCAATCAAGTGGAGGGGCCAAGAGTCTTATCAGTTGAAATAGAGATGCCTAATGTGGAGAAAAAGGCAGTGGTGCTGAAAATACTTTGAGGTGTGAACCAGTTTTTACCAGGAGAAAGTCATCAAGGGAGAAAGTCGTTGAGGTAGTGAATCACCGTGGGACATCAAACGACATTAAGGCGCAGCCAGCAGAGCATTTCTGCAACGATATCGAACAGTTTCGGGCTGCTCCTGGAACCAAAAGTAGTTTAGTGTAAAAGTAATAACTGTCCCTGCACTTAACCCCATGAATATGCCATAGGGACAGGTGTATTGGTAGAAGCTTGAAAGCATTAGATATGTCAGTTTTGCAATATCTACCACAGCTACCAGTACACCTGTCCCTAACGTGCCTACCCACGTGTAAAATGGTCTGTATGGTGTTATCGACAGTGGCATTATGGATAGAGAATTCTTCTGCAGGGATGAGAGAATGTATGCTTGGTGTGTGTGAAGAATGATGAGCTGAGTAATAAGAACCTTTTTCTATTTGAAGATTTGTGAGAAACAACTGATGGGGTTTGTGTCTCATGGCTAAAAAGGTGGGTGAGAGAATGGGTCTAATACAAAACCTAGATGGACTTCTTTGTCCAATATAGTATCTACTGTTGAGGGAGCGGAATAGGCTAATAACAAATTGGGGCATTTCAGCGAGCCTGAGGGAAGTGCCATGAGACCTGAGGGGTGAGAAGTGGGATTGCGAGTGATATCTGAGATTGTCCAGATTAACCTATGTAAGTAATTTCTAGGGAAAGAGCTTAGAGGGGCACACAGATTTTGCATGTAGCATAAAACATATTGAGCAGATGTGCAACAATCAATAGGCACTGTAATTGCAGATACCTGCATTAAAATTGTTGCACACCTGTGCTGTCTCCAAGAAAACTATGAGTACTACTCAACGTATCCTTCTGACCTTGATCTTGACCAATGGAGGAATTTAGTGTGGTATGTGCAAGGGTTGTGGATGTAGATGGGTCGGCTTTGCATGGGCATAATTTAAAGGAGTGGGAGGAAGATGAACAAACCACACAAGCATGGGGCTTCATGCTGATGGAATGCCTGCAGAACAGCTCTGTATCTAAGTGACTCCAGTCGGTTTGAATATTACACTGGGCCAGAGCTGCCACAGCTTTAGCAGACACCGACTTGTGATAGTAAAAAGAAAAACTCCCATATTTGTGCCCTAAATCCACCAACTTGTGTAGGTAGAGATCAGGGCCAGACTGGGAACAAAATTCGGCCCGGGCAATTTTTACTGAGAAGGGGGGGAGAAGGGGACGAGGCCAGATAGTGTGTAACCAATGACAAGCACACCACATTTCAAAGTGAGCATGTTAATTCAATGTTCTTCCAGGGAAGGTCTGCTGAAGAGATCTAGCATGAGAAAAAGGCCCTGCATATGTTCTGCACAGCACAAGCAAATATAATAACAAGGCCCTGGGGAGATAGCGCAGCTAAGCGGAGAAGGGTACATGTATGAGTGTTTTCACAATGTTAGCTTGTAGCAGTTAGCCTCAGTTACAGAGTTTGACTGGGGTTTATCTGCCACACAAGGTTTTTGAATATAGTACAAAAGACAAATATCTTCTTCCTTAAATGCTGTAAGTTGTAATAATGTACACTGCTTATGACTGTAAAATACTTAAAGGGACTCTCCAGGCAAATACTTTTTTACTCACCTGGTTCCAGCGCGGGCGCGAGCAGGGAGCAATCAGTCGCTTCCATTTGGAAGTGTCATTGCTCCCTTGTGCGCATGTGCGCATGCCGCCCTCTGAAGTCCTGAGCGCTCTACCGTGCATGCGCGCGGTGTGCGTGGCCGCCAGCTGAGCTGACTGACAGTTCAACTTGCGGTCTTTGCCCGTCCCCTCTCCTCTGCTGACAGGATGGAGAGAGAAGGCGCGCATACAGTGCCTTCTCTCTCCTGCACACGTCAGACGTATAGATGCAAGGGATTGGTTGGGAAAGAATGTGTGGGTGGGATTATGTTTTGTGTAAGTTAGTGTGGAGGAGGTGCCACTTGGGATTCGGGCCAGCAAACAGCTTCCAGTCCTCCTGCTCCTTTTTGCCTGGGCCTGCAGGTTTACCAGGTTGAGGGATGGAGGTTGAGGCTTTCTGGCTTCCCTCCAAGATGCTGCAGCGTGGATCATGGCCGGTCGACTCCTGACCCAGATGCTATACTCTCCTCTGGGGTGGCTGCCGCTGTGGGTGCTCCCCCCATGGCCTATCTTAATCTGGGACCTCCTGGGGGCCGCGATGGCACCGGCCGGCATTCCTGCCGCTGGCGCAGCTACCCCCGATACTGCTCCCTGGGCCCGGTTAAGGAGGTGGAGCACGGGCCCGAGGCATCACCCGGCCACGTGTTTGAGGCTCCAGACATGCCAGGATACGTGGCCTACTGGTCTGGGACCCCAACTCCTCCCCCAGTGTCCCCCTGGGTTTTCCTCTGGTCTCTGCAGTCCCTCTGTTTTCATTCCCCCTCCCCCTCTCTCTGTTCCTCCCCCTCTCTGTGTCCTGGGTGCTGCTGAGGTATGCTAGTATGGCCCGCTTGGCTTGTACTTGTCGCAAAATACTAGGGAGCAGATTGGGGAAGCAGATTTTTTTTTATTAGATATATGTTCCCTCCTGCCACTGGGGGGCCCTTGACTAAGAGGGACATTAGGGACTCTGGGATGGTCATGGAAAAATACCGTATTCGGATACACCCCATGACGCGCTGGTATTTTCTGGATAGCGTGGTCGGGGGGAGAGGGTTCCCCCGAGAATGCTCCGCAAGGATCCCCGAGAATGCTCCGCAAGGATGGACTTACGCCTCTGGTTTTACTTTATGGCTCGACTGGCGCCTCAGCACGGTGTGTTTTTCGTCCTTTCTTGGGGTAGGTCGGTGGGGGGACACTCTGTTCCTAACTGGCCCCCAGCTGTAGGCTAGGCTGTGGTTGTAAATTCACCACCAGGCTGTATTTATGACAGGCAAGGTTAAGTGGCTATGTGCTCCCACAAGAGTTGCTCCCAATGTCGCTTATGTTTGGGGCCGTCAGTGTCACACGTCCGCACTCTGCTGCTGCGGTGTTACTTGGGGTAGTGTTTCACCGTTTTGGAGTTCTGTGGCCCAGGACATATCCGTGGGTCGGGATATGTACTGTAGTCTCCTGGATAGTGGGATCGATTCCGGCCGGGGGAACGTCGGTAGCCCTGACTGCGGTTAAGACATCCGGTGGGAGGTGTCGGTGGTTTTGGGGTGGCGTTGTGGGTTTCAGCTACCCATGGGCTCTCCTGGGTAAGCTGGGCTTTGCCTGTCGGTGTTGCCCTTGGGGTGGTATGGGGTTTCCTTCTGGGCCTCCATTACCAGTGGCTTCTGGTTTGGGGGATTTTTGGGGCCATTTTGGGCTCTCAATGGTGTGCTGACTCTTGCCCAGTAAGCTGGCAAGCATCGGGGCTCTTGCAGACTCTGGCGGTTTGGAGCTTCCTCATTCTGGTGGCATGGTAGGCGTGGGGTACCCAACTCACAGACAGATGGGTCGTTCTTCCATTGAGACAATCATGGGGTGGTGCAGGCTGTCTATATCATGTGACAGTACCCTTTACCCCGGTGATACTCTGGTTGCGGCGCCTGGCTCGGCGCTTTTTGAGTCTGGAAGTGTCTGGTCAGGCGGGGTTTTCCAGGGGTTCACAAGGTAATGGTCGTGACTCTATCTTGTTCACTGTAGGACGTACAAAATTATAACGCAGTGGAGCCATGATCGCTTGGTCTAGCGGCCTGATGAAGCTGGTCCATGGGTCGATCTCTGAGGTGGCGTAGGGCCAGATGAGAGCATATCCTTGGCGGCTTTCCGTTCATGTTACGGTCATCTGCAGGTGGGAGGATGTTTTGGTGCATTGAGTAAGCATTGGAATGGACTTCCTTCAGGTTTTCGCCGCTCGATGGCTGTTGTCTTTGGGAAAGGTAAGTTGGTAGTGGTTGGCTGATTCATCAATAGAATCTGTACAATTCTTGGATTTTGCAGGGTTGAAATAACCGGGCCCTTCCGCATTCTCCTGAAGTAGATGGAATGCACAAGGTAATAGTTAGGCTCCTAACGGGATGTGAAGATAGAATATTAGATATGCTCTAATAAGTATCCAGGAGTGATATAGGATATGTATCTTTTAAAACATTAAGTAAGTAGATGGGCTTAAAATGAGTACTTATAAAATGAATGATAGTAAAATGGATCAAAAAGTCAATATTGGCATAAAGTCACTATGTGAAAGTCCACAAATAGAGCAATATATGTGATCAAATACAAATAAAAAATAATATGTGTTGAAAAAGTCACTGAAAAAAAGGAATAAAAAGTCCACAGTCTTTGCAACAATAATGCTGTTTGAAACTGTTATTGTAAATAGTTTTCACAATGTTAGCTTGTAGCAGTTAGCCTCAGTTACAGAGTTTGACTGGGGTTTATCTGCCACACAAGGTTTTTGAATATAGTACAAAAGACAAATATCTTCTTCCTTAAATGCTGTAAATTGTAATAATGTACACTGCTTATGACTGTAAAATACTTAAAGGGACTCTCCAGGCAAATATTTTTTTACTCACCTGGTTCCAGCGCGAGCGCGAGCAGGGAGCAATCAGTCGCTTACATTTGGAAGTGTCATTGCTCCCTTGTGCGCATGTGCGCATGCCGCCCTCTGAAGTCCTGAGCACTCTACCGTGCATGCGCGCGGTGTGCGTGGCCGCCAGCTGAGCTGACTGACAGTTCAGCTCGCGGTCTTTGCCCGCCCCCTCTCCTCTGCTGACAGGATGGAGAGAGAAGGCGCGCATACAGTGCCTTCTCTCTCCTGCACACGTCTGACGTGTACAGGGCCTTTTTAGGGCCCTAAATGATAGGAAGTCCCTCTGGTGGCCGTCTGAGTGACAGCCACTAAAGGTATTCCTATCAATCAATGTAAACACGGTATTTTCTCTGAAAATACAGTGTTTACATTAGATTGCCTGCAGGGAGCTATAGATCATACCTGAACAACTACATTAGGCTGTAGTTGTTCAGGTGACTATAGTGTCCCTTTAAAGATCATAAAGTAGGATCCTAAGTAATGAATGATGCCTTTGATAATTTCTTCCGAGTGTATATGGATACGCTGATGTAAAATGGGGTCTGTGAGCCACGGGTCTCTCAGTTCGGCCGGTGAGTGATGAAGTGACTGCATGGAGCCTCGTGCGTGTCACCTCTCTCCGTCTGTGCGTTCCAATTGCAACTCGTTGTCAATTTGCAGTAAGTGCCGAAAAACAGTTAAATCTCGGATTCTATCCTTATGCGTTTCATGAGTAGTATCTCACGTCATCAGAGAATGTCATGTGTATGGCAATGGGTTTAAATAGCCGATAATTATTCTTGGCTTATTAACCCCTTAATTGCCTAAATAAATTGTTTACTAACTTTTAGTTATATCATAAGCAGTTGTACAATAGTAAACACATTTAACAAATTACAGTGTTTCAAAAGACATTAAAAACAGTAAAACACATCAAATAAAATAAACACTAAAAATATCAAATATAGTGATAGTGAATGCTATCTTCTATTGCAAATCATTTTTCCAGCAGTGCTTGTCCATAAATTATTGTGACATATTGCAAATAAAAAGGAGCTAAATGTTAAAAGATATAAAATAAAAATAAAAATTATTATTATTTTACTTTAAGTGATTTTATAATAATTCATTGTATGTGTTTTACAGGAGTTTCTAAATAAATTCATGATAAGCATTATGGTAATTTCTATAGAATAGCATGTGAATGATTGTTAAACCTGGTGATGAACATGGGAATGTCAGAATGAGTCGTGGAGATTTGGGGTTTGGTTTCTAAAATTTGTGAACGTGATATTTCTGTGGTTTTGATAATAGCTTTATTGAGTATGTTTTCAGAGTAGCCTTTAGCTTTAAATTGAGACTTCATTTCTTATTTTTGATGAGTAAAAATATAAGGTTCTGAACAATTTCGTTTGATTCATCGAAATTGGCTAAATGGTATGTTTAGCCAAGTAGATTTAGGAAAACTGTTATGGGGGATAAAGCTATTGCAGGCAACTGTCTTTCTAAATGTTTTAGTTTCTATCTTGTTGTTTTGAATGTAGATTTCCAAATCGAAAAATTCCAACTTTTCTTTAGATTGATTAAAAGTAAACTAAAGGTTATACGGGTTAAAATTAAGGTATTGTTTAAAAGAATCCAATGATAAAATGTCTCCTCTCCAAATAAAAATACAGTCATCTATGTAATGTTGCCATAGGACCAGATTTGCGCCAAATGGGTGGTCAATCCAAATAAATTCATCCTCCCATTTTCCCATAAAGAGCTTGGTGTAACTTGGCGCAAATCTGGTTCCCATGGCATTACCCTCTATGTGTAAGTAGTGCTGGTTGTTCACCCCCAAAAAATTATGACTAAGAATAAATGCCACACAATTTACTATATAGTCTACTTGATCATTCTTCAATTCTGAAAAAGTGGCGAGTGCATACTGTATTGCCTCGCAGTGAAAGTAGTTTACAATGCTACGTAACCCAACAAGTGAAAACATAGGCAACACCACACAAAAACAAAAGCTTTAGATTTTAGAAAAACAGATTTTCTAAAATTAGAATATGTGTAAAGGAGTCTTTAGGAGTCCTTATCAGACTGGAGCAGTTTAAATGGAGTCCAGGGGAAATGGGATTATTTAAAAGTTGCACTACTGAGAGAATTCCATTAGGCTTGTCAGTAAGAGCAGAAAAATAAAAAAAAAAACACTGTGATAAAATAGTAAAAAACCAAAAGTTAGCATTTAGTAAATTTAAAAAAAACAGAGTGAGGAAGACAGGCAGATCTATAAGATTAGGCATAAAAAGGCAAAGCAAGTTATAAAATCCTCCAAAGCACACACAGAAGAGAAAATAGCACAGTCAGTGAAAAAGGGGGATAAAACATTTTTTAGATACGTAAATGATAAAAGGAAATCAATAAAAGGATTAGTTAAATTAAAAACAAAAGAAGGAAGGTATGTAGAAGAGGATAAAGGTCTTGCTGACTGCCTCAATTGATATTTTTGTTCAGTATTTACAGCTGAAAATTAGGGACTTCAATTAGGAAAAAGGACAAATGAGCCATTTGTTACACGTGAGTTTACAGAGGGAGAAGGTTCTATTTCAACTGTCAAAAGTAAAGACAAATAAGTCAATGGGACCTGATGGAATACACCCAAAGTTAATTAAGTAACTTAGTGGTGTACTAGCAAAACCATTTACAGATGTATTTATTTACTTTTTATTTATTTTTTTTGTTTTAAGGTGTATTTTATTACTAAATGTTACAGAAGAGATTAATGTTCTTATACAGTGCCTTGCAAAAGTATTCACCCCCCTTGACTTTTTACCTATTTTGTTACATTACAGCCTTACGTTCAATGTTTTATGAATCTGAATTTTATGTGATGGATCAGAACACAATAGTCTAAGTTGGTGAAGTGAAATGAGAAAAATATATACATAAAACTATTTTTTAGAAATAGAAAACAGAAAATTGGCATGTGCGTATGTATTCACCCCCTTTGTTATGAAGCCTATAAAAAGCTCTGGTGCAACCAATTACCTTTAGAAGTCACATAATTAGTGAAATGATGTCCACCTGTGTGCAATCTAAGTGTCACATGATCTGTCATTGCATATACACACCTTTTTTGAAAGGGCCCCAGAGGCTGCAACACCTAAGCAAGAGGAACCACTAACCAAACACTGCCATGAAGGCCGAAACTCTCCAAAGAAGTAAGGGACAATGTTGTTGAGAAATACAAGTCAGGGTAAGGTTATATCTGTAGTATCTGTATATAGGATGACAATAAGCTGTATGCTCCATAGAGTTGGGCTTTATGGCAGAGTGGCCAGAAGAAATCCATTACTTTCAGCAAAAAACTAAATGGCACATTTTGAGTTTGTGAAAATGCATGTGGGGGACTCCAAAAATGTATGGAGGAAGGTGCTCTGGTCTGATGAGACTAAAATTGAACTTTTTGGCCATCAAAGAAAACGCTATGTCTGGCGCAAACCCAATATATATCATCACCCAAAGAACACCATCCCCACAGTGAAACATGGTGGTGGCAGCATCATGCTGCGGGGACGTTTTTCAACAGCTGGGACTGGGAAACTGGTCAGAGTTGAGGGAAAAATGGATGATGCTAAATACAGGGATATTCTTGAGCAAAACTAGTACCACTATGTGCGTGATTTGAGGCTAGGACGGAGGTTTACCTTCCAGCAGAAGAATGACCCCAAAAACACTGCTAAAGCAACACTTGAGTGGTTTGAGGGGAAACATGTAAATGTGTTGCAATCCCCAAAAAATACTTTTGCAAGGCACTGTAGGTTATATGCAAATGGCTGACAAGACACAGATATTGCTTTTTCAAACTCTGAGGATCAGATAATGGAGGGAGAGATATCAGTGAGATCCCTCATTAAATGTATAATAGTTTTTAAAGTTTTCATGCTATGTTTTTGTTTCATTTACAGTATGCATTATTTTCTTCTTTTTCTTATCTTCAATCTTCAACTACTATGAGTACTACTTTAAAGTCGCCATAATCCTGCAAAAATGGAAATGGTAGATTGTTGTACCTGGGAATCTGCCTCCTTCATAATAAGAGTGTGTAATATTTTGATATTTTTAAAATCAGTATGCAGTTATAGTTTCATTCAGAAAAACACATGAATGAAAATATTTTGCAAGCTGCTGCCAAAATGCTTTGTTCATGTGTACAGCACAGATTATCTTTAAAAAGCTATGAGAGAGCCTGTAAATATCAGTAGAGAATTGTATCGTGTACACCTGCCCAGTGGCGTACTAAGCAGGGGGCAGGGAGGGTGGTCTACCCCGAGTGCCACTCACTAGGGCGGTGCCCGGGGCAGACTGTGTCTGGTACCAGGAGGGGGCACGGCTGCTTGCTCGATAAGTTGCCGGGTGAGATGCCCCTCCTGCACCCATCACAGACACCGTTCTGCAGCCCACAGTGTGCAGAGCTGCAGACCATGTGTTTCGCGAGATCCAATCAATCAGAGTGTTGCTGCGGGTTACCAGGGCAATGCTCTGACTGTCTCTAGCGAGATTCATGGTCTGCAGCTCCGCTCTCCCTCTCACATCACCCCATCTCCTCACACCATCACCCCCCCTCATCATGAACCCCCCATCATCACTCCCTTCCTCTCACATACCGCCCCATCATCACCTCCCCACACCATAAACCCCTCACATCACCACAATCTCAAGCCCTCATCACCATCACTCCCTCTCCCTTTCATATATCAACTCCCCCATCATTACCCTCCCTCTCACCATCTCCCTCTCTACTATCTCCCTCCCTACATCACCCCTCTATCCCTCCCTCCTCACATCACCCCCTCTCATCACCTCCCCTCTCACTCTCTCTCCCTCTCCCTCTGACATCACCCTCCCTCTCATCATCACCCCTCTCCTCACACATCACCCCCCTCCCTCACACCATCACCCCCTTCCAGCACAGTATTATCCACTATACAAGCACAAACACTGCATCCACTACACAAAAACACTGCATTCACTATACAAACACACTACACACACACTTATACATATGTGTCTGTGTATCTGTATGTGTCAGTGTGTGTATGTGTATCTGTTTGTGTGACTGTGTATCTGTTTGTGTGTCTGTGTTTGTATCAGTGTGTCTCTATCTGTATGTGTCTGTGTGTCTCCCCTTGTGTGTCTGTATGTGTGTGTGTCAGTGTTTGTCTGTATCTGTGTATGACTATGTTTCTATGTAACTGCATGTGTGTACCTATGTGTCTGTGTGCCAGTGTGTGAATATGTGAGTATATGTACATACATCTCAACATTTTGCCAACACTACACACAAATACAACCCTGCATCCAAATGTCAACACTACATAAAAATACACCACCATATTAAAAAACCACACTACAGAAAAATGCACGCCTGGATTCAAATGCCAATAAGTGCAAACATACCTGTACATTCACACACATACTCTATACAAAAACATGCATACAGTCAAAAATGTGTGTGTGTTTTTTAAATTTTTAAGCTGGGTGTGGAGGGTTGCAAAATATAGGATCCGCCCTGGGTGCCAAATGCTCCAGGTACGCCCCTGCCTTATGTGCACATATTGTATAACTAAGGGAAAGCCGTGAGATTCTCTGGCAGGGGGCAGGCTTATAGCCGCAAGGTATAGAACAAAGTGTATAGGAGAAAATTAAATATAATACAAACCACCATTAGTGTTATATGTGGAGCACTGAAAATATATAGACTTACCCCTATGGGTTAACACAATTTAACATGCAAAGGAAAAGACGTAGCGCAGTACGTATATCTGTAGGTATAAAAACTACAATTAGTGTAATAACGTAATGTGACAATTGTGTGAATAAAGTGGTCTATATGGACTCACTCACATGATCTAGAGCCCCTTAGGATAGGCTCAAGTCACTAGGGCATATGTGTACTCAGGTGACACTGTACCAGACAGATCCTTCTCTTAGTCAGTTGATCCTCATGTATAAAAGAGAGGAAGTAAGGGGAAACCTGGGAAACAGAATGGCTCCTGGTGTAATATATTCCACAGATTTATATTATAAGTCATAGACAAAATGGCTGTAGAGGTTTATGTGCCTTTAAGGGGGCTACAACCCTTATTTAAGCAGCAATGTAGAAGATGATCGACTATTAAGGTGTTAAAATAAAACATTTATTTAACATAAGTATTAAAAGCATTTAAAACAAAAATATGCAAAGTGTATAAAATGTAGTCTCCAATCTTCTTCCCAAAACGCGTTTCACTGTGCTGTGACAGCTTCCTTGCTGCTGGGCAGCTCTTTAACCCCTTCAGGACGGATGACGGACGAGGTCCGTCATCCTGAGAGAGATCTACTTGTGGGTGAAGGACCTCCGTCCGTCGCGATAAAATAACAGCGATGCGCGCAGTGCGGCCGTCCTTCTGCTGACCTTTAGGTGCCTCGAGTCGAGGGCAGACCAGCAGCAGCCATCCTTGTCCCAGCATGTAGTCGCTGCTTGACAGCCAGTCACAGCGGTCACAATGCTGCTAAGGACATCTAATCCGCCTCCTCCACCTCTTGTGAGTTTTGTAGAGTGGAAGACGGATCCGGTGCCTACATTGTATGCACGAGGTAGCTAAGGGTATGGCAAAATTACCTATCCTTTTCCTGTCAAAAAATTAACCCTTTCCCTGCTGCTTGATCACTGCTAGCAGTGATCAATATACAGGTCACAGTACTTTACTGTGATCTATTTTTTTTTTACACTTAAGGGTTAAATTTTATTTTTTTTGTAACCCTAAGGGGTTCAATTTTATTATTTTATTTTATTAATTTGTGATTTAGTTAGTTGGGTGGGTGGAATTTAGTGGTAATTGGGGAATTTAGTTAGGGGTAAAAAAAAAAAGTTTAGTTATTTAGTTAAAGTTTTCTTGTTTCTGTGTTAACTGTATTAACTATGTTGCGAAAGTATAGCGCAGAGGAGGCTTATGCCCTGTTAGCCGCTGACTCAGAGGCGACCGACACAGCATCAGAGAGTGACGCAGGGAGTGACGCAGGGGACAGGGACTATGTGCCAGATACTGCAGTAACATCAGAGGAAATCGCTGATTCCCCTAATGTTCAATATGGCGCAGATGACTGGGTACCCCCTAATCATTTTTCGCCAGACATCCCAGTGTTCACTGCCAATCCTGGCATACAGGCTGACCTGTATGGCTATAATGTGCTGGATTGTATGGAGCTGTTTTTGGGGGATGATTTTTTTGGGGAGGTAGTTACCCAGACAAATCTGTATGCGGAGCAATATCTTGCACGCAACCAAGACTCCCGAATCGCCAGGACAGAGAGATGGTACCCAACTAGTGTGCCAGAAATTAAACAATTCTGGGCACTGACAATGTTAATGGGGATAGTTAAAAATCCCACAATTAGAATGTATTGGACTAAAAATCCTATTTTTAATACCCCCATTTTTTCCCAGACAATGCATAGGGAGCGATATGAGGACATACTGCGTTTTATGCACTTTAATGACAATATGAAGTGCCCCGCAAAAGGTCAACCGCAGTATGACATTCTTTATAAAATACGCCCTCTAATTTCCCAGTTTAATGAAAATTTTGCCACTATTTACACCCCCAAAAAACACATTTCAATTGATGAGTCCCTCATGAAATATAAGGGAAGACTGGGATTTAGACAATATATCCCATCCAAAAGATCACGGTATGGGATCAAATTTTATAAATTATGTGAAAGTGGCAGTGGCTATGTATACACCTTTCGTGTATATGAAGGAAGGGATAGCCACATTGATCCCCCAGGTTGCCCAGATATAATAGGGACAAGTGGGAAAATTGTCTGGGATTTAATAATGCCCTTACTTAACTATGGTTATCACTTATATATTGATAACTTTTATAACAGCATCCCACTCTTACAAATGCTGTACTGTTTTGAGACAGTGGCCTGTGGCACTATCAGGAAGAGTCGCACAGGTTTCCCAAAGGCTCTAGCAGAAAAAAAATTAAAAAAGGGGGAAACAGCAGCTCTCTGCCAGAATGAACTGCTGGCACTCAAGTACCGCGATAAAAAGGAGGTTTTCATCCTACCATCCACGGGGAAAACACTCGCAGGGTCGCAGTTCGTGGCAGAGAGGAATATAAACGGGTGCCAGTCTGCATACAGCAATATAATCGACATATGGGGGGAGTTGATCTGTCCGATCAACTAATGCAGCCGTATCTAATCATGCGCAAAACCAGGGTATGGTATAAAAAAGTGGGCATATATAATGCAGACGGCAGTCCACAATGCCTTTATTATTTTTAAAAAGGCAAATGCTCAGCTGAAATGCACATTCCTTTCATTTCAATTTCAGCTAATTTCTGGGTTACTTGAGTGCCACAGAGGGGGACAATCAGTGGAGCCAAGCAGAAGAATGGAGGCAGGTCACTTCTGCTTCAAGATTCCATCAACCTCCAGAAAGAAAAACCCCCAGAAAAGATGCAGGGTGTGTTACAAGAGGGGCGTAAGAGTTGAGACCAGCTATTACTGTCCTGATTGCCCCTCTCAGCCCGGCCTATGTATTGGCCACTGTTTTAAAATTTTCCACACCCAGGCCGAATAAGCAGACCAGTTTTGGGGTGTTGATTTTAGTCAACTGTCTGGTTACCAAATCTTGGCTTTGTCTCCCGTTTATCCTGTCTTCTCTGATCCTTGACCTCGGCTTGTCCTATCGTTGTTCCGTTTCTCTTTACCCCTTTGACGTCTGCTTGTGCCTTGACTATTCTCTGCTTGTATAGCCCGGCCATTCTAAGGACCGGTATTACAAGTGTCTCTCTCTGTGTTCTCTCTCTTTGTAGTCTGTCTGTGTTTTGGAATCCGTGACAGCGTTGCCCGTGACACAGATCACTGGGTACTACCCCCAGATAGGATTAAGCCAACTATTCCCTCTTTTCACAGCAAATAGTATGCACTTGTTCATAATTTGAATTGATGAGCTGCTTATACTTAAAAATATATGTGGTCTTTGAGAGGTAATTTGCAGTCCTGGGCTGC
>OW240917.1:23288717-23476136 GCA_933207985.1 Pelobates cultripes | reverse complement strand
GATAGAGTAGTGACCATGAGATTTTGCAGCGAGTAGATCATTGGATACTTTGGTCAATGCCGTTTCCACAGAGTGCTTAGCACTGAAACCAGACTGAAGCGGGTCTTGCAGAGAGTTGGACTCGAGGAAGTCTGTCAATCTTGCATACACAATTTTTTCAAGGATCTTGGATGTAAAAGGTGGGAGCATAGTTGGATGGGGAGTTAGGGTCAAGATTGGGCTTCTTTAGAATTGGGGTTACAGTTGCATGTTTGAAGGGCAATGGAAATATACCAGAGGAGAGGGAGAGATTGAGAATTTTAGTGAGAGGTGGAGAAAGAGAAGAAGAATGAGTACGGATGAGATGTGAGGGAATTGGATCTAGGGAGCAGGTGGTGGGGTGGGAGGACTGGAGCAGAGCAGAAACCTCTTCCAATGTAGCGGGTGCAAATGAACATAGAACAGCAGAGGGAGTGAAGTTAGGGGAAGTATTGTAAGGGGAAGAAGAAAGATGAGAGATCTCTTCTCTGATTGTTGGTATCTTGTCAGTGAAGTGAGTTGCAAAGTCTGAGGCGGTCAAGTTAGTAGGTGGAGGAGGAACAGTAGGGTGAAGAAGACAGTTCAATGTGTGAAATAGACGTTTGGGTTCGCGGGAGAGTGTGGTTATGAGGGTTTTGAAGTAATTAACTTTTGCAGAGGAAAAAACCAAGCTATATGAGCTCAGCATAAATTTATAGTGGAGAAAATCAGATGCACAGTGAGACTTTCTCCAACAGCGTTCAGCAGTTCTGGAGCATTTTTTGAGGTATCGAGTGAGCTTGGTGTGCCAGGGTTGTTGTTGGTGGGGCCTGCGGCGTATAAATGTACAAGGTGTCATGATGTCTAGTTGAGAGGGGAGGGTGGAAGGAGGTTGCAGAACTAGGACAGGTGAGGTTTGAGATAGGTAAAAGAGAGTTTGGAGATTAGTGGAGAAATGCTCTAGGTCAAGACATTGGAGTTTTCTGTGAGAGTGATGTTCAGACGGTGGTGTCAATTGGGTCTTAGGTATGCCAATGTCAAAAGTCAGCAGATGGTGGTCGAGAGGCATCAGTGCAATTGGGGTTATTGATTGGGATATTGAAATCCCCAAGTATAAGGGAAGGAGTGCTAGATGAGAGGAAGTGGGGAACCCAGGAAGAAAAGTGCTCAATGAATAGTCAAGGATAACCGGGGGGAGGGGAGGAACATAAATCTCCTAGAAAATATTAAGATATAATGCAGTTTATTTCCAATAATTGGAGGGAGGAAAGTTTATAACATGGAATGATTTAAAAAGGAGATATGAAGGAAATACAAGGGATTACACACAGATTAATAGAGAAAACATGGGTGAAATAAGCACATATTGAAGCGGATTAAATCACTTTAGTGTCATAATATTTATAATATTCATAACATTTAAGGTACACAATTTCTATAATAAAAACATTTTCACATTCTTGGTCAGCAAATCATAAATTGCTGAATTTCACAAGCAGAAGATAATATATAAATATATAAAGTAACAGAGAAAGAGTAGTTGTGACTAGTGATGTCAAATTTCATGTTCGCGAACCGCAAACGTGAACTTCAGCAAATGTTCGCGAACCGGGCGAACCCGGCGAACCGCCATAGACTTCAATAGGCAGGCGAATTTTAAAACCCACAGGGACTCTTTCTGGCGGGTGGGGGCCATAAAGAAAATGAGGGGGGGACCTACAGTCCTCCCCTCTCCGGCCCCACCCCTGTGCGGTGGGTGGGGGCCCTAAAAATAACAATAAGGGGGGACTTACTGTCCCCCCGGCCCCCACCCCTGAGCGGTGGGTGGGGGCCCTAATAACAATAAGGGGGGGACATCTAGAAAAACTAGACACAACAGTACAGACCTACCCATGTGAGGCTCAGAAATCACGTAATTTTGCACCTTTTTGTGATTTTTCTTAAAAACACAAAAAGAAAAAAAAAAACTTCCACATTTTAAACACTAACCCCCCCTTTAGTTCGACGGGTTATGAAGGTTTTTTTATTTGGCCTTTTTTGGGGCTGAAAAATGAAGATTTGAGAAAAAAGAAGACGCCGAATGGTAAGTTTAATTTTATTTTACAGGTTAGTTATTTTATTCCCCCCTGAAAAATGAAGATTTGAGAAAAAAGAAGACGTCAAATGGTAAGTTTAATTTTATTTTACAGGTTAGTTATTTTATTCCCCCTAGTCACCTTGGGGGGGGGAGAATTTACTTTGGGCCCCCACCCACAGCCCAGGGGAGGGGGCCGGGGGGGGGGACAGTAGGTCCCCCCCCTCATTATCTTTATGGCCCCCACCCGCCGCCCAGGGGTGGGGGCCAGAAGGGGGGTGGACAGTAGGTCCCCCTCATAATCAATATGGCCCCCACCCGCCGCGCAGGGGTGGGGGCCGGGGGGAGCAGTAGGTCCCCCCCCCTCATTATCAATATGGCCCCCACCCGCCGCGCAGGGGCAGGGGCCGGGGGGGGCAGTAGGTCCCCCCTCATTATCAATATGGCCCCCACCCACCGCACAGGGGTGGGGGCCGGGGGGAAAATAGGTCCCCCCCTTATTGTTCATTTTAGGGCCCCCACCCACTGCTCAGGGGTGGGGGCCGGGGGGGACAATAGGTCCCCCCTTATTGTTCATTTTAGGGCCCCCACCCACCGCTCAGGGGTGGGGGACAGTAGGTATTTTAGTATTAGTATTAATATTTAGGGCCCCCACCGAGGGGGGACCCTTTTTTTTTAAACAGTGAGCAGCCACAGGCTGCTCACTGTTTAATAGACATGCCCCTACTTGCGGTATTGCAAGTACGGGCACAATTTACTAATACTAAGTAATTTTTACTTAGTATTAGTAAATTAATAGGGGGCGGACCGAACATCGCATATGTTCGCCATCCGTGGCGAACGCGAACACGCTATGTTCGCCAGGAACTATTCGCCAGCGAACCGTTCGGGACATCACTAGTTGTGACACATTGCCCTTTAGAAATGTTAGAGTAGACTGGTTAAATTCACTGATAATCATGAACCTACATACATTTATGTTGTTAAGCTCACATTGACTATAATATATATGGATAGTATTTAACTCAGGCTATAGGTTTAGTTGTTGTCTTTCTTCCCATGACATTAAAAATTATTAGCCACATTTTTCAGGGCTGAAATTCAATAGGCAAGAGGAGTATTGCATTTAAATATCTGTTTAACCCCTTAAGGACACATGACATGTGTGACATGTCATGATTCCCTTTTATTCCAGAAGTTTGGTCCTTAAGGGGTTAAAGAAAGAGCGGATATTATTTGTATTCAATAAACCCATTGACAGACAGGTAAACTCCCAAATTATTGTAATAAACATTATACAGATGGTTATGATGCCACTTATGCAAAAAACAAAAAAAACAAGAGGAGTATCAATAATTTTTAATAAAAGATTACAACTGAAAGAGGAGTTCTTCATAAGAGATAGGGAAGGCTGTTATTCATTATGTGCAGGTTTTATTAATTCTCAGAAGCTTACAATATTTAATATATATGCTCAAAATAAGGGTCATATTAATTTATTAGTCATACCTTGAAATTTATGAAAATTATTTACGGGTTCCTTAATTGTTTATGGAGATTTTAATTTACAGGTAGACCCAAGTATGGATAGGAAATCCCTAATGGAATCTAACCCTGACCCTCATTTGGTGCAAAATTCTAAAAAATGTTATGTTATTGGTAAAATATAGACTTTGTGACACATGGAGAACAATATTCTTCAGAGAGAGATTACTCTTTCTTTTCTCACAGACATAAAACTTATAGCAGATTGGATTATATTTTTGTTGACATTGGTTATTTACATAACATCAAGCAATCAGAGATAGATCCTATTATATGGTCCGATCATGGCCTGGTAACAGTGACTCTGAGCATGGGTGGCCAGACCAGGACTAATAGATCATGGAGGATGGATATAGAGTTACTGAAGGATCCAGGGATTTTAGAGAAATTAAAGGAATTGAGATTATTGAGATTATTGAGATTGAGATTATTCTTCCAAAGCAACGATGATTCAGTAAACTCTAAATTAAAGGTTGGTTACCTCAAAGCATTTATAAGGGGATTATGGATAAAATGGTAGGCACCAAAAAAAGAAACAGAGAGGTAAATCTCTAAGAGAGATACATATTGAACTCAGCCTATTGGACAGAGACAACAAAAATATTCAAAGTACTATAACTATGACAACAAATTGGGATATAAAACTACAAATAAAAAGGATACAGCAGAATTTGGTTGATAAGTCCATTTAGGCCCCACAACAACGTCTCTATCATTGTGGTAACAGGGCAGGAAGAATGATGGCAAATAAGCTAAAACAAAAGGTAAAAAATAGCAGAATAGATATGCTAATTAATAATAAAGAATGTTTTTCAAGTCCAAAGGATATAGCCAAGTTCTTTGAGAAATACTATTACGAAGTATATCATTTAAATTCAAATAAAACTGATCAACCTACAAAAAAAAAGAAAATTTTGGACTTTTTGGATAAAATTCATCTTCCAAAAATTTCACAACTAGAGAAGGCAACCTTAAATAAAGAGATAGTGGAACAAGAAGTAGTTTGGGCAATTTTCAAATTTGAAACTTGGCTCAGCGCTGGGACCAGATGGTCTTGTTAATCAATGTTATGTATTATGTCAAAAAGAAGTTTCTAAATATCTGTGTGAAACATTTAATGAAATTAAGAATAAAGATCGGGCTCCATCAGAGATGTTAGAAGCACAGATAATAACTATACCTAATACGAACAAACAAATCCCAGCATGTAGCGATTTTAGACCAATTTCTTTACTTAATGTAGAAATAAAGATATATGCAAAGATCTTAGCAGAGAGATTGAACCATAGCATACACAATTTGATTGTCCCGGATCAAATGGGCTTTATTCAAGGTAGACTGGGACCTGACAATATAAGGAAACTTCTAAATATAACTTTATATTTGAATTATTAAAAAACAGAAGCCATCTTTGTGGTGCTTGATGCAGAGAAAACATTTGACAGTGTGGATTGGGACTTTATGAACCCCCCCCCCCCTTCAAAATATGGTTTAGGCGAATTTGCCTGTAAAGCAATTGGCGCACTATATGCTTATCCATCTGCAAGGGTTACTGGCCAAGGTTTTTGTTCAGATAGATTTGCTATCTCAAATTGCACCAGACAGGCGTGCCCATTATCCCCACTGGTGTTCGCTTTACTCATTAAACCTTTAGCAATAGCGGTGAGGGATTCAAATAAAGTACATAGTATTTAGATAGATCAGAAACAACATGTAATTTCCTTATATGCTGAAGATGTGATAATAACTACTGAAAAGCCAGAAAAGTCATAGAAACTAAAATTTATTGCAGAATACAGAAAAATATCCAATTATAAACTAAATATAAAGAAGTCTGAAGCTATGACTTTTAATATCGTAAAAAATTGAATGGAGTTAATATCAGCATCATATCCATTTAAATGGCAACAATCAATAACTAATTTAGGTATAACCATATTCTCAGATATAAAAAAGGGATGAAAGTTAACTACCAAAAAGTTTATATAAAGATAATGGAGATTTTAGCCAATTGGAAAAATTTAAACATCTCATGGCTAGGAAGAATCACGGTTATTAAGATGACTATACTAACAAAGATCACTTATATTATGTGTTGTATTCCAATCCAATGTCCCATATATATTATTAATCAAATATAGAGAGCAATAGATTCATTTATTCATCAGAATAAAAAGATGCGTATTAAGAGATCGGACATGTTTAATACCTTATGTAGAGGAGGAATAGCGTACCCAGATATTAAGAAATATCAAGAAGCTCCTTTATTAGCCCACATGACAAGATGGGTGGAGGAGGAAGAACATAATAACTGGGCCCAGATATATAAAAAAATTCTTACTGAAAGCAGTATAAATTCAATACGTTATCAAGAATTATTACCTGGTAATGAATTTAAAAATAAAAATTCGGTATTCTGGAAAAAAGCCACTTTGTGTGCCTGCTTCCTGACTATGGCCCCTGGGAGATTTGGCCCTTTAAATACAGTATTTGGGCACATTGTATTTTATTATGCTGCTGCTGGCCATTTAAGAACCATCTTGGGACATACTGTGACTTTTGGGAAAAATGCCCCTTTAAGACTTTGTCCCCAGTGTCTCCAGACTGTTAATATACTGTGTTCCTGGCTTTCTCCCACTTGGTTCAGTAAATGGAGTTTACTGAACCAGGTACCACACAGGCAGACCACCCAGAAGTGGAAGTGTGCCGGCAATTTACCTCCCAGGCTGGGAGCCTGCTGTAGTTAAATTGCCGAATGCTGGGGGGCCGCCATTCGACAAACGAACACGCGGTGGTGGCCATCTTTAATTCAGCTGAAGTTTTACCTTCTCCAGACTTCAATGCATTCAACAGTTCATTCAGCAGTTGGACAAATCAAATGGTTGTCGTTCGTCTGACTTGAACTGAACTGATTTTAACATGGGCAATAGACCGACCGCACAGCCTGATTCTCTGCAACTGTTTTGGGCATGAAAATGTGCTTGCGGTCGGTCAAACTTGACTTATATCTATCCCCCGAATGGCTGAACAGATTCAAATGATTTTAGGGTATGTTTTTATTTGGAATGTGCTGATTAATAATATGTGACCTTTATTAATATTGGATGTATAGTTTTGGAGTTATCAAAGTTGTGTAAAAAGCATGTTTTAAACTGTACGGCTAATTGGGTTACCTCTCTGGCTAAGGGGAGGAGATGTGTGGGATGTAACCAGTGTGTGATTGGGTAATTCATAATTGTCTGTGGGCATCTCCCTTGCATGGGAGAATTGCATAAAAGCAGAGTGTGTGTCATTAAACCTCAGTTCTACTAAACCCTCAATTTGGAGTGCCGTCTCTTATTGGGGGAATCTGCTACGAGGGATTGCTATGCTTGTCATACTCCCTTGCTAAATCACTGCTAAGCTCTTGTAAGAGCTTGTTCCTGCCTTGCTCTCTTGAGGAGTCTACGGTGGTTATGGTGTTGGGTGGAGTGCTTGGAGTCCCCAGGAAGCGCTAGGAGCATCCTTCAACGGAGGTACCCAGTCGGGGTGCTAGGTGATCCGTTATATTGGTCGCAGCCGTGGGGTGGCATCCTAGTGTGAAGTAAAGCAGCTCAGAGACACCGTTCGTGGATTTACAAATTGAGGGCAACGCTAGCACTCGTGCAGCATCCCTGGGAGCAGAGGTATCCAGTGACTTGGAGCAGACAAGTATGGAAGGCTCTGGCTCTGAAGATGATTGGCTGGCCGAGGTGAGGCAGCGAGTGGCCCAGTATGGGGATGATGTACCCATGGAGATATGACAGGCAATCTGGAACCAGGTCATGGCCAAGCGAAACACAAGGATGGACCAAAAATTCCAGGTGGCGAAAGAGAGAGAGTATGCTCAGCGGAAGGAGTGTTACAGCAGCCGAGTAGAGGCTGCATCCGAGGAGGATAGCCGCCTTCCCATGAGGCGGCCAGAGGAACCCGAAGTAGGGGTCCTCATAAACTGGTTCTGTGAGGAACCACAACAGGCAGGTGGAGCTGGGACCAAGGTCTCTCCACCGGGCTCAACGGGATGCTGGGCAGCCGGCCCAGATCCCCAGCAGCAGCCGGAGTTACCGGGTGTGGAAGCCAGTGGTCCTTACTCACAAATGTTGAGGGACCTCACAGACTGGTCCTGGGAAGACCCACAGATGGCAGGTGGAGATGGGACTGTGGTCTCTCTACCGGCCCTACAGGGATGCTGGGCGGTCGGCCCAGATCCCCAGCGGCAGTATGTATCACAGGGAGCTGAAGGTGCCGTCCTTCCTCCCCAGCTGCAGAGTGTGTCCTTAGGAGAAGAGAAAGTTAGGCGGTCTCCCCTGCAGTCCAGTGAGTCCCAGGGAGCCAAAGGTGCCATCCTTCCTCCTCAGCGGCAGTGTGTCCTGCAAGGAGCAAAGACAGTCGGTCTCGATCCCCAGCAGCAGGACAATATATTGAAAGGGGAGACAGTCAGTCCCCCTCTCCACCAGCAGAGAGAGTGTAAGGGAGAGGAGCTTGTTACCCCCTCTCCCCAGCGGCAGCGTAGCCCACCAAGGGGAGACACTAAGCTCCCCACAGGCGCAGATGGGACCGTGGTCTCTGCTCCCATGCTACAGGGAGTACGGATAGTCGGTCCTGCTCCCCAGCGGCAGAGTATTCAACCGGGAGGGGAGAGCCTTGTTCCCCCTCCCCAGCGGCAGCCTAGCCCACCAAGGGGAGATGATAAGCCCCACACCGGTGCAGATGGGACCGTGGTCTCTGTGCCCAAACCACAGGGTGCAGGGATGGTCGGTCCTGTCCCCCTGCAGCAAGGCTGTTATCCAAAAGGGAGACAGCCTGGCTTCCCCTCCAGCAACAACACCAGGTCCAGAGGGAGGAGCCTACTATCCCTTCTCCTCAGCTGGGCTCCAACCAGGCTACTCCCGTGGTAGCGCTGGCACCAGGGCAGAGTACTGCTGGTCTCTGCCCACTCAGCAACCCACCGAACCGGAGGGCTCCCCAGAGCTGTGGTGGAGCCCCTGGACATGGACAAGTTACCCACTACCCCAGGTGCAATAACTTTTCATTGTGGGTGGGCTGCACTTCTGACTGTTTTGTGGGTGGGTTGCTGGACTAACCAAGGCACTGGCCGACAGGAGGCCAGATACCTTATTAGTATTTTTGGGAAAGGGGAGAAATGTGGCAAAACCAACCTCGCCACTGGGCATTGGAGAAGCCTGCGTACCCGCCTCCTGCCTGCTGATTATAGCCCCTGGGAGAGTTGACCCTTTAAATACAGTATTTGGGTATATTGTATTTTATTATGCTGCTGCTTACCCTTTAAGAACCATCTGGGGATATACTTTGACTTTTGGGAACAATGCCCCTTTAAGACTTTGTCCCCAGACTGTTAATATACTGTGTTCCTGGCTTTCTCCCACTTGGTTCAGTAAATGGGGTTTACTGAACCAGGTACCTCACAGGCGGACCACCAAGAAGTGGAAGTGTGCAGGCAATATACCTCCCAGGCTGGAAGCCTGCTGTAGGTAAATTGCCAAACACTGGGGGGCCGCCATTCGACAAACGAACACGTGGCGGTGGCCATCTTTCATTCAGCTGAAGTTTTACCTTCTCCAGACTTCAATGCATTCGACAGTTTGAATGCCGTTCAACAGTTCATTCGACTGTTGGACAAATCAAATGGTTGTCATTCGTCTGTTTGAACTGACTTTAACATGAGAAACAGACCGACCGCACAGCCTGATTCTCTGCAACTGTTTTGGGCATGAAAATGTGCTTGCGGTCGGTCAAACTTGACTTATATCTATCTCCCGAACGGCTGAACAGATTCAAATGATTTTTGGGTATGTTTGTATTTGAAATGTGCTGATTAATAATATGTATAAATAATTATTAATATTGGATGTATAGTTTTGGAGTTAAAAAGTTGGGTAAAAAGTATGTTTTAAACTTTACGGCTAATTGGGTTACCTCTCAGGCTAAGGGGAGGAGATGGGTGGGATGTAACCAGTGTGTGATTGGGTAATTCATAATTGTCTGTGGGCGTCTCCCTTGCATGGGAGAATTGCATAAAAGAAGAGTGTGTGTCATTAAACCTCAGTTCTACTTCACACTCAATTTGGAGTGCCGTCTCTTATTGGGGGAACCTGCTACAAGGGATTGCTATGCTTGTCATACTCCCTTACTAAATCACTGCTAAGCTCTTGTAAGTGCTTGTTCCTGCCTTGCTCTCTGGTGGAGTCTATGGCGTTTATGGTGTCGGCTGGAGTGCTTGGAGTCCTCAGGAAGCACTAGGAGCATCCTTCAACGGAGGTACCCAGTCGGGCTGCCAGGTGATCCATTACAGTTTCCTTCTCCTTTGATTGACATACTAATAGAAGATGGTTGTAAATATCTAAGTGATCTAAATGTAAATAATAAATTCGTACAATTTAACTATCTACAGAGAAGATATAAGGTCTCAACTAGCTTTTCGCTGGACTATAATAGTTTAAAGTTTAGATTTCTAACTTCTACGTTCAATATGAAAGTAGTTAGGCAGGTGACATCATGTGAAAAGTTAATCTGTTCAAAAAATAAATTATATCTGATCTCAAAGTGATTTAGCTTAATAAGAGATAGCGAACAGGAATCTATACCCTTATATATAAGACTATGGGAAGAAGAACTAGACCGATCATGGCCTATAGAAACTTGGCAGTGGGAATTTTCAATAACAGATAAACTTATCAAATACGCTACGTATAGGGTAATTTACTGTATGAAGGTTAATCTGCTATCAGGCAATCTATCAAATTGTACATGTTTAGCTTTAGGACACGGAAGATCATTTGTCAATAACTGCAATGAAGATCATTCGACTGAGAGGAGTTTGATGAGGCACCCTCAAAGCATCTTAAATAAGTATTCCATGGGTATTATGTTACTCACCATAGACTACTTGAACAAAGATATTGCAAAGATTGAACTGGAGTTTAACTCTTTAGAAGAATCACTCCACCTATTTCCATCTAAAGAGGTCATGTGACTCCCACATAACTGCGTTCCAAAAGAACATCGATCCATGTAAGCAGAAGTTTGTGCATTACTTGGAAGACGACACAAGGGGGTTGGTTTACAATTGGCAGTGTGAGCACCAAATTAGAATGAGAGAACAAAAATCCACCCACTGACTGGAAGCACCAATACACCAAAAGGAAAGCAGTAGCAGGAGGTCTGGAAAAGGCATCAATCCAATTAAGAAGGAACAGCCAGAGGAAACATTTAGTTTTTACAGTTACCGGCTCTTTCCAACAGAGCCCAAATGTGCCAATTTCTAGCTTTAAAGGACCACTCTAGGCACCCAGACCACTTCAGCTTAATGAAGTGGTCTGGGTGCCTGGTCCAGCTAGGGTTAACCCATTTTTTAATAAACATAGCAGTATCAGAGAAACTGCTATGTTTATCAATGGGTTAAGCCTTCCCTCTATTCCCTCTAGTGGCTGTCTCATTGACAGCCACTAGAGGCGCTTGCGTGCTTCTCACTGTGATTTTCACAGTGAGAGCACGCAAGCGTCCATAGAGTACATTAAATGCTTCCTGAGATGGTTGAATGCGCTGCAGCTCTTGCCACGCCGCGGCGCGCATTCAGCCGGGCGGGGAGGACTGGAGGGAGGAGAGAAGGAGGAAAGCTCCCCGCCCAGTGCTGGAAAAAGGTAAGTTTTTAACCCTTCCAGAGCCGGGCGGGAGGGGGTCCCTGAGGGTGGGGGCACCCTCAGGGCACTATAGTGCCAGGAAAACGAGTATGTTTTCCTGGCACTATAGTGGTCCTTTAACATGAATATTGACCTATTGAAATTCTTTAGAAAAGTGAAACTTAAGAGACATTTTATGTCCTTTGCCAAGATTGACAGGTATCTAATTAATGTGTGAAACATTTTCAAAATTACAGGAATTTAATTTACAGAAACAAATCTTATCTAGCATGTTGCAAAAACCTAATTTCTTGAAGGATAACCCCAACTTTTCTACAGTTGGCAAATCTGCACTTAAACCATTGGAATATAATAAGGATTTAACAATAAAACCTGCAGATTAAGGTGAGGATATCACGGTCATAAAAACCTCTGACAATGCAGCTTAAGTTCTCAGACAATTGTCTGACACAGGTACATATGTCCAGGTCTCATATGATCCAACTAGTGACATATCACATGTGTTTCCATTAAAGCTTTGGAAGATAGCAGCATTGATTTCAATCTGTCCTCTTTTTGAGCAATAAGGAACTGATTATTCATATGATATATGTGCTATCTAAGATCCATATGTCACAGGATAAGCCACCTGGTCATCTTATCATTACAGAAATCAATTTGGTGCTCTCCCCATTGTCTATTTTTCTTGATAAAGTGCCCAAAAAACTTTTTGTCAAGAATCCGATTGTATTTAGGTGACACTAGTGATTTCTTGTTGAAAGTTGACAACATGAAGATTGCTGAAGACTATTTCATTGTTGATATAGGTATTCTGTATTCATCTATCATGAATTCAGATGATATCCAAGCAATGTTAGAGGCCCTTACTGCACTTGTGATTGGTGACCCCCAGAAAAAGTTTTTATGTCCTTTGCTACATATTATTTTAGAACAGAATTATTTTGTATTTGCAGGTAACTACTACATACAAGTTAAAGGACCACTATAGTGCCAGGAAAACATACTCGTTTTCCTGGCACTATAGTGCCCTGAGGGTGCCCCCACCCTCAGGGACCCCCTCCCGCCCGGCTCTGGAAGGGGGAAAGGGGTAATAACTTACCTTTTTCCAGCTAGCGAGAGCTCTCCTCCTCTCCTCCCATCTCCGGCCGCTGATGAAAAGATGCTAAAAGAAGGCGCCGCTGCGATTCAGCTTTCCGCCAAGTCAGCATACATTTACAATGTTTCTATGTGGATGCTTGCGCGCTCCTCACCGTGAAAATCACAGTGAGAAGCACGCAGCAGCCTAGTGGCCGTCAATGAGACAGCCACTAGAGGCTTTGGGGGAAGGCTTAACCCATTCATAATTATAGCAGTTTCTCTGAAACTGCTATAATTATGAAAGAATGGGTTAACCCTAGAAGGACCTGGCACCCAGACCACTTCATTAAGCTGAAGTGGTCTGGGTGCCTAGAGTGGTCCTTTAACTTTAACTCCTTTTTAAAAGATATCCAATTGACTATGGTTTAAGATCCTAGTAGAATCAATTTCTGATATATTACATAGTACAAACTTGGCTCAGCAATGATTAATGATCTGTATGCCAGATGTTAAGTTCTGAAAGTGCCCATCCTCTTAGTCTTTTACTGGCCCTTTTGCATAGCCAATTCTACAGGGTCAAAGTTATGGTAATGGACAACGAAACCTGTGAATCCAGGCTGAATGAATTTCTAACAATTTTTTCCAAACTCCAAGAAGAACTGTCTTCATAGCAGAATATCGATGGAATAGACCTTCTGTATCTCAAAACTTAACCAGCACAATATAATAGATTGAGAGGTACATGATTGACCTTCACCAGTCAATTTGGTACACATTCTAAGGCGATAAACTATTCTCAAAAAACACTGGCATATCTTACAATGGGCACAAACCAATATTTTTAATTTGCAGGGGAGACCAAAGATGGATAACAAAAAGGGTAGATCATTACATGTCCATTTGGTCCATGCAGAGTTTAAACCAGATACCAACATGAAACTAAAATTTCTGGGAAAATCTCTCCTTCTCATGGCTGAATTTCAACTTGTGCAACTTAATAATAAAGGGTAAAAAATTTTCACATCACCCAATCTGTAGACAACTTCAAACTAGTCAGTTTTTCACAAGTGATTCCACATTCATTATATATCTGTTCAATGTGGAACAAAAAGGTATGTGTGTGGTGCTCTCTATCTGTAAATAAGCAGCAATCCACCATCAAGGAATCCCCACAACCTTGTGAAAAACAAACAGAAAAACAGTGGTGATGGTTGACCGTGCTGAAGTTATACAAAAGGTAATGCAGAAAGTATATAATTAAATAAAGTTGATGGAAGATGGAACACTCTGTACAATATGTCTTAATAAAAAGAACAAAAAAGCACAATAGTGCAATCCAGTTAGATTATATATACAGATGATATTAGCAATGCCAACGGAACACTCACACTTTCTAGAGTCAATATAGCTCTATTTCTGTAGGCAGTATAACCCCCGTCTAGGGATACAATGGTGAGATCCAGGAGTCTTGGTCCAGGAAGGAGTATATATAGGGAGATATAAACAGAGAGAACTCCAATTGTATAATACAGTAGGTAAAATTAGAAATATTAAGGAAATACTTACAATACCAGAGCATGGACCTGCTCTGGTTTAACCAGGCCTGGGTGGACCTAGTGTGGGTAGTTGAAACTACACATTAGCAGATCGATCTGTCTGCTTTATGGATTGAGTGGAGGATCAGAGGTTACATGGGGCTAGCCGGGGGGGGAGGGGGGGGCGGTGGCAGATGATGCAGACCACTAAAAAAAGGGAAATAAATAGAAATTATAAAAAAAGGCAGCCATCTTGTGAAGGAAAATGAGTGGCAGAGAAATGGTGTGGCGGCCATAACAGGTGTAGCAATTGTTAAAGAATGCCAGAAAAATGGCACTATAGATGGGATTGGTATAATAACAGATACTGATATCATGTTAATATAAGCATACACCAAAACAATAATAGTATAATCAAGTAAATACAATAATAGAAGTGCAAAATACACTTCTACATATATGTATATAGAAGATAAATACATTTATATAAAGCAGGCATTGCTAGTGGAGAAAGAGCAGGTCAAAACCAGTCAGCTAATTGATTATCATACAAATATGGCAATCGTTAAAAGAGTGGTATGTTAGGAGAGTAAGATAAAAGGGGAAGATATTAATATAAACTGAAATGAAATATAAAACATATTTTTAGAATAAAAGGAGCACTATATGTTAATAACAAGAGGAATAAAGTGTACAGAAAGTAAGAATATATAAATGCAAGATAAATAAAATTTAAATGAAATTGAACATATCAAAGTCTGTGTTAAGACCATCAGGAGTAAGAGTTTGTATGTTAAAAACCCATTCCTGGCAATCAGAATTTTTTTTATTAATGCACGGTTTGGTACAGTATACATTTTTAATAACAGTGCTTCAACATGTAAGCAAGTGACATTTGCAGAACCCATATAACCATTCTATGTTGGTTCTTCGATATATTGCCCAGTTATATGGTTTTGGACGATAACACTTGTAAAAACAAAAATGGCTTCAACAACGTGACTTGGTGTGGGGGGTTATGGTGAATCACCAGTGTGAGCTAAATTTGTCTCGTGAACAGGGGAGTTGGCATAGGCACTCATGTTCGGGGAAAGAAATATTTGTGATTTAGCCTTACAGGTCAGAGTATGGCATGCGGTGGTCTGTTATTGGGGCTTCTGCTGTTATTCCAGGTATTTTTGCAGTATGCACCTAGAGCAGAGGTGTTGCAGTTAACTGTGTTTGGGTTGAAGTAATTAATCTCTAATGGAAAGCTTCCGGCCGTAGTGGGTGTTGTTACTCCCAGCGTCGCAGTAAGTTCCCTAATGTCTCCCCAAGATTTATGTCTATTTGGGGGGATATCGTGTGTTGTGGTACGGTACGTTTGTCTCGCCCTAGTCAGGGAACCTCAGCACAGAGCAAAGATAGAAGTATAGCATTCAGGATGGATTTGTTTGTGGTGCACAATCCCCCTCTAGAGCACCACTGGGTAGGGGCTGAGAGTCCACCTTTGCCACCATCCCTGTGAGCAGGTGTCCGTATGGCAGTCTCGTGCCGGTCATCCAATATGGGATTGGTGTGTGCTGTCCCACTCTGTTCTACCTCCTGGGCTCCTGTGTGTCCATTCTGGACTGGTCAGGCATGGGAGCAGTCATCTGCCATGAAGGAAATTGCTATGTGACTGTGGTGTGTCAATGATCAGGTGGGAAGGGGGGAGGAGTGTTGGAGACTAAAGAGGAGGCAGCAGCGGGTGGGTGATTGACGTGGGGTGGTGTTAGTCGGATGGGGCCGTAAGTACCAGGGTGGGTGTGATTTCTCTAATCATGCGATTGATCATCTGCAAGTATGGAATTATGAGGGGGCATGTCCACCACATATGCTGATCTGTACCCACATCCTTCCCGCATCTCCAGCATTCGCCGGGAATTGACTCATGTACGTGTTGGAGAATGTCCAGAGCCCTGTACCAGTGCATCAATATTTTGTAATTAAATTCTTGGTACTTTGAGCTTGTAGAGCCTTTGTGCGTCAGCAGGAAGATCTTGTTCCGTTCTAGATCTGTGAGTTCGACACCTGTCTCTTGCTCCCATCTCTCTGTGAAACCCAGTGGGCACCTGTCCCCGCTGTTTAGGAGAGCAGAGTACAAGGTTGATATGCCATGGGTAAGATGTTGTCTACCCATGCATATGTGTTCAAGGAATAGTAGAGGGCGGTGCAGGTAGTCTCTCCCCGCCAACGTGGAAGCATCGAAGTTTGGTGGTACACATTTTGGACCATGGTGTGCCAGGGCAACGCCCTGTGCGAGTAGCATAGTTTCCGATTTTATTAAGTTAAGTTTCAGGTTGGACACCTCGTACCTCCTTGAACGCCTCCAGCAGGTTTGGGACAGAGATTCTTGGTTGTTCCAGGAAGAAAAGCATGTCCTCTGCGTAAGCTGCCACCAGTGTTTGTCCTTGCCCAGGCAGAACCCCGTGATAGCCCTGTCCCGTCTGACCGCCTCAAGAAAGGTTTCAAGAGAGAGGGCAAACAGGAGGGGGACAGGGGACAGCCTTGGCAGGTGCCGTTACAAATGTTGAACGATTTGGTCAATGCGCCATTGATCCGAATGCGGGCCGCCGGTGTAGTGTACAGTGCAGCCACCCAGGTTCGTAAATCCCATGTGTCGTAGGGTCTCTGACAGGAAGGTCCAGTCCACCCGGTCGAACGCCTTTTCGGCATTTGTGGTTAGGAGCATGACTTCCCTCTTGCTGGTTGTGGCGGCGTGAATGATGTTGAGGGCCCAGATAGTGTTGTCCCTGGCCTCCCTCCCTGGTATAAATTTGACCTGATTAGGGTGTACTAGATCTGGCAGAGATTGGATGATTCTGAGCGCCATGGCCTTGGCAAATATCTTCAGATCCGCATTCAATAACGAAATTGGTCGGAAGCTGGCACAATTGGTGGGATCTTTGCCTTCCTTTGGGAGGATCGTGACTATCGCTCTTAAGGTGTCCGTTGGGAATTGGCTGCCTGAGCGTATTGAGTTTAAGCCCGCCAGAAGTCGTGGTAGTAATATATCTTTAAAGGTGCATAGATAGGTCAGGGGCAGTCCATCCAGTCCAGGGGTTCGGTGTGGCTTGGAGAGTTTCATAGCACACGCCAATTCTTCCAACATCAAGGGTTGATCCATTTCAGTCTCTACCTCCGGAGCGAGTTTACAGGGTACGTGGCGTTCAAGGTAAGCAGTGGTACGGTTCTTGTTGTGTAGTGTCACTGCACCCGCTCGAGTTTGTGTCTGGTTGTACAGAGCCGAGTAGTATTCCTGGAAAACCTCAAGAATTTCCCTTAGGGAGCCTTGTGACGCCTCACCTTGTGTGTGGATTCTGTGAATGTGTTGCTTCTTCCGTTTCTCCTGGAGCATCCTTGCCCGCAATCTTCCGCTCTTGTTAGAGTGTTCATAGAAAAACCTAGCCAACTTTTGCATGGTGTGTAGTAGTCCCTGAAAAAGTTGTGAATTCTCTGCGGGCCACAGTATGGCGAAGATAAGTGCCTTCAAGTGTAAGTTTGTGTTCGGGTTCCAATTCGGCTATTTGTTTCGTCAGTGTAGTCATGCGTTTTGCCCGTTCTTTTTTGCGTCTGGTGCTGACTTTGATGAAGTGTCCTCGGATGGCACATTTATGTGCTTCCCAGAGCATCAGTGGAGGCACGTCTGGTGTTTCGTTGGTCGCGAAATATTGGTTAAGAGTTTTGGCAGCTGTGGTAGTGCGCTCTAGATCGTTCAATACGTTTTCGTTAAGTTTCTACTGTCGTTCTCTGGGTTTAAACAGCGGGGAGCTTGTGTCTGCCAATACCGGTGCATGATCTGAGTGGTCCATAATCCCCATGTCAGTGTTGTGGAATAGTGATGCACCGAACGGTTCGCTGGCGAATAGTTCCCAGCGAACATAGCATGTTCGCGTTCGCCACGGCGGGCGAACATATGCGCGGTTCGATCCGCCCCCTATTCGTCATCATTGAGTAAACTTTGACCCTGTACCTCACAGTCAGCAGACACATTCCAGCCAATTAGCAGCCTCCCTAGCAGACCCTCCCACCTACTGGAAGGCATCCATTTTACATTCATTCTCAAGCTGCATGCTTAGTGAGAGGAGGGAAAGTGTAGCTGCTGTTGATTAGATAGGGAAATGCATAGCTAGGTTAGGGTATACAGTGTCCACTACAGTCCTGAAGGACTCATCTGATCTCTGCTGTAAGGACAGCACCCCAAAAAGCCCTTTTTAGGGCTAGAACATCAGTCTGATTTTTTTTTTTTTCTGTGTAATGTAATTGCAGTTGTTGTCTGCCACTGCTGCAGCTTCTGTGTCAGGCTCACAGTGGATACTGTGCCCAGTGCCACCACTCACTCACTGGTGTCACAATAGCTTGCATTTAAACAAAAAACTTTTTTTCACTGTTAAAGATTGGTTAGCAGTTCAAGTTGTCTCCAAAGCGGTGTTATCAGGCTCGTGGATACCTGTACTTGAATTTTACCACTCTCACTATTGGTGTCTTTCTTTGTTGAAACCAAAAAACTTTTTCACTGTTATAGATTGAATAGCAGTTCGTTGTCTCAAAGCGGGTGTGTCAGCCCTACAGCGTGTTCTCTGCCAGTTCACAGTGCCACTCATATCTGGTGTCATAATAGCTTGCATTTAAAAACAAAAAACTTTTTTCACTGTTATAGATTGAATAGCAGTTAGTTGTCTCCAAGCGTCTGTGTGTCAGACCTACAATGTGTACTCTGTCAACCTTTGCCAGTTCACAGTGCCACTCATATCTGGTGTCATAATAGCTTGCATTTAAAAACAAAAAACTTTTTTCACTGTTATAGATTGAATAGCAGTTAGTTGTCTCAAAGCGGGTGTGTCAGCCCTACAGCGTGTACTCTGCCAACCTCTGCCAGTTCACAGTGCCATATCTGGTGTCACAGTAGCTTGCACGCATAGTACCACTAATCGAAAAAAAAATGACAGGCAGAGGCAGGCCACCCAGCAGGGGCCGTCGTGGTCGTGGTGCTGTGATTCCCTTTTGCCCTAGAATAATGCCCAGTTTTCAGAGGCCAGGTACCCTGAACTTGAAAAGTTCTGAGGACATAGTTGACTGGCTAACACAGGACACCCAATCTTCTACAGCTTCCACTCGGAACCTTGACGCAACATCCTCCTCCAGCTTAGCTTCGGGCACCTCTCAAGATACCACTCACCCGCCTGCCGCCACCATCAACACTAGCACCACAGCCGCTTCACTTGGTATGTCAGAGGAGTTATTTACACATCCGTTTGAAGAAATGAGTGATGCGCAACCATTATTGACAGAGGATGTCGATAACAGGGATATGTCTCAATCAGGCAGCATTACACATGTACGGTGTGATGATGATGATGTTGTACCCGCTGCTGCTTCCTTTGCTGAGTTGTCAGATACAAGTGAAGCGGTTGATGATGATGATGCGTCCATGCATGTCACATGGGTGCCCGCTCGGCAAGAAGAAGAACAGGGCGAAAGTTCAGATGGGGAGACAGAGAGGAGGAGGAGACGAGTTGGAAGCGGGGGGGGGTCGTCGCAAGGAGCTAGTGGCACAGTCAGACAGCACGCATCGGCACCCGGGTCGACAGCACGCCAATCAACGCATGCTGTGCCCACCACCAGAATGCCGTCATTGCAGAGCTCAGCAGTGTGGCATTTTTTTGTGTGTCTGCCTCTGACAACAGCGATGCCATTTGCAACCTGTGCCAAAAGAAACTGAGTTGTGGGAAGTCCAACACCCACCTAGGTACAACTGCTTTGCGTAGGCACATGATCACACATCACAAACGCCTATGGGATCAACACATGAGTACAAGCAGCACACAAACTCAAAGCCGCCATCCTCCTCCTGGTCCAGCATCTTCAGCCACGTCAACCACTGCTGTCCTCCTTGCCCCCTCTCAACCATCCGCCACTCCGTCTCTCGCCTTGAGCAGTTCCTGCTCATCTGCCCACAGTCAGGTGTCTGTCAAGGACATGTTTGAGAGTAAGAAGCCAATGTCAGAAAGTCACCCCCTTGCCCGGCGTCTGACAGCTGGCTTGTCTGTACTATTAATGTAAACAAACAGAAAAAATTCCCCCAAAAGGGAATAAATATAGGTGGATTGGCGCTGTGCACAAAATAGCAACTACCCCCAGTGTCTAAAAATCACTCAAAGACACTCCCAAATAGTGATAAAACAAAATAGCAAAGTGGGGGGTGCAATAAACAGAGTAAAGGGTACAAAATATGAATACTTAATAGTAATCGTTGTTGGAACTTAATCTGTAAAACATAAAAGTCCATACATAGTGTGAAACTGTAAACAGTAGAAATAGTAAAAGAAAAAGTATTGGGTCACTCACAATAAATAGAGCCTAAAATAGCAGGCTCTAGCTTGATTGCATGTGGAAAATCAGCTTTTCCAAGCTATTCAAGATGTCCCCACGATCTTCCTATAGGTACTGGTGCAGGATTCCAGATGTACGAAAGATAGATAATGGACCAAAATTTTCAAGCTTTAAAAAAGTATTTACTTGAATAAAATAACAAGGTAAATAAAAATTTAAAAGTATTACATATAAAACACAACGCGTTCCGACAATATGTCTTTCTCAAGTGTAAAGTCCTCTTCTTCCGGCGTCCTTTTCAATCTGTGTTTCCGGAAATTGAATTTCCCGCCGAGTTCCACTTCCGGTATGACGTCATGACGCACGTTCCGTTGTTGCGTCATGATGTATCGGCCGTCATTGCGTCATTCCTATACGTCCATTCGGCAACCCGGAAGTGACTAAGGGGCTCCATTTAATAAAGTCTCTATTTTGCTCTGTGTCAGTGTGTATCAGGGGCTCTGAGGACAGGTGTCAATCCATATCTGCCAAGTGTCCCTATGTAGGAGGAACAGTCCCTATTCTGCTCTGTGTCAGTGTGTATCAGGGAACCTTAGGGCAGGTGTCAATCCATATCTGCCAAGTGACCCGATGTAGGGGGAACAGTCCCTATTCTGCTCTCTGTGTCAGTGTGTATCAGGGATCCTTAGGACAGGTGTCAATCCATATCTGCCAAGTGACCCTATGTTGGGGTAACATTCCCTATTCTGCTCTGTGTCAGTGTGTATCAGGGCTCTGAGGACAGGTGTCAATCCATATCTGCCAAGTGACCCTATGTTGGGGTAACATTCCCTATTCTGCTCTGTGTCAGTGTGTATCAGGGGCTCTGAGGACAGGTGTCAATCCATATCTGCCAAGTGACCCTATGTGGGAGGAACAGTCTCTATTCTGCTCTGTGTCAGTGTGTATCAGGGGCTCTGAGGACAGGTGTCAATCCATATCTGCCAAGTGACCCTATGTTGGGGTAACATTCCCTATTCTGTTCTGTGTCAGTGTGTATCAGGGGCTCTGAGGACAGGTGTCAATCCATATCTGCCAAGTGACCCTATGTAGGAGGAACAGTCTCTATTCTGCTCTATGTCAGTGTGTATCAGGGGCTCTGAGGACAGGTGTCAATCCATATCTGCCAAGTGACCCTATGTAGGGGGAACAGTCTCTATTCTGCTCTGTGTCGGTGTGTATTATGATCTCTGAGGACAGGTGTCAATCCATATCTGCCAAGTGACCCTATGTAGGGGGAACAGTCTCTATTCTGCTCTGTGTCAGTGTGTATCATGGTCTCTGAGGACAGGTGTCAATCCACATCTGCCAAGTGACCCTATGTAGGAGGAACAGTCCCTATTCTGCTCTGTGTCAGTGTGTATCAGGGATCCTTAGGACAGGTGTCAATACATATCTGCCAAGTGACCCTATGTAGGAGGAACAGTCTCTATTCTGCTCTGTGTCAGTGTGTATCAGGGGCTCTGAGGACAGGTGTCAATCCATATCTGCCAAGTGACCCTATGTAGGAGGAACAGTCTCTATTCTGCTCTGTGTCAGTGTGTATCAGGGGCTCTGAGGACAGGTGTCAATCCATATCTGCCAAGTGACCCTATGTAGGAGGAACGGTCTCTATTCTGCTCTGTGTCAGTGTGTATCATGGTCTCTGAGGACAGGTGTCAATCCATATCTGCCAAGTGACCCTATGTAGGAGAAACAGTCTCTATTCTGCTCTGTGTCAGTGTGTATCAGGGGCTCTGAGGACAGGTGTCAATCCATATCTGCCAAGTGACCCTATGTAGGGGGAACAGTCTCTATTCTGCTCTGTGTCAGTGTGTATCAGGGGCTCTTGAGGACAGGTGTCAATCCATATCTGCCAAGTGACCCTATGTAGGGGGAACAGTCTCTATTCTGCTCTGTGTCAGTGTGTATCAGGGATCCTTAGGACAGGTGTCAATCCATATCTGCCAAGTGACTCTATGTAGGGGGAATAGTCTCTATTCTGCTCTGTGTCAGTGTGTATCATGGTATCTGAGGACAGGTGTCAATCCATATCTGCCAAGTGACCCTATGTAGGGGGAACAGTCTCTATTCTGCTCTGTGTCAGTGTGTATCAGGGGCTCTGAGGACAGGTGTCAATCCATATCTGCCAAGTGACCCTATGTAGGGGGAACAGTCTCTATTCTGCTCTGTGTCAGTGTGTATCAGGGGCTCTGAGGACAGGTGTCAATCCATATATGCCAAGTGACCCTATGTAGGGGGAACAGTCTCTATTCTACTCTGTGTCAGTGTGTATCATGATCTCTGAGGACAGGTGTCAATCCATATCTGCCAAGTGACCCTATGTAGGAGGAACAGTATCTATTCTGCTCTGTGTAAGTGTGTATCAGGGGCTCTGAGGACATGTGTCAATCCATATGTCAAGGTGTCAATATGTCATATGTCAGGTGTCAATACATATCTGCCAAGTGACCCTATGTAGGAGGAACAGTCTCTATTCTGCCCTGTGTCAGTGTGTATCAAGGGCTCTGAGGACAGATGTCAATCCATATCTGCCAAGTGACCCTATGTAGGAGGAACAGTCTCTATTCTGCTCTGTGTCAGTGTGTATCATGGTCTCTGAGGACAGGAGTCAATCCATATCTGCCAAGTGACCCTATGTAGGGGAACAGTCTCTATTCTGCTCTGTGTCAGTGTGTATCATGGTCTCTGAGGACAGGTGTCAATCCATATCTGCCAAGTGACCCTATGTAGGAGGAACAGTCTCTATTCTGCTCTGTGTCAGTGTGTATCATGATCTCTGAGGACAGGTGTCAATCCATATCTGCCAAGTGACCCTATGTAGGAGGAACAGTCTCTATTCTGCTCTGTGTCAGTGTGTATCAGGGGCTCTGAGGACAGGTGTCAATCCATATCTGCCAAGTGACCCTATGTAGGAGGAACAGCCTCTATTCTGCTCTGTGTCAGTGTGTATCAGGGGCTCTGAGGACAGGTGTCAATCCATATCTGCCAAGTGACCCTATGTAGGAGGAACAGTCTCTATTCTGCTCTGTGTCAGTGTGTATCATGATCTCTGAGGACAGGTGTCAATCCATATCTGCCAAGTGACCCTATGTAGGAGGGAACAGTCTCTATTCTGCTCTGTGTCAGTGTGTATCATGGTCTCTGAGGACAGGTGTCAATCCATATCTGCCAAGTGACCCTATGTAGGAGAACAGTCTCTATTCTGCTCTGTGTCAGTGTGTATCATGGTCTCTGAGGACAGGTGTCAATCCATATCTGCCAAGTGACCCTATGTAGGAGGAACAGTCTCTATTCTGCTCTGTGTCAGTGTGTATCAGGGGCTCTGAGGACAGGTGTCAATCCATATCTGCCAAGTGACCCTATGTAGGGGGAACAGTCTCTATTCTGCTCTGTGTCAGTGTGTATCATGATCTCTGAGGACAGGTGTCAATCCATATCTGGCAAGTGTCCCTATGTAGGAGGAACAGTCTCTATTCTGCTCTGTGTCAGTGTGTATCATGATCTCTGATGACAGGTGTCAATCCATATCTGCCAAGTGACCCTATGTAGGAGGAACAGTATCTATTCTGCTCTGTGTAAGTGTGTATCAGGGGCTCTGAGGACATGTGTCAATCCATATGTCAAGGTGTCAATATGTCATATGTCAGGTGTCAATCCATATCCATTGTGATTTAGGAATGTTAGGTGATTTCTGCCCTTTATGGATTAAGAGCAGACTCTGCATCAACTGTGTAATTTTCCATGGGAGTTTTGCCATGGATCCCCCTCCGGCATGCCACAGTCCAGGTGTTAGTCCCCTTGAAACAACTTTTCATTCACTATTGTGGCCAGAAAGAGTCCCTGTGTGTTTTAAAATTCGCCTGCCCATTGAAGTCTATGGCGGTTCGCCCGGTTCGCTGGTTCGCGAACATTTGCGGAAGTTCGCGTTCGCCGTTCGCCTATTGTGGAATAGTGTCAAGTATTCTTGTGCAATGAATATGTCATCTATGTTACTATAGTGTGTGGACGGCTGAATAGTATGTGTAATCCCAGTCTTCCGGGTGACTCGTCCTCCAGCAATCCACTAGGCCCAGCTTGCTCAGTGACCTAAGGACCGAGCGGAGGCAGTGTGTACGGACCATACTTGTTCCCCTGGAGGTGTCCAAATGGGGGTCAAGTGGTAAGCTCAGGTCCCCAGCCACTACTAGAAAGCCTTCTCTGAAACCCTCCAGTTTGGCTAGTGTCCGGCTTAGGAAGATATGTTGCTTTCTATTGGGACTGTACAGGCATGCAAAGGTATAGTTATGATCTGCATTGGTGCCCTTAAGGAAGCGATATCTCCCGTTGGGGTCTGCTAGTGATGCAGTGCAAGAGAATGGGACTGTGTGAGTGAACAGTATCGCAACCCCGGCCCTCTCAGCTTCGACGTGGTTTGCATTGTATCCTACGGGGAAGCGGTGGTTTTCAAGCTTGGGTGCCTCACTACCTTTAAAATGCGTCTCCTGCAGGAATGCCATGGATGTTCTTGTGGCCCACAGCCGTTTAAGCAAATGGGAGCATTTCTCCAGGACATTGAGACCCTGAACATTGTTCGACCAGTACGTTAGCTGGGCTGGGGTAAAACCCATTTTGGCCGCTGCCGCAAAGGGGGGGGGGATCGTCTGGGCCTGCTGGTGGAAAGGAGCAGAGGGGGGAACGATTGGGGGGGAGAGTAGAGAGGAAGGTGGACAAGAAAAGAGGTGGGTACGGGGTTAAGGTGTCAGTCAGGTGTGTTTGGGTGAGGGGGGGGTGTATTGTGTGTAATAAAATGTTTTGAGACTGAATGGTTTGGAAATCTGTTCAAGTTATTGCGGCAGTGTTCGCCTAGCCGTGTCTTGAGGTTCCTTGTGGTCATTCCAACGTATTGGAGACCACAAGAACATGCTATGAGATATATTACATTTTTGGTATTGCCATTAATAAAATCTTTGATGGGATATGATTTTTGCGTTTTGTTAGATTTAAATTGGGTAGTCTTGGATTTTGTGGATGGGTCGGTACTTGCATACTTTGCATTGCTTACATTAATAGAAACCTTTTGTGTTGGACATTAAAGAGGAGGATAGATTATACTTTTTGGTATTCTCTTTAGTAAAATTAGAGGTTAGAATGGATTTGAAGTTAGGGGCTCCTCTGAATAAAATGTTCGGTTAGTCAGGTATGATTTCTTTGAGGATGTCATCTTGTTTTAAAAGATGCCAATGTTTTTTGACTATTTTTTTGATTAGATTATATTTGTTGTTAAAACCAAAAATGATAGGCAAATTGGATTGGTTGGTATTAAGATTTTCTTTGTAATTTAAAAGGTCAATTCTTTCTCTTTTTTATATCTATTGTATTGTTAAGGCTGGCTAGTGGATGGTGTTTCTCGATAAATTTATTTTTTTGGAAAGTCTGCTTGTTGATTAAAATCATCAATTTGAGAGCAATTTCTCCGCAATCGCAGGAATTGACTTTTAGGGGCACTCTCTAGTCATGGTTTGTAGTGGCAACTGGATTGGTCGATGGCTGTGTTTTGTGCATATTTTTTTTTTTTTTTAAATTTCGATATTGAGTTGTCCATCTTTGATAAAAAGTTTGAAATCTAAAAAGTTAATGGTAGTGTTGCCGTATTCACATGTTAAAATGATTCATCTGTCATTGGTGTTGAGGTATATAATTGGTGCATATTTAGTTGCCAGGCGATATTGTTCAAAAATCTTAAAAAGGACATGGAGTCTTTGGCATAAGATTTCATGAGTTGGACCGAGGGTTGTAAAAAGATATTAATGTATTGGGACAAATTGCATAGGATGGATCCCATCCCTGATGCGATAGGTCTTCCTGGTGGATTTATTTTTATTTTTGTGAATTTTCAGCAAAAAATATATTACCAGGATTTTTGGATTCTTTATGTTTAGGTAGTTGATTTCATGTTTGTTTAGAATATTGCTGTCAGTGCCTTTTTTTAGGAAGGATGATAGGATATTTTATAGTTGGGGTCTGATGATAATTTGTCGTATACATTAGTGTCGTTTAATTGTCTATAGGCTTCCATTATGTACATGTCACTTGATAAAATAACTAGCCCTCCTCCTTTGTCTGACAGTTTAATTACTATGCTTTGGTCGTTTTGAAGTTCTCTGATGGCAGTTCTTTCTGTTAGTGTGAGGTTGTGAGGTTTGTTGTACTTAATTTTTGCAGAGTCTTTTAGAACTAACTTCTCAAACATAACTAGGGGGGCAGATTTAAAGTGAGACAGAATGTTTTTTTTTTTACTTTTCTTTAAGATCTGTGTAGATAATAGGATTAGGCTCTAGGTGTATTGGAGGAGTAGCGGGGGTAGTGTTAGTCTGGGAGTCTTTTTCATTAAATAATCTTTTAAGAGAGGCTTTTCTTACAAACTTGTTTATGTCTATAAAAGCTTTAAAGGAGGTGAAAGGTTTAGTAGGGGTAAATTTAGGACCCTTGTTATCTGAGCCAGGGCCGGCCTTTGGGGTGTGCGAGCTGTGCGGTCGCACAGGGCGCCATAACACAAGGGGCGCCCTGGCAGCCGACACGGCTCACAAGCTGAGTCCATCCTATTACATGAAAAATTACTCCGTGATGGTCCAGTGGTGCACCTAGCAGGAGCTGCAGCCAGATCATCATAACTTCTCCCTCGCGGTTCTGGCGCTCAGTTAATGAGTCAGAGCGCAGCCTCAGAGATTCCCAGGCCGCGCTCTGACTCCACACAGCGACAGAACCTCGAGGGAGAAGTTATGATCAGCACTCCCTGCTATTCACCTCCAGCCCACCAGAGGCCAGCACTGGAGATCGGGGACAGAGGAGACTTGTGATCGGGCACCAGAGAGAAGGGGCACTGCATGAAAGCAGAGGCAGCTTGGTACAAGGTAGGAGACTGTAATACAGCCTTGAGTTCCCAGCCACAGAAACTCCTCCAGTCTGTGACAGGGAAAGAAGATGCTGAGTATAGGTGGTGTTACATCAGCATTAGTCTGCTGGTGTAAGACTACCTACATATCCTGTCTGTCATATACCCTCATCTGTACCCTAACTGTGATAATGTGTGTATATCTGTGACTGCGTTTTATGATGTGTCTGTGAACATCATGTGTGTTCATATCTGACAAGCTTCTTCACTAAAACGACAATTGTCAGTGAATTTCAAAGTCACCTGTGCTTCGAATTCAGCTATTTTGGCGCCAAATATGAAATCCGCTTAGAATTCCTGAAAAAAATTCATGTTAGTAATGTTAGTTATCTGTATGTGACTGTGTCTATCTATGTATATGCGACATGTGATCTGTGGATTTGTATGTGTATTAATGGTTAAACGCTCTAATGTACATATAGAGCAAATTAAAATAAGGAAAATATTTTACAAAGAAACTTTGAATTAAAAAAATACACAGTGTGTATTAACTGAGTGTGTGTGTGCCCATCATCATGCGTGAGTGTCTGCATGCCTGTAACTGAGTGTGTCTGACTGTCTGCTTGTAACTGTTTGTGTAACTGTCTGCTTGTGCCTGTGAGTGTTACTGCATACAGCTTTTTACTGGGGGGATGGGGCGCCGTGAAGACTTTTCGCACAGGGCGCCTAATGGCCTAAGGCCAGCCCTGATCTGAGCGGTAGATAGAGTTTTATGGGATAAGTTGAAGATGCCACTTTCTTTTTCATTTTGAGTTGTTATTGTCTTTCTAATCTTTCTAATCTTCCTCTCTTGTGTTCTTCTCCAACTGCGTTTTCCTCTGAACTTAAGTTTCTTTTCTTTGCTCATGATGGATATGGTGTGAGTGCGCATCAGTTTGAGTGAGTCTGAATGTCTAAAAATTTTTTTATCAGTGTCAATTTCAGAGTCTAGTGATAGCAATTGGTATCTGTTGGGGTGATGATAGGTGATGGGAGATGATAGGTAGTTTGAGTATTCGTTTTGCTTTGGGTGATTATATTTGGTTCTTTGTGGTTTGGGTGATGCGTGGTTTTCGATAGGATTGGGTACATTGTAGTAGTAGGAGGGTTTAGCTTGTGTATTGGATACTTTGTATGAGGTTTTGCGGTATTTGGGTTGTGGTTGATAGAATGTGTTAGGGTTGTGGCGGTATTGTTTGTGTGGAGGTGCATAGTTTTGATTGGTGTGAGGTTTTTGAAATCTTATTCTGGGTGGGGAGTGATAGGGGGGTTTGCAGTTATGAGTAGAATGGTGGTGGTTTGGGACATATTGGGATGTGCGTCTGGAGTTGTGTCTTTGTTGGTGTGGCGAAACCAACCTCGCCACTGTCCACTGGAGAGGACTGGTTGCTCGCCTGCTCCCTTTAGACTATGGTCCTGCATTTTAAACTTTTATTCGTGCCTTTCTGCGGACTGTTAAAGCTATGCTACCCCAGATAGCTATGCCATGGAGCCCAGCCGTATACTGAAGACTGTATGAAAGACTTTGGCTCCATGGCGATTGAACTGTATGTATGTGATCTGAGCACCATTCGGTAATAATGTGCACTCAGATCTAAGCTATCTGGGGATATGTAGAATGTATATGTTTTATGGAATAAATGTAACTGTATGTAAATTTATGTCTTTTATTGTCCTTTGTCTGCCATGTGGTTAATGGAGTCTTGCCTCTGTCCTGGGAGATAATTTGATTACTTCACACTTATCTCCAGGACAGAGAGGAGGGATTGTGATGTAATTGTGGGTGTGTTTTACGGTTCCCCTGTAACGATTGGTTGTACTGTGTCCCACCCTGTGGGTTTTCCCCTTGCATGGGGACTTGCATAAAAGCCAGTGTGTGGCCTTTACAGAGAGTTCCTTTTTAACCCTCAAAGTGAAGTGTCGTCTCATTATTGGGGGAGGATTTACTGTATGCTGTTAGAGACTGATTGCCAGGAGTGTAAGCCGCTTGGGGGCTTTTCCTGTTCGTCTGCTAGCAGCTATTCGTGTGTCTCCAGTTCGGGAGTTGGTGAATTCGTGGGTTTGCAGTTCAGGAGATTGGTGCTTGCAGCAGCTGTCTGTGCATCTGAAAGGGGAATATCGCCTAAACGGTTTTTAACCTCTTGTGTGCAAAACGGTCCGTTACAATTGGTGGCAAGCGCCGGGATCATTCCCACAGCCCAGAAGGACAGCTACAAGGTAACACCATCCCCTGGACTTACAAATGGAGGGCAGCAGGGCAAGCATGGCACCCAGCTACACTCAGGAGCAGTATGACAGAGAATTTACCACGCGGATGGCTTTCTTTGGACCCAACCCCCCGGAGAGATGCGTGCAGCTTGTGAGGAGACATGTAGAAGAGTACCTGCAGGTCAGAGCAGGGCGTGCACGTAAGTTGGCAGGTTGGGAGAGACCCCAGTGGCAGTGTATGTTACAGGGAGCTGAAAGTACCGTCCTTCCTCCCCAGCGGCAGTATGTATCCCAGGGAGCTGAAGGTGCCGTCCTTCCTCCCCAGCGGCAGTGTGTATCCCAGGGAGCTGAAGGTGCCGTCCTTCCTCCCCAGCGGCAGTGTGTATCCTAGGGAGCTGAAGGTGTCGTCCTTCCTCCCCAGCGGCAGTGTGTGTCCCAGGGAGCTGAAGGTGTCGTCCTTCCTCCCCAGCGGCAGTGTGTGTCACAGGGAGCTGATGAAGGTGCCGTCCTTCCTCCCCAGCGGCAGTGTGTGTCACAGGGAGCTGATGAAGGTGCCGTCCTTCCTCCCCAGCGGCAGTGTGTGTCCTTAGGAGAGGAGACAGTTGGTCCCCCTCCCCAGCAGTTCAGTGAGTTACAGGGAGATGAAGGTGTCGTTCTTCCTCCCCAGCAGCAGAGTGAGTTACAGGGAGATGAAGGTGCTGTCCTTCCTCCCCAGCAGCAGTGTGTGTCCCAGGGAGCTGAAGGTGCCGTCCTTCCTCCCCAGCGGCAGTGTGTCCCAGGGAGCTGAAGGTGTCGTCCTTCCTCCCCAGCGGCAGGGAGCTGAAGGTGTCCCTCCCCAGCGGCAGTGTGTGTCACAGGGAGCTGATGAAGGTGCCGTCCTTCCTCCCCAGCGGCAGTGTGTGTCACAGGGAGCTGATGAAGGTGCCGTCCTTCCTCCCCAGCGGCAGTGTGTGTCCTTAGGAGAGGAGACAGTTGGTCCCCCTCCCTAGCAGTTCAGTGAGTTACAGGGAGATGAAGGTGTTGTTCTTCCACCCCAGCAGCAGAGTGAGTTACAGGAAGATGAAGGTGCTGTCCTTCCTCCCCAGCAGCAGTGTGTGTCCCAGGGAGCTGAAGGTGCCATCCTTCCTCCCCAGCGGCAGTGTGTCCTGCAGGAAGCGGAGACAGTCAGTCTCGCGCCCCAGCAGCAGGACAATATATTAAAAGGGGAGACAGTTGGTCTCCCCCTCCAACAGCAGAGAGAGTGTCAGGGAGAGGAGCTTGTTACCCCCTCCCCCCAGCAGCTGAAAGTATGTATGGGAGAGGAGCTTGTCATTCCCTCTCCCCAGTGACAAAAAGTGGGTAAGGGAGATGAACTTGTTACCCCCTCTCCACAGCGGCAGCGTTGCCCACCAAGGAGAGACATTAAGCTCCCCACCAGTGCAGATGGGACCGTGGTCTCTGCGCCCAAGCTACAGGGAGTACGGACAGCCGGTCCAGCTCCCCAGCGGCAGAGTATTTTACCAGGAGGGGAGAATACTTCCCAGCGGCGGCCTAGTCCACCAAGGGGAGATGAGAAGCCCCACAACCGTGCAGATGGGACCGTGGTCTCTGCACTTACAGCACAGGGGGTAGGGAAGGTCGGTTCTGGCCCCCAGCGACAGGGCTGTTTAGCCAAAGGGGAGACAGTCGGTCTCCCCCTCCAGCAACCAGGCTCCAACCAGACTACTTCCGTGGTAGTGCTGGCATCAGGACAGAGTACCGCTGGTCTCTGCCCACTCAGCAACCCACCCAGTCCACTTACCAGTCACCCGCACAGCCATGGTGAGGCGCCTGGACATGGACAACGTTCTCCTCTACCCAGGTGTAGTAACCAGTTCTTGTGGGTGGGCTGTATTACTGATTGTGTTTTGTGGGTGGGCTGCTGGACTAACAAGGGCACTGACCGGCATGAGGTCAGATACCCTGTTAGTCTGATTGGTAAAGGGGAGAAGTGTGGCGAAACCAACCTCGCCACTGTCCACTGGAGAGGCCTGGTTGCTCGCCTGCTCCCTTTAGACTATGGTCCTGCATTTTAAACTTTTATTCGTGCCTTTCTGTGGACTGTTAAAGCCATGCTACCCCAGATAGCTATGCCATGGAGCCCAGCCGTATACTGAAAGACTGTATGAAAGACTTTGGCTCCATGGCGATTGAACTGTATGTATGTGATCTGAGCGCCATTCGGTAGTAATGTGCACTCAGATCTAAGCTATCTGGGGATATGTAGAATGTATATGTTTTATGGAATAAATGTAACTGTATGTAATTTTATGTCTTTTATTGTCCTTTGTCTGCCATGTGGTTAATGGAGTCTTGCCTCTGTCCTGGGAGATAATTTGATTACTTCACACTTATCTCCAGGACAGAGAGGAGGGATTGTGATGTAATTGTGGGTGTGTTTTACGGTTCCCCTGTAACGATTGGTTGTACTGTGTCCCACCCTGTGGGTTTTCCCTTGCATGGGGACTTGCATAAAAGCCAGTGTGTGACCTTTACAGAGAGTTCCTTTTTAACCCTCAAAGTGAAGTATCGTCTCATTATTGGGGGAGGATTTACTGTATGCTGTTAGAGACTGATTGCCAGGAGTGTAAGCCGCTTGGGGGCTTTTCCTGTTCGTCTGCTAGCAGCTATTCGTGTGTCTCCAGTTCGGGAGTTGGTAAATTTGTGGGTTTGCAGTTCAGGAGATTGGTGCTTGCAGTAGCTGTCTGTGCATCTGAAAGGGGAATATCGCCTAAACGGTTTTTAACCTCTTGTGTGCAAAACGGTCCGTTACAGTTGGGAATAGTAATCATTTGGGGCAGGGTGTCTGTGGGTAGAGGGTATTATGTCAGATGTGTATTTTTTATTCTGGTGATATGTTCTTACTTGTTTGTTGGCATAGTCTTGCTTATCTTGGATGTATTTTTTTTAACTTTAAGGTGTTTAGTGTCTGTTTTCATTTTTTTCAATTTTACTTTGGATGAGTATGGAGTTAGATTCAGTAAGTGGTAGTAGTTTGCCTCTCAGATAATTTATTTCAGTGTCTATTAAGGACAGTTGTTTTACTTTTTTTAATAATAAGAGTCTCCATTAGGCCAAAAGTATACATTACTAACTTATTGTTCTATTCATTCATTAATTATATGTCATCTTGGTCTGAGTTTTGAATAGTCTCAGCCCTCTTGGGGTAATGTGTTCGTCTATGTACTTTTTTAGTGTGGCAATTTCCCACTTTAGTTTAATTTCTGTTCTTAGGACTTTTTCTAATTTTGTAAACAATTCTTGTTGACTGTAGCTAGTTTGTCTGGTGAGGACGGAGCTAGTAGGTACGGTGTTGTAAACATGGTTGATATCTATGGTGTAGCTGTTTCTGAATTTAAATATAGACATGTTGGTTGGGAAGCAGCTAACTCCAGATGAAATTGAGAAGAACAACAGAAGGAGAAAAACAAAAACATGATATAGGCTGTCAATCTGTCAGAAAAATCTTATCCAGCAAAAAACGAATCTCCGAAACTCAAATTAATTTCATTTTAGAAGGTATAGATATTGTTTTAAAAAATAACTACTTCTGTTTTTTTAATTTCTTTTATCTCCAAAAGCCATTGGAACCAGGTTTGCCCCCAGTTATGCCAACCTCTTTATGGCAGATTGGGAATCCACTGCCATATGGGGTGAGCATGCCTGGCGGGCGAACCTGGTTACCTATTTTAGATACATAGATGACCTTTTTTTTTATTTGGGAAGGTTCAAAGGATTCACTCAATTCTTTTTTAACACGCCTCAACACCAATGACAGGGGAATCATTTACACATATGAATACAGCAACACCACCATTAACTTTTTAGATTTAGAATTTTTTATCAAAGATGGACAACTCAATACCAAACTTTTTTTTAAAAAGGTATGCACAAACACAGCCATCGACCAATCCAGTTTCCACTATAAACCATGGCTAGAGAGTGCCCCTATTAGTCAATTCTTGCGATGGCGGAGAAATTGCTCTCAAATCGATGATTTTAATCAACAAGCAGACTTTCTAAAAAATAAAATTTATCGAGAAACACTATCCACTAGCCAGCCTTAACAATACAATAGATATAAAAAAGTAAGAAAGAATTGACCTTTTAAATTACAAAGAAAATCTTAATACCAACCAACCCACTTTGCCTATCATTTTTGGTTTTAACAACAAACATAATCTAATTTAAAAAATAGTCAAAAAACATTGGCATCTTTTAAAACAAGATTACATCATCAAATAAATCATACCTGACCAACCGAACATTATATTTAGAGGAGCCCCTGTGAAGGATTCCATGTACTTACTCGTATGCCTTCAGTTATACCCTCTCCCTGCTGTTTAAATACTTGTAATAGTTGGTTTCAGTATGTGTTGAATAAATGTATTCATCTACCAAACAAGAGACCACCCACCCTGGGTAGCAATCAGCCCTAGAATGTGGAGAAAACCGCAACTTAATTGCTCCTAGGTGGCCACCATTCGGCATACGAACACGTGGCGAGAACAAAGGATGGCGGCCATCTTAAAACTCACGAATGCGGTCAGCAGGGCTTCTGCATGAATTGCCTGGAACTATTTTCGGCACGGCAAACATGCGAACGTCCGGTCCTCATGGAAGTCCTGGATGAATACGTTCCCCTCCACGAATCAAACTGGCATTCCTTAGATAGAATCTACCGAACGAGGGGAACATTCGCATGCAACCAGCTGCACCATACGAACGGTGGATTTCGTGTAGTTAGACGTGAACAGAGACCGGCTCTTGCTACTGATTTTATGGAACTCTAAATCGGATACCTCCACATGGCGAGCCGGTCAAACTTCTACACGATGCAACATGGAAACTACCAAATGGAATTTCGTGAGATTTGGATATGTGACTACTACTATCCTCAGCTACCCAGGTATGTTACTGTTATATTTGTATGTATTATAGAAAGTACTTTTCTGAAAATGTTAAAAATTGTAATGTTTCTGGCCAGCAGATAATTGAGCTTAGTATATTGCTGAAACTCAATTATCTAGCCTGGCCCAGAGGAGGAGCCTGTTACTGTTTAAATTGAATGCCTGTTGCTTTCAGTAAATCCGTCTTGTTCCACCATTAAGCTTTGGCTCATGTGTGGATTATTCGGCGATACCAGGGATATTTCTTCTTGTGGAGTATTGGGTGATTTTCTTTTATGGGAAGAAGGTAATGCTTGACGGTGATACCGTATACTACCGTCACAGCCCCTAACTTCAAATCCATTCTAACCTCTAATTTTACTAAAGAGAATACCAAAACAGTATCATCTATCCTCCTCTTTTCTGTCTAACACAAAAGGTTTCTATAAATGTAAGCGATGCAAAGTATGCACAAGTACCGAGCCATCCACAAAATCCCAAACTACCCAATTTAAATCTAACAAAACACAAAAATCCTACCCCAAAGATTTTATTAATTGCAATACCAAAAATTTTATATATCTATTAGTATGCCCTTGTTGGCTCCAATACGTTGGAATGACCACAAGGAACCTCAAGACAAGACAAGACTAGGTGAACACTGCCGCAATATCTTGAATGGATTCCCAAACCATTTCAAATGTATTGGTATTATGTTTTTTATATTGCCTCCTCTCCATGGTGTAGTACCTTTTTTTTTTTTTTACCATAGAAACATAGTCTGCCGTCACATTCTATGTTTCTATGTTTCTATGGTATTAAAAAAAAAAAAAAAGGGTACTACACCACGGAGAGGAGGCAATATAAAAAACATAATTGGAAAATGCAAAATGGAATGGGTTTTTAACTTACAAACTCTTACACCTGATGGTCTTAACATAATTTCATTTAAATTTTATTTAACTTACAAAGTCTTACACCTGATGGTCTTAACATCATTTCATTTAAATTTTATTTATCTTGCATTTATATGTTCTTACTTTCTGTACACTTGATTCCTCTTGTTATTAACATATAGTGCTCCTTTTATTCTAAAAATATGTTTTATATTTCATTTCAGTTTTTATTAATATCTTCCCCTTTTATCTTACTCTCCTAACATACCACTGTTTTAATGAGTGCCATATTTGTAACTCTAGCCTTATGTCTGCTATACAATTTTTTTCTTTTGTATCATAATCAATTAGCTGACCTGTTTTGACCTGCTCTTTCTCCACTAGCAATGTCTGCTTTATATAAATGTATTTATCTTCTATATACATATATGTAGAAGTGTATTTTGCACTTGTATTACTGTGTTTACTTGATTATACTATGATTGTTTTGGTGTATGCTTATATTATCATGATATCAGTATCTGTTATTATACCAATCCCATCTATATTGCCATTTTTCTGTCATTCTTTAACAATTGCCACACCTATTATGGCCGCCACACCATTTCTCTGCCACTCATTTTCCTTCCCAAGATGGCTACCGCCACTTTCCTCTCCCTTTTTTAAAAATAATTTGTATTTATTATTTCCATTTTCTAGTCTAACCACACTGGTGGTCACTGTGGTCTGCATCATCTCCCCGACCAGCCCCATGTAACCTCTGATCCTCTACTCAATCCATAAAGCAGACAGATCGATCTGATAATATGTAGTTTCAACTACCCACACTACAATCCCCATAAGGCTTTGAGGCCGGTATGTGAAAATTACGTTCATTCACATATTTCGGCAAACAATGCCAATTATTAACCCCTACAACGTTCATTTTATATTTATTTGGGAATATTACACTGCTCTCATGTTGGAACTTTTAAAATATTAACATTTCTAACTGTTTTGTACATGCTATCAAATAATGGTTTTTCATTGGATGGACCAATTTTAACTTACCCCATACCTATATAAACTCAAACAGTGCCAGGTAGAAAGTTTTTACTCTATTGATAAAGCCATTTTGGTGAAACGCATTTGGATGTTTATTATTGCTGTTCTCCAAAGAATTTTAGGCGGGGATCAATCCACCAATGCTGTCACCATAGAGCAGTTAGCCTGCTCTATCTCTGTGAGTATATTCTCCTATTGACCATATATATCTTATTGAGAGCACTATCCCTGCCTTTACTTCTTGTCGTTTTGGGTTCCTGACACCTCCATCTTTAAGAACACTTACACCATAGCCTTCAAGTGGGGATTATACCGATGTATGCTATACACACCAGAGTTGGCTTAAGCTCTAACAAATGTGAGTGTTACCCTATAACCACTGTGACTGCTTACTTATATATTATTAAGAACATTATTGCTGCCTTTTTGTAATTTTGGGTCTCGAGATCCCTCAAGTCCCAGAACACCCGCATTATATCCGTCAGTGGGGATCATACCGCTGTATGCTATACACACCAGAGTTGGCCTAAGCTTCACCACATGTGAGTGCAACTCTACTGTTTTAATGTTATAGCTATTATCAGTGAGATTGAACACACAATGAGCCTCTTCTCTTCTTGTTGCCCCTTTCTGTGTGCTACGGCCAGCTGAGAAGTGCAGATCTGCACCCTCCTAACCTCAAAAGAACACACTCGACCCAAAGTACACTTATAAAGACATATATACATATATATATATATATATATATATCCACTATTCACTCATAGTTTGTGGCACAGCCCTACTGTACCATTATATATACTATCTGCGCCTACAGAAATAGAGCTACAATGGCTCTAGAAAGTTTGAGTGTTCCATTGTTATTGCTAATATTGTCTGCATATATTATCTAACTGTATTGCAGTATTATAGAAACATAGAATGTGACTGCAGATAAGAACCATTCGGCCCATCTAGTCTGCCCAATTTTTTTTAAAATACTTTCATTACTCCCTGGCCTTATCTTATAGTTAGTATAGCCTTATGCATATCCCATGCATGCTTAAACTTCTTTACTGTGTTAACCTCTACCACTTCAGCTGGCAGGCTATTCCATGCATCAACTACCCAATAGTACCCAGTAATACTTCCTGATATTATTTTTAAACCTTTACCCCTCTAATTTAGTCCTCTTGTTGTGGTAGTTTTTCTTCTTTTAAATATAGTCTCCTCCTTTACTGTGTTGATTTCCTTTATGTATTTAAATGTTTCTATCATATCCCCCCGTCTTGTCTTTCCTCCAAGCTATACATGTTAAGATCCTTTAACCTTTCCTTGTAAGTTTTATCCTGCAATCCATGAACCAGTTTAGTAGCCCTTCTCCGAACTCTCTCTAAAGTATCACTGTTCTTCTGGAGATACGGTCTCCAGTACTGCGTACAATACTCCAAGTGAGGTCTCACCAGTGTTCTGTACAATGGCATGAGCACCTCCCTCTTTCTACTGCTTATACCTCTCCGTATACAACCAAGCATCCTGCTAGCATTTCCTGCTGTTCTATTACATTGTCTGCCTACCTTTAAGTCATCAGAAATAATTACTCCTTAATCCCTTTCCTCAGATTTTGTGGTTAGGACTCTATCAAATATTCTGTACTCTGCCCTTGGGGTTTTACGTCCAAGATGCATTATCTTGCACTTATCCACATTAAATGTCAGTTGCCACAACTATGACCATTTTTCTAATTTACCTAAATCATTTGCCATTTGGCTTATCCCTCCTGGAACATCAACCCTGTTACATATCTTAGTATCATCAGCAAAAAGACATACCTTACCATCAAGACCTTCAGCAATATCACTAATAAGAACATTAAAGAGAATGGGTCCAAGTACAGATACCTGAGGTACCCCACTGGTGACAAGCCCATGCTTCGAATATACTCCATTGACTACAGCCCTCTGTTGCCTGTCACTCAGCCACTGCCTTACCCATTCAACAATATTGGAATCCAAACTTAAAGATTGCATTTTATTGATAAGCCTTATATGTGCAACAGTGTCAAAAGCCTTACTGAACTCTAGGTAAGCAATGTCTACTGCACCACTCTGATCTATAATTTTAGTTACCCAATCAAAAAAAAAAATCAATAAGATTAGTTTGGCATGATCTCCCTGAAGTAAACCCATGTTGTCTCAGATCTTGAAATCCATGTGTTTTTAGATGTTCAACAATCCTATCCTTTAACATGGTTTCCATTACTTTCACTACTGAAGTAAGACTTACTGGCCTATAGTTGCCCGACTCCTCCCTACTACCTTTCTTGTGAATGGGCACAACATTCGCTAACTTCCAATCGTATGGGACTACTCCTGTTAACAATGATTGGTTAAATAAATCTGTTAATGGTTTTTCTAGTACACCATTAAGCTCCTTTAATAACTTTGGGTGTATTCCATTAGGTCCCATTGATTTATTTGTCTTTACTTTTGACAGTTGAAATATAACCTCTTTCCTAACTGATGCCCCTTTCCTTCATTTTCATCTGTAAATACTGAACACAAATATTCATTGAGGCAGTCAGCTAGACCTGTATCCTCTTTTACATACCTTCCTTCTTTTGTTTTTAATCTAACTAATCCTTGTTTTACTTTCATTTTCTTATTTATGTATCTAAAAAATGTTTTGTCCCTTTTTTGTTCTGACTGTGCTATATTCTCTTCTGTGTGTGATTTGGAATTGTAAAGGATGCTGTTATCTCTGTCGTACCGATCCTTGCACCTTCTCCCAAACTCCCAGTAGAATAATAGCGAAGTAGTGATTATAGCTCCCAATTCCCCCAAACATGAGTCGAGACTTCATGAAGGGGCAAAACGATCTGATTTATTGATGGCCAAACTCAGCCTTTTATGATGGTCTCCCAGCAAGGAAACTCCCAATGGGGACCTTGTGGAAAACTGTGACAAAATATACAGTTTACAGTACAATTATTAAACACACCCACAGAAACAGTGCAATCCCTCCTCTCTAACCTGGAGATAATTAACTTAAGTGGTTAGATAGAACCTAATTATCTCCAGGTAGAGAAAACATATAATTTTTACATTTTGACAAAACTGTAATAAAATCCATAACTCATATTTGGCTGAACGTAGTCTCCATGTTCCACATACCCCCAGATAGCTTGGATCTGAGCGCACAATATAGACGAATAGTGCTCAGATCCCACGAACTCAGTTCTCAATATCGTTGAGTAAAGTTTTTAGTTCACCGGTTGTTCGGGAAATTGAATCCGAAAAGAGTTCCATACCTGCAGCTACCCGGGGTCGGTCTAGCTCGTATAATACGAAAGTCCCATCGGTGAAGTGTTTGGGAGTTATTAACCGAATGGGTGGGAACTTGGTGCGCTTCAGCGGTGTGCAGTTAACTAAGTGTCCGAAAACAGTTCCAGAGGGTCGACGACCATCTACCGCTGAGCGTTCAATGATTTTAAAATGGCGACCCCCACGTGTTCAGCAAATGAACTCGGACCACCAAGCATTTCATCAATTACCTTGTGGTTAACCGCAAGGTCTGGGTGGTAAATGAGCTGCAAACCACCCTGGTGGGAGGTCGGGTGGTTCGGGAGATTGTTCGGCTCTTTTACAAATACACGAAATAGCCAAACACACGAATATTTAGACGAAATGCTGTTTCCCTGAGTCTGTCCAAACAGGGATTTCATCACAGGAATCTCTTCTAACTTGCTTAGCCTCTTTCTGCTTAATCTAATAGATCATTCTGTCTTCCTCACTCTGGCTTTTTAATAATTACTAAATGCTAACTTTTTTTTTTACTATTTTGGCCACATCTGCTGAGTACCACAGTGGTTTCTTGAATTTTTTGCTTTTATTGACAAGCCTAATACAATTTTCTGTTGCCTTCAGCAGTGCAACTTTTAAATAATCCCATTTCTCTTGGACTCCATTTAAATTGCTCCAGTCTGATAAAGACTCCTTTACAGATATTGTAATTTTAGAAAAGTCTGTTTTTCTAAAGTCTAAAACGTTTGTTTTTGTGTGGTGTGACAGTCACTGTTCTTATATTTAACCACACTGACTAATGATCACTGGATCCTAAACTTTCACCTACAGTAATATCTCGTACCAAATGTCCATTTGTTAACACTAAATCTAGTATGGCCTCCTTACGAGTTGGCTCCTCAACGACTTGTTTTAGAGACAATCCCAGTAGGGAGTTTAGAATATGTGTGCTCCTGGCACAAGCAGCTATTTTGGTTTTCCAATTCACATCAGGAAGATTAAAGTCACCCATGATGACTTGAGCAGGTCCTTGCTCTATAAGTTGTAAGTAGGAAACCTTAAATATTTATATCTACATTCTACACTATTGGATCCTGTGTTATCTATTTCCACATATTATTTTAGCTATTTCCTCAACTAGTAGATTATCTAACTCTTCAGTTTGTCCTGGGGGCCTATAAATCACCACCTACACGAGTTACTGTGTGATTACCAAATTCTAACGTAACCCAAACGGACTCTATGTTCGCCTCACTTACTTTTATTATGATAGATTTTATGCTATCCTTCACATACAGGGCCACCCCTCCCCCTTTCTTGCCTTCCCAATATAAAGAGTACCCTGATATTGCTATGTCCCAGTCCTTTTTCTCATTATACCATGTCTCAGTAATAGCGACTAAATCTACATTATCAATTGCCATTATTGTCACAAGTTCATGGATCTTATTCCTTAAACTGTGAGCATTTGTAGACATAACTCTAAGCTTATCATTTTTAAATACACTTGCTACAGGCACCTTCTGTCCTTGTTTTGTGGGGCAATTGGATTGATGTTTTATCACCTTTTTCCCCTCCCAAATACATCCTAGCAAAACCTCTGAACTGCTCACTGAGAACATTTGTTCCCTTTTGAGAATGATGCAAACCATCTTTTTTGTACAGCTCATTTCCATTCCAAACAGAGCTACCATGAGAAATAAAGCCAAATCCTTGCTCCCGACACCATTCACCAAGCCACAAGTTAGTCTCTAATAAGCATCCGCCTGTTGTTCTGAGTGTTATACACAGGCAGAACCTCAGAGAATGACAGTGTGGAAGCAACCTGCCGTACATCATTGGCAAAAACACTAAAAACTTCCTTTAACTCTGAAACCTCATTGCAAGCCAAGTCATTTGTCCTTAGATGGACAAGTACATCCAATTCCCCTTCCTGCTTTGCTCACTTAACAATATTACAAATACACAGATTGGTGATTACTGTGTATAGTGCGCTTACAAATGTAACTGAGTTAAAAATAAGCAGCTACACACTCTCTTATCCCCACTAATTATAATAATGAACCAAAGTGAGCTTCGTACAATCTGGATATAACATCCAGACTCTACTAATCAAATGACCGCTAAAGGTATAAACTTACCCTAAAATAGGGTTAAATCTCAGATGTATATCAGAACATATAAAGGAAACAAAAAATAAAACACAATATAGTGTAAATCCACAGGTGGTAATGTATTTGGGTGATAATTCAAGTAGTCAAACTCACATTGATCAGAGCCTCAAAGGGACAGGCTCAAATCACTTGCACAGTAATGTCGTATGGAGACACTGCATCATTTTGCCTGGAATGGATGTAAGCATGCTTAGGGGTATTTTTGTGTTTGAATGCAGGCATGCATTTGTATGTAGTGTTGGTTTGGGTAAGCAGGAGTCTATTTATATAGGATGTTGGTGTTTAAATACAGAGGAGTGCTTGTATGTAGTGTTAACATTTGAATGCAGGAGTGTGTATATGTGGCTCGTGTTGGAGTTTGAATGCTGAGATGTTTGCACATTTACAAATACACTGATACACATGAATACAAACACTGACAAACATGCATATACTCAGACCACACTGGCACATATGTAGATACACAGACACAGATACAAACACTCACACACATATATAAAGAGAGACCAAATGACAGATGCAGATACATTGACACACATACATATACAGAGACACACACAATTACATATTCAGATACACAGATACAAACACTGACACACATACAGATACACAGACAAATACACAGATACACATGCTGGTCAGCATTTACAAATTTTAAGCCACCCTACTGTTTCCTACATTTTGGGTGCGGGGGGTGGCTTCTGCTGGCTGAGTTTGTGGGGAAGTAGAGTCTGGTTTTGCTGTTTGCGCTACGGGAGGGAGAATTGAAGTAGATATTGAAAGGAGGGGTCCTTTAAGTCTCTGCCTTCAGTTCTCCCTCCCGTGTGGTTCAGTGTCTGCAGCTTGGAGGAAGTGAGGGGAAAGTAAGAGACCGACAAGGGGGGAGTAAAAGACATAAGGGGGTTGTAAGAGACACACAAGGGTGTGCAAAACACTCAATGTGGGAAAAAGGGGGAATAAGACACTTAAATGGGTAAGACATTAAGAGGGGAATAAAGAGGGGATCAAAAAATCAAAAGGGGGTTAAGAGATACAAAGGTGAAGATGCATGTTTTGGGGGGGAAGGGAGTTGACAAAATGCTAACAAAAATGATAGGGTGCTCTTAAAGCAGTCTGTACCTAATATTGATTAAAAAAAATAGAGCCCCTGCACGACCATCTGAGATCCACTGGGCCGCCCGGGAAGCTAAGCAGGTGGAAGCGGGGCCATACATACACATACCACTCAGACACACTCAGATTTCCCTACACACACTCAGCCTCTCCCCATACAGTTCTCACTCCCTTAATACACACACACACACTCATCCACTACATGCACTCTCACACACACATAACACTCATGATTTCTATGATAAATTGACACTTTTATAATTAATTAATTAAACCTCCCACTTGGTTGTTAGACAGCCAAGGTGGTTTGTTTCCTGTTTTGGATAGCTCCACTGAGTGCTAGCTTCTAATGAAGCCCTGCTTGGAGAAATGTGTTTAGTGTGGTATTGAAGACTATTTATTTCAAAACTTTACCTTTGTTCATAGTGTTTTTTTTAAATAAAGTTTAATGCTTTGGTAAATACATTCCCATATGCCTTTATTATTTTGTACTGACCGACTTCCTGGCTCCTGTATATCCTAGCTGGGGATTATACCACCAAGGCCTTTTACTACTTGAGCAGGTCCTTGCTCTATAAGTTGTAAGTAGGAAACCTTATTTATTTATATCTACATTCTACACTATTGGATCCTGTGTTATCTATTTCCACATATTCAATTAATATTGGACTAGCCACTACACTTCATACTGGATTTCCAAATATACAGAGACAGTAATAATAACATCCATGCTCAACACAGCAGAGCTATAAGTAGTTTTTAACCCCTTAAGGACGGAGCCAAATGTACACATTGTGAACAAAACAAAATGTAAACAAAACCTGGCATTTGCGCTACATGTCTGTCCAACCGTAATACACCTCTTTCATAGTAAATGCACCCACCCTTATTATATATCATTTTATTTAGGGGAAACAGGGCTTTCATTTAATATCAAATATTTAGCTATGAAACATAATTTAATATGAAAAAAATGGGAGAAAATACGTTTTTTTTGGATTTGTTTAGTTCTACATGACATTTTAACGGTCAATGTCATAATACGGTTTGCTTTTACTGCAATAAAATACACATATTTATATTCAGTAAAGTCTCACGTGTAAGACAGTACCCCCTATGTACAGGTTTTATGGCGTTTTGGGAAGTTACAGGGTCAAATATAGCACGTTACATTTGAAATTGAAATTTGCCAGATTGGTTACGTTGCCTTTGAGACTGTATAGTAGCCCGGAAATGAAATTTACACCCATAATGGCATACCATTTGCAATAGTAGACAACCCAAGGTATTGCAAATGGGGTATGTCCAGTCTTTTTTAGTAGCCATTTGGTCACAAACACTGGCCAAAGTTAGCGTTAGTATTTGTTTGTGTGTGAAAAATGCAAAAAACGCCAATTTTGGCCAGTGTTTGTGACTAAGTGGCTACTAAAAAAGACTGGACATACCCCGTTTGCAATACCTTGGGTTGTCTACTATTGCAAATGGTATGCCATCATAGGGGTAATTTTCATTCTTGGGCTACCATAGGGTCTCAAAGGCAACGTAACCAATCTGGCGAATTTTAATGTGAAAAAAATGAAACGCAAGCCTTATATTTGACGCTGTAACTTTTGAAAACACCATAAAACCTGTACATGAGGGGTACTGTTGTACTCGGGAGACTTCGCTGAACACAAATATTTGTGTTTCAAAACAGTAAAAAGTATCACAGCAATAATATTGTCCGTGTAATGCTGTTTGTGCGTGAAAAATGCAAAAAACGTAACTTTTACTGGCGATATCATCGTTGTAATACATTTTACTGTTTTGAAACACTAATATTTGTGTTCAGCGAAGTCTCCCGAGTAGAACAGTACCCCCCATGTACAGGTTTTATGGTGTCTCGGAAAGTTATAGGGTTAAATATAGTGCTAGCAAATTAAATTCCCTTTACTTTCGGTATGGGTTGTCAGGCAGGTCCTGCTAATTGTAATTAATTAAGATACCTAATTATGTAAAAATATTACATAAATATATATGTAGAATTAATATATGTATATATATATACGTATGTGTATATATATGTATATATCTATATAATTTTTTTTAAATATTTTTATTTATATATAGGTATATAGTGATATATACGTATATATTTATGTATATAGATATATATATTATTTCGTTCTACGTGTATTTTGATATATATATATATATATTAATTTCACAAAACAGTTAGAACGAAATAACACACATCTATATATTTTTTAATTATTTATTTTTAATTATTTATTTTATTTTATTTTTTAACGTATTTATATTTTTATTTTTTTTATATTATATATAAATATATATATAACAATAATTATATATATATTTAATCAGTATCAGTCTACGTGTAATTTGATATTAATATATATATATAATTATATATATATTAATAGTAAAATACACCTAGATGGTGTATGTGTGTGTATGTATATGTGTATATATATACTTAGATCATATATATATAATATATATATGATCTAAGTATATATTTATTTATTTTTTACACCATTAACTTATTTTTATTTTATTTTCAGCCAGCAGGGGGACCACCTGTAATTACAGGCAGCCCCCCTGCCGGCAATACAGAAGCCAGCTATACCCGGCCATGTGATTGTGGGGTCCTCGCTAGGACCCCACTCTCACATGGCCGGGGGGCTTCGACGAGGACGGACGTGCCGCGGGGGGCTTCCTGGGAGTCCCCCCAACCGCGATCGCCGGCGTGGGACCGCCGGCGACCGGGTAAGTTAACAAAAACCGGAGGGCGTACAATTACGCCCGGCGGCATTTAGAGCCGCCTATTAGAGGGCGTAATTGTACGTCCTCCGGTTTTAAGGGGTTAAAGTGTGCTCTCTGCATATATTAATCACAAATTGTTTTATCATAACATATTGCACTATTTTCTCTTTCTTCTTTTATTTTCTGTGAGATTTTACAAATCAAATTACTATCCATTTGCCGTATAAAGTATGTATATTTATGTATGTATAAAAATAATATCAGGAAGTATTACTTTACTGAGAGGGTAGTTAGTGCATGCAATAGTCTTCTGAAATTGTAGAGGCTAACAAAGTGGGGGAGTTTAAGCTTGAGTGGGACAGAAATAAGGCTATCCTAGATATAAAAAAAGGCCAGGGTCTAATAACAGTATTTATAAAATTAAGCAGACTAGATGGGCCGAATGTTTCTAACCTGCCGTAGCATTCTATGTTTCTTTTAAGGCCAATTTAAGGCCTTTATGGGGGTTCCACACCAGCTTACATAAATACATAGTGTAGCGGTCACTCCGGTGAGTAGAAGGATTTCCACTGTCAGAGACGTCCTTCCCCCAAGTGTTAGTCATGTTATAGCATTCCATACATACATAGTTCCATACACTCGACGACCAAACACTGCTGGCTGTGTTCGTATCCCAAAATGGCCGTTCACATGTGTTTGTACATACGAATGGCGACCACCCAGCCGACTGCTTAGAACGTCGAGGTGTTTGAGGTTATGGAGGTGTTAGGAGAGGTCAATAAGGTTAACAAGCAGCACCATCTGCATCTGGGTGGTCGGTCGTTCTGTAGTTTCTTTGTTAGTCAAACGGGGCAATGTTAATATAGGGACTCGACGTATTTGGCCAAACAGATAGACGAAGGGAATAAAATAAACTTAGAACAATAAGGATGTGGAACTCTTTGCCTGAAGAGGTGGTTTTATCAGAGTCTGTACTGATGTTTACATCGCCACTGGATGCATACTTGCAAAAAATATAATATTCAGGAATATACATTTTAAATTGTATAATAGTTTCTTTATCCAGGGATAAATCTGACTGCCATTCTGGGGTCAAAAAGGATTTTATTTCTAGTTTGTTGAAAAATTGATTAAAGCTTCAAACTGAGTGTTTTGCCTTCTTTTGGATCAACAGCAAAAACATATCTCTTTTCAGCCTATGCAACTATGTAATATATTTCCCATGGCAGATAAAATGGCATCAGACAGGGAATGCTGAAAAACCACAGCAACATCCCCATGGGCAATTGGGCCATCATCACGGGGCTCAGGGAGCCTCTGGATCACTAGAAGGTGCTGTCGAGTGTATAGCTCAATCCCTCCCCAGTAACTGGATGACACACAGTTCTGGGAGTACAACTGAAGTTTATTGAGCCACACTCGGCTTTTTATGCACAGACCCCCAGCATGGGGTCTCTATTCAAAATAACAGGCGTCCCTGTGTCTGGGAGATAATTGAGTCAAAGACCAGTAACTAAATTATCTCTCAATTACAGAGAACCACACACAAGAAATACATAAATCCCCCTGAAACTACAGTCACACTACAATGGAACCCCACAAGTCTTATATCCCCGAATATCCTGGGTCTGAGCACCCACGTTGCCCAAATAGCACTCAGATCCCTTCGGTAGAACGGAATCGCCATTCAGGTAGAGTTCTGACTAGCTGGCCACAAGGTATTAGCCCAATACAATTCAGAGTAAAAGAGGCAACAGGCGATCCACTTACTGAAGTTCCTGTGCAAACACTGATGATTGCCCCCCCCCAGTCTGCAGTTCCTTTCTCCCAAATGGTGTTCTCCTAACTTGCCTGGGAGCGGAACGAGCAGTGGTACAGAGTTTCGCAGGATTGTGTAGCCGAAAGGTGTTCCATACGCTCAACAGCCATGTACCGCCTAGTGTGTTCTGGAGAGAAAACGGTCGCCATTCATTAGAGTACATGTGTTCAGTTATACGAATGGCAGCCACCAAGAGAAAGCTACTGAGTTTATTACTTCTTTGAAGTTAACACGCCAGGGAGTGGTCATTGTCTGGGGGGGAGGGGGTATAAAAAGCGGAACACACATCCTCATTTGGTATAAAAAAAGGGGGGAGCACGGTCCAAACAGAGAGGAGTTTGGGAGGTCACATGTTAAGCATTCTCTTTTCTTGTTGTTTTTTCTTTGGTACTCTGTTTAAGCAAAGAAAGAGAGATGCACAATATGAGGCTCAGTGTCTTGAAATAAAATTGTGTGTGTGTTCTTTTCGGCATTAAATATGCACTTTTTTTTATTGGTGCATTATCTGTTTCTCTTTTTTGAGATTCCTGTGACTTAACCAATTCAAGATATCCATGTATAAATATATATATGTATGTATTTTACTTTGTACATCACACAAAAGGGTTGCTAAATAATTATTTATAACAGGCATGGTTACCCCGTTTTCTGTTTTGTCCTTTTTTTTTTGTCATTACGTTGTTAATTTTGTATTCCACATGCTCGCAACCTGCTTGAGTTCATAGATGCTCTTTTGGTCCCTTCTCACACTCTGGTGGCTGTTCCATCTAGAGATCCTCCTTGATGTTGATGTGTCTGTACAGCAAAGCAGTTTTGACATTCAAGTGGTAATTCTAAGGAATGCTCCAATGGTGGAGTGCTTTCAACGGGAGTCAATGTGTTTTTTATTTATTTATTTTACTTTACTTTTTTTTGTGCAAGAACATAGCAAAACATCAGCATGCACAGAAATGCAGCAGAAGACACTTAACATAAGTTATGAGAGAACATTTCTATTAAGTTGCATATATTTTATATTAAGGTAATGACTGAGTGACAGCTGTCTAATAGATTGGAACACCCTAGCTAGCTTCATGAGTGTAACGCAAGTGTCTAGACGACAAGAAGACTCAGATTTCTGGTTCAACAGATAAAGGATGCTCTGAATAAAGTAGAGAAAAACATGCAAGCACACAAAAAATAAAATAACAAACAGCAATCACTCCAGAGCTTCACATAATTCCTCCAGGCTAGTCATGAAGGTAGATTTAGCAAGATATTCTGACTGCCGTTAAGCCTATTCCCACCAATGGTAGGACACAGTCTCTCAAAATGATACATTTCTGCAATCTTAATAATTACCAGATTTTACTAATTACATGACGTAAAGTCATGATTTTATAAAGGACACGCAGGCGAGTATTAGGCTTTATCTCTTTCTTTATTCCTCAGCAGCAAAGAAAGGATATTGATATTTTTTAATATAGCAATAACAAAAAGAAAAACAAATACCCTTAAGGGTTAACCATATAACATTCCATATCCATTAACCAATAGGATCAGTCCTTGTACTATATCCCTTCATGTGAGGTAAACTACTTCCTCTTTCTGGCTGACGCCGAAGCTGAACACATCAACAAGGGAAAAACATTTTCTCAAACTTGGATAATCTTTCTTAGGGGTTCCGGCGAATGTTCCAAATAATGTTGAGATATTGGACGATCCCGGTTATGTCATCACAGGGTTATGCTGTAGGAGACAGAGAGATATATGGTAAAATGTATTCGAATATCGTTGTCATACATATATGTTGTACCGGTCCGTAGACAAACGTTTATATCTGAAAACATTGCTTGCGACATTCTAGCATAAATCAGTCTAAATCGCAATCTTACCCTAGAACCTTGATTCTAAACATCCAAAATGCTATAACTTGTTTATGAGCAAGTGGGTGGGAAAAAAATATGTGTACGGCTTACCTTTCAGTGGGCGGGCTAATACTCGCCTCAGTGTCCTTTATAAAATCATGACTTTACGTCATGTAATTAGTAAAATCTGGTAATTTTATTAAAGGACACGGAGGCTCTTATTAGGCTAGTTTAAAGCTATGATATGACCCTAGACGAGATATGTTCTGTTGGTCTAAAGTAGTATTCCTTGAACGTCGATTCTCGGGACCAGTCAGCTGTGCGGAGGAGGTCTTCCAGTTTACATCCAATGGAGAATGCTTTAGAGGCCATAGCGCCTCTAGTAGAGTGTGCTCCGTAAACGGCTGTGTCGATGTTAGCATTTGACATTATCCATTTCACCCAACGTGTCAGAGTTCCCGTGGATACTGGTTGATGAGGTTTTCTCACTGCCAAGAACAAATTATGTGTTGTTGGGTTCCGGAATGGCTGTGTCCGTAATTCATATTCCTGCAGGCATGCTACCGGGCAGAGGTTAGCGTTGTGAGGAAAGGAGGGATAGAAGACTGAAGTGGTGTTCGACTTCGTACGTCTGGTGATATTAAACAGGACACCATCCGATGTGAATGATCGTGCATCGATATCTAAAGCCCTCACGTCTGATACCCGTTTGCAGGAAATTAAGCATAGGAGCATCGCCAATTTTGCAGACACTTGCTTCAGTGTGAGGTTCGAATTTGGGGGCCAATCTTGCAACAACCGAAGGACCATATTCACATCCCATAGGGCCGTGTAACGAGGTTGTGGCGGACGTGCGAATTTTATGCCCCGTAGGAGACGACAGATCCATAAGTGTTTCCCAGCCGGGAAGCCTTCCCAACCAATGTGCCCAGCTGAAATCGCTGACCTGTACACATTTATGGTGCGATAAGGAAGCCCAAAACCTGGTTTATAGGAGCACGTATGGGATCCACGTGCCGTTCCACGCACCAACTACACCATGTGTTCCAGGCATGAGCATAGGAGCGTCTTGTCCCTGGGGCCCAAGCTCCTGCCAATAATTCCAAAGTCGTTTGTGAAACATTCGGCATGGTCCAGGGTCCCCGGAGAGGAGCCATGTTTGGAGTCTGAGTTGACCTTGCACCAGAAGTGGATGAGAGTTCCCATCGGGATCTGATAATAATTCCGTGCTCCCTGGAATCAATCTGGGGAGGTCGATTGACATTTCCATGAGGGAAGGGAACCATGGCTGTGCCGTCCAGAATGGTGTTATCAAAACCAACGATGCTCGGGAGCGCTGTAAGTGTAGGAGAGTCCGCGCTATGAGTGAGAAAGGGGGGAAGGCGTATAGCCTGGTGTTCGGCCAATTTTGTAGGAAGGCATCCACTGCCGTGGCGTCTGGGTCCGGTCTCCAGCTGAAGAATGAGGGGAGTTGAGCATTCAGCCGGGAGGCAAAAAGGTCGATGTGCATCGGTCCCCAGAGTTGGTGGAGTTTCTGGAATACTGTGCGATTCAATCGCCATGCACTGTTGTCTCGTAAATGCCTGGAGTGCCAATCCGCTACGGTGTTGGAGAGGCCTGGGAGGTATTCCGCCTGTACGGATATGCTGCGACTCAGGCAGAAATGCCAGAATTCTTTCGCCAAGTTCGTGAGGATTGAGGACCTCGTGCCACCCAAGTGGTTGATGTAGCGGACGGCTGAGACATTGTCCATGCGTAGGAGTATGGAACAATTGGTCGTGTGTCCGAGGAGGCTCCGTAGGGCGAATGACCCAGCCAGGAGTTCCAAACCATTGATGTGGAGTTCTTTTTCTTCGGAAGACCATTTTCCACCTGTAGAGGTAGGACCACAGCGGGCCCCCCAATCTGCTCGCGTCGGATTCTATGACTAGATCCGGAGTGGCGCCGAAGATTGCCTTGCCGTTCCATGCTTCCATGTGTTGAAGCCACCATGCCAGTTCCTCTTTTGCCGCGCAGTCTAGAGGTACAGAATCTGAATAGGATTGACCCAAGCGTAGGTGGGTTGCCTTGAGTTGTTGTAGGGATCTGTAGTGGAGAGGGCCTGGGAAGATCGCTTGTATAGAGGCCGAGAGCAGGCCAATTATCCTGGCTAGCTGTCGGAGGGTTAAGACTGGTCGAGCCAACGTCCTCCGGATTTCCTTCTTGATAAGTTTTACTTTTGCGGTAGGAAGACTGAGCGTTCCGTGTACTGCGTCTATATCGAAACCCAAAAACTCTATCGAGTGTGAAGGTTGTAGGATCGATTTGTCCCAATTGATTAGGAAACCTAGGTTTTGTAAAAGGGTTACTGTCCAGAATAGGTGTTGATTCAGTAGCTGTGTGTCTTGGGCCATGATCAGCATGTCGTCGAGGTATATGATCAGACGTACACCTCTGCTGCGAAGGAGGGCAACTACCGGTTTCAGCAGTTTGGTGAAGCACCACGGGGCTGAAGACAGGCCGAAAGGGAGGCAGCGGAAACGCCACATCGTCTGGTCCCATTGGAATTGCAGGAATTGTTGACAGTCCTCGGCAATCGGTATTGTGAGGTATGCATCCTGGAGGTCCAATTTTACCATCCAGTCTCCCAGTCTTAGTAGGTCTCGGAGGCAGTGTATTCCTTCCATCTTGAAGTGATGGTATGTGACAAAGGCGTTGAGAGGCCGCAAGTTTATTACTGGCCTCATGCCCCCACCTTTCTTGGGTACTAAGAAGATGTTGCTTAGGAACCCGGGGGCGGTAATGGGAACCCTGTATATCGCACATTTTTTCTCCAGTGCGTGAATCTCTTTTAACACTAGCTGTTTGTCTAGTGGGGAAAAAATAATCCGATGTGGCAATGAGAGTTGAATCGGCTGTTGTGTAAATTCGATGTGATAGCCGAGGATGGTCTCTAGGACCCATGTATCTGAGGTTAGGTTGTGCCACGCATCCTGGAATTGAAACAATCTGCCCCCCACAGGTACAAAGGGAATGGTGTGTAATGTGGAGTGACTCACCATAAGGCCGACGGCCATAGGAGGATCCCCTGGTTCCGCGTGGCTGCCATGATCTGCCCCTGGTCGGGAAGAAGGGTGATTGTGCCCTCGGTTCGGGTGGGTGGAACCGGGTTGTGGCGGAGCCTCGATAGCCCCGGAACTGAGTCCGGGAGGGGCGGCCGGACAGACGGCCCCGCTGTCTGCCGGCCCCCCCGAAAACCTTTTGCGAGAACACTCGCTTCATATTATGCTGTGCCTTATCTAGTGCTGTAAATGTGTTTACGTAATTACCCAGGGTCTTAACAAAATTGTCTCCAAATAAGAGACCTTTTGCCTGTGTGCCAGGCTCGGAGATTGCCAAATGCACTAGTTTTGGCTCGATTTTCAACAATATGGCTTTACGCCGTTCCGTGGCCAAAGCGGTGTTGGCATTTCCTATTAGGCATATGCCCCTCTGAATCCAGCCTCTGATGGCCATCAAGTCAATTGGGGTCCTCCCAGTAAGGGCCGCTTCGACCATATCGAAGATTTTAGCTATAGGCCCGAGTATGTCCAGGATCTTGTCCTGGCAGTGTTTTAAGGAGTAGTCCAAACCCTTCTTGGCCCTCCATCCTGACTTACCCAGGAACTGGGCGACCTTGGGATCCACTTCAGGGGTCACGCAGGCCATGTCTGGGACAGTGGGCCTTGGGCATTCCGCCCTCAGTTTGTTTCTTGTGGCCTTGTCGAGGGGTTTTCTGACCCTAGTCGCAATATAAACGGCCACATGAGTCGTGGGATACCACTCCGCTGAACGCGGATTGTGTAAGGTGTCGGGATCAAAAAGGGGTTCCCCTTGGGGGTCTAACACAGCGGACTCATCCGTCTCGCGCTCCGCGTCTAGAGCTGGAGGCGCGGTGTCGCTGCGTTCGGGGGATGAATTGTCTGAATTAATTGGGTCGATGTCATCGGACCCATCTGATACCTCCTCTGAGTCCGAGTCGGAGTCGGACGGATCAGATAGGGCTTTTGCCCTCTTCCAAGTCCGCACCGTTTTTGCCCGGCGGGGGGCTCTTTTACGTGGGAGCACCACGTCATCAATCTCAACAGGGCGCAACCTGTCCGTCTTACTGGTTCTGGAGGTAGCACCTGACAGATGGTGCGATTTACACGTAGCCTTGCGGCCGCTAGGGACCATTGGCTTGCTATCACTGGATATAGGGGGTGCCGAGCCCGGGTTGTGACCGGATGCCCTAATAGCAGAGGAAATGGAGTGGGACAGGGTGTCCGACATCGCCCCCATGGCATTAAAAATGGCCTGTGTGACAGACCTACTCATCGTGGCATCCAGGAGCGCCTGGAACTCCTCTGAGTTCACGTGCTCCTGGGATGCGTCCCCAACTCCCCCAATGACAGCAGCGTCTGTAGACATGGCTGTCTTATCACGTTTGCTGGGTTTAGTAGAGGTGGGAGGGGGGGTAACTGTCTGTTTATCAGCAGGGGACTGCATAGTGATCAAGAATGTGCACAGTAGCAGTATAGGGAGAAAGGAACTGAAATAAAACTGTCACTTTTGGACAAAATGCACACTGGCAGCACTGCAGAGGTTAATATACCGGCAGTATAAGGTAAGTGGCTGAGCACTAGACTAAAAGTAAAGGCAGGCACAGTTATACAAGGCACAAGTATTCTGGCACATATAATATGACAGCTTACCGAGTGTTCCCTCAGGAATGACTCCTGGGGGACACTGGGAAGCTGCCCAACACTTCCCTCACCCAATCAGCTCGCGCCCCTCCCTGTCAGAGTGGCGCGGACCGCGGGCGAAAAGAGCGGCAAAATTGCCCTCAGTTAAGATGGCCGCCGCGATGCGCGAGTGGACGGCGCATGCGCGAACGGCGGAAACAGCCGCCAAAGTAACAGCCGCCCGTTCTGGGCCGGAGGGGGTGAGGGGGGGGTGGGGAGGGGATGCCTGAGCGACCCCCACCCGGGGAAGTGGAAGAAGGAACGGGTTATAAACAACCCGAAAAACGGCAGTGCAGGATGGGGCTTGCCTCAGGGAGGAGGCAAGCACCCTGCACTGGGAACAGGAGGAAAAGCAAACATCAGTAAAATACACACAAAAAATTAAAATAATAGACAAAAACAAAACAGCAGATATACAAAAAGAAATTAATAAATAATAATATGAATCAGGAGAAACTAAACAACACAATATTTGAGGAGCTGAAAAAATATGTGGTACTTAGCTGAGGCAGCAGCAAAGAAAGAGGAAGTAGTTTACCTCACATGAAGGGATATAGTACAAGGACTGACCCTATTGGTTAATGGATATGGAATGTTATATGGTTAACCCTTAAGGGTATTTGTTTTTCTTTTTGTTATTGCTATATTAAAAAATATCAATATCCTTTCTTTGCTGCTGAGGAATAAAGAAAGAGATAAAGCCTAATACTCGCCTCCGTGTCCTTTAATAAAATTTATATGTTGTTGGTATAAAAATATGATGATAGGGCAGTCTCCTTGTTGCCTGCTGCTTTCCCTTTCCTTGCCTCAGTCCACCATGTGATCTACGGACTGCTCTCTGTGAGGTTTGCTGTTGCGGTCTCCACCCTCAAAGGCGTGCCTGTGGAGTATTTGAAACCACTGACTAGGCCCAGGGCCCAGTGCACATGGTTTAAGATACTTCATCAACTGCACCTCCAAGGAAAAATATTCCTCCCTAAGATTCCCTTCTCCTTACAAGGCCCAAGGTAAGGAAAATGGAGGAGGGAGAAACCTGTAGAGGTTTTTATAAATTAATTTAATCAGAAATGTACGTATTTTTTCACCCATGCCCCCTTTCACACATTGAAGCCCCATATAGCCCTCTCACATCCTGCAGCCCATATCCCCTCTCACACCCAGCAGCCCCCACCCCCTCTCACACTCAGCAGCCACTGCCACCTCAAAATCCAAGCAGCCAGTGACCCTTAAATAACCAGCAGCCCTGTGTCCCCTCCCACCCCAGCAGCTCATGTCCTCTCTCACACCTAACCGCCCCTGTTCCCTCTCACACCCATCAGCCCTGCCCCCCTCTCATATCGTCCAATCACTTTTTAAGCTCACACCTAGCAAATCAATGTTGATTCTCCCATTCAGCAGTTCTAAATCCCCTCTTACATCCTACAGCCCCATGTCCTATCTCACACTGAGCAGCTCATGTCCCCCTCTCACAACCTGCATCCCTATTTCCCCCTCTCACACCCAGAAGTCCCTAACTCTATAGAACCCCTATTATCCCCTGCTCTGTTGGGATTTGTGGCTGGATGTAGCTACAAATTCTGTAAGTTTTTCTGATGTCTTGCTTTTGTGCTTTATAAGATATGTCATTGTGTAACTGAAATAATTGTAAAAATAAAAGGTTGGTAAAAGGTTTGATACAACTAGCTTCCATCGTTTTCTTTAACTACTTATTTCCATTATATAATGCATTATAATCTTGTCTAATCAAACTTTTATGAAGAGTGAAAGCTTCACTCATCTGTAAGAAAGCAATCTAAGGGGAAGAGATGTAAAATTTTGTAATAGACAAATAGCATGCAGTACAAACTAAGCTGAAATAAGTCCATGATACACTATTGAGGCTTCTGCTTGTGTGTTGTAGTGACCGTCCTGGAATGTTTCTGCCGCCTGATCCTCAGGAGCTGATTATCGCCAGTCTCTTCCGTTGAAATTGAAGTGGAAGTTGTGCTTGTTTGGCCACACCCCATACTGGCCAAGGATGCTGAGATATTTATGAGGACATAAACTGCGCACACAAGTATCTGGAGAATCCTGAATCTTTTGTATAATGCCACGAGCTCTGAGAATAATCTTCCCGGAATCTGGAAGTAATGTACGAAGCCTTGTGGTGAAAGTCCAGCAACAAAAGGGAGTGCTGATAACATGTAGAACCTGATATTGAATTACTGTCAGCCATCTTGCTACTGTCATTCATTTTATGCAGTCTAACCTATGGAGTACAGACTGTGTTTTCTTCTGCTGTTTAAAAGACTATTTTTTATTTTTTATGGATTAAGGTAAAATATTTTATAGCAACATTTTTTTGTTTCCTTTTTGTAGAGTTAGCCGGAGATAGAGAGGAAGTGTTAGCAGATCCAGGGACAGGTGTAGGATTGAGTAAACTATGTGTGATTTTGATGTAAGCTGAGTACCTTGAGTCTAGGTTCCAGTGATTTTCAGAATTTGTAGAAATAATAAGGCTTACCTTTTCCACTTTCCCTTATTTTAAGTTGCATTACGTCCTATGGTTAGTGGGGAGTTAACTAAAGGGAAGGGGCCACAGAAGGTACCTGTAATGACTGGAATAACCCCCATTTTTGTTGGCCTTATATGACACCCAACACCTAACCCTCTACAATATCATATGCATAATATGCCCAGAGTGACCAAATCTATAGGCATTTCCCTGCAGGTCAGGACATGTTGTCCTTACATGCCACTTTTTGTCACCTTAGAGGCATAGGCCCTCCTTCTTTCTGCGTTGCTTCTCCTCTTTAGGTAGCTTAGTGGTACCTATATGCATAGGTTCTGGTGGAGGACCGCAAGGAGGCAAAGCAGGTAGAGAAGAAGAAGGCAAGGCGGGCAAGGGGTGAACATGCATCCAGCTATAAGACTGTCGCTGAGAGCATTTCTCTCGAATGCAATTGTCTTTAACAATGAGATAATCTAATAATGTGGGTACATCTCTGGATGCTATCTCATCGAGTAGGTAATCGGCTAAACCTACCTGAAAAAGTGTTACCAGAGAATCCTTGTTCCATGCCACTCTCGTCATTAGAGTGCAGAATTCTATGGCATAGTCTACCACTGTTCTGGAGCCTTGTGTGATGCGTAACAAGGCTCTCCCAGTGGAAGCTATCCTACCAGGCATGTCAAACGTTCTCCGAAAGGATGACAGAAAATCGGTGTAGGTGATGTTGGGACCAGATTCCCATATCGGGTTAGACCAGGCCAAGACCCTGCCAGAGAGATGGTTAATGACAAAGGCTATTTTTGACCTGTCAGTAGGAAAGGAGTGTGGGTTCATAACCATGTGTATATCGATCTGGTTCAGAAACACACAACAAAGAGCAGGATCGCCACTATACCATTGGGGTATTGTCATGTGTACGGAGTGATAGGAACCTGCCTGTACAGGTATGTGAACAGGGGCCGGTGGAGCAGTATTGGATTGTTGTGCCCCCGGTTGGAGGTAAGTGGTGTCCTGCAGAATAGTCTGCAATGACTGAGCAAGCTGATCCAAGCGGTGGTCTTGCTCCTACAGCTGGGAATTCTGAGCTGACAACTGCTGCAAGATGTCTGCTAGTTCCTTTGGCCTTGTTGTAATGTACCATTCACTAGAGAACCCAAACACGCAGACAGGACACAACAGGGATAATTGCAATACTGGTCCTTAGAATGGCCGGGCTATGCAAAAAGGAAAAAAGTAAGTCAAGGTCAAGGGAATACAGAGAGATGGAGTACGTAAAGACAAGTCGAGGCCAGGGGTAGAGAGAACAGAATAATTGTAAGACAAGCCAGAGATCGGTAACCAGAAAATCCAAATACAGAGTAATGCTCAATTGTAAACCAAAGACCACAACCGGGCACTGAGGCAAGGGGGAAGTTAGCTTATAGGTGTGTCTGATTGGCTAACCTCCAATTGGTGCTAATCACAACACGTGTGAGGAGTTTCTTCCTTCCCTTGTCATTTCTGAGGTCATCACTAAGTGCCGGGTCACATGACCGGGTCTGGCACACATATAAAGATGCAGCTCTGGAGCGTGCAGCATCAGACACACTGCCAGTTTGGAGTGCAGTGGCAGGGACAGCTGCACACAGGGACCAGATAAAGCCACTCGCATTGACTGGGTAAGCAAGATCCTGTGAGCGGCACAGGGGCAAGGGACCTGACACTGATAATATCCAAATAATCAGAAAGTTTCTAGTACAAAAACAGTGGTCAAGCTCTGTTTTGGGAAGATGACATCTAATTTCCAGTAGCCATGACAAGTGTCTTAAAACATAAAGGAATTGAGTGAAAGCAAGTCATAATGAATGATATGCAAATAGATTTTTGTACCTTAAATAAACATTAAATAAACAATTTTACAAACTTGCCAATTAATCTCCAGATCTTACAGGTTAATATAAAAAGATATTAAAGTAGTCCCATTAATGCTAGCACTTTGTCCATAACTTCATTTATATAACACACACTATTAAAAAAACACATACCTGTGGATAGCCATAAATATTCAGCATTTCTGCTATTCCCAGTGTTGTATCTGAAATAAGATCTCCGATAAAACCCACCACTTGGCCATGTTTCTTACAGGAGTAATTAGGAACTAACATTTTGTGTCCAGTTAAAATTTGTAAAACACTGCCTGTCGCTTTATTCACATGTCCACAAGAGTCAAGCATATGATAACCGAGAGTAACGTTGGGTAAAATGTCTGGGTTTCTGTTAACCTCATCAATGGCCAAGATAAAGGTCAGAAAATGTATGTAATTATCAAGGCTAATACTGTGGAAACATAAAATGATGAACTTTATTATAATCAGTAATTGTCATTTCATGTCGCTTAACTATTTGGATAACATTTTAAGCTATTTTTGCCAGAGTACATTTAATTGCTCACTTCAAATCCAAATCTGTGAGGTCTGAAACATGTTTGATAGGGTTAAGCATAACATATTTAAATATAGAGAGTAACTCCTTAAGAACCAATGCTCTTTTGATATGCAGCATATTTGTGACCTAGGCCTTTTTGCCGCTTTTGCCATGTGTTCATTCTAACTTCACCCTTTTTGTTTAGGTGCAACTTCATATTACACATCATATTTAAAGGATAAATAGGACTTTCTTTTGATACCCTGTTTGTATAAATAACACAGCATTAAATATAAATGAATGAAATATAACAAATGGAAAAAAAAATTCTCAACTTTTTATTTATTAATTTCAATACAACTAGTGAAACTAAAGAAAAATAGCTTAAACTAGCACTAATTAGCCCTACGATTGCCAATATGTCTAGGATTTCAGTTTATTTTTGAAAGTTATAGAACAAATATGACAAGGAATAAGGTACAGATATAAACCAAAAACTATCCAAAACTTGACATGCTGAGATTATAACTCATATAATAGTTATTATAGTATCCCACTATTATAAAATGCACATATTTAGGGGCATTTATAAAATGCCCATATTTAGGGGGCTGTGGCTAACTGCTTAGCAAGATGGCCACATGAAAATTTGCTGTGGCGACTGGGCACACAATACGTGCTAATCTGAGCCTACAAAACCTCATCTAAAGCCAAGAAAAAATTATGTCTCAACACAAAACTAAGAAGAGCTCTGCCAAGGCAGATAAGCTCAATTTTTCAGACAGTTACAAATTCTTGCGACAATTGCTGCCCAGGCCTTGCTCAAAGATGGCAGAGAGGAGTCTGAACACAGCTAACAAATGCCTGACCTGGAGATACAAACATCGACAGACCAAATTACTAAAACAGATTTAAACAAAGGGTTGGATGCTCTCTCGAACAAGCTGATCTCCATATGGCAACATATTGCAGACTCAATGCGCAAGGACATCCAGGAGCTGGGGAAAAGAACATCCCATGTGGAAGATAAATATGATGAATTCGCCACAGCACATAACAACATTAGGCTGAGAGGTGTCCCAGAGGCTGTCACAAATGCAGACCTACCAGCGTATGTTCAGGGCCTCCTCCGTGTCATTGTGTGTGTCTGTCTGTGTCATGGTGTGTGTGTCTCTGTCTGTGTCATGCAATGTGTGTCTGTGTCATTGTGTGTGTGTCTGTCATGTAATGTGTGTCTGTTTGTGTCACGGAATGTTTGTGTCATGGTGTGTGTGTGTCTGTATGTCATGGTGTGTGTGTGTCTGTCTGTGGCATGTAATGTGTGTCTGTCTGTGTCACGGTATGTGTGTGTCTGTGTCACAGTCTCTCTGTGTCGTGGTGTGTGTGTGTGTCTGTGTCATGTAATGTGTGTCTGTGTCACGGTCTGTCTGTGTTATGGTGTGTGTGTGTGTGTGTCTCTTTTAAGGTGTGTGTCTGTCATTGTATTTGTGTGTGTGTCTGTCTGTGTCATGGTGTGTCTGTGTTTCTGTCTGTGTCATGTAATGTGTGTCTGTGTCACGGTCTGTCTGTGTTATGGTGTGTGTGTGTGTCTCTTTTAAGGTGTGTGTCTGTCATGGTATGTGTGTGTGTGTCTGTCTGTGTCATGGTGTGTCTGTCTGTCATGGTGTGTCTGTGTTTCTGTCTGTGTCATGGTGTGTGTGTCTGTGTCACGGTCTGTCTGTGTCATGGTGTGTGTCTGTCATGGTATGTGTTTGTGTATGTGTGTTTTTACTCACCTTTTTTTCCCCCACGTCGTGCTGGTCTCCCCTCGACTGGGCCTGCCCCTATGGCTGAGATCATCAAGCTTGACGATCTCAGCAAATCCGCACTGATACAGGAAGCACCTCTAGTGACCGTCTGAGTGTCTGTCACTAGGAAGCAATGTAAACACTGCCTTTTCTCTAAAAAGTCAGTGTTTACATTGAAAAGCCTGCATGGACAGGCTATAGACAGCAGAGCCACTACATGAAGCTGTGTGTAGACTGTGATTGCCTAACATTGTATTACTTGTGTAACATTGTATTACTTGCATTGGCTATCTGCCGAAATGATGATGGCTCATATAGCAACACTGTCCAAACCAGGTAAACCTGTAACATATTCATCCTCACCTTGTGCCATTCAGCAGCTATGCGCCAGTATACCTTACTAGAGATGAGCGGACACCTGGAAGTTCGGGTTCGCCGGTTCGGCCTAACTTGGGCAAAAAGTTTGAGTTCGGACTCGAACTTGACCCAAACTTGACCCCGAACCCGAACCCCAATGAAGTCAATGGGGATCCGAACTTTTGGGCACTAAAATGGCTCTAAAAAGTCCTGGAAAGGGTTAGAGGGCTGCAAAAGGAAGTAAAATTGGGGTAAGAGTAGGACAAGTGCCCTGCAAACAAATGTGGATAGGGAAATAACCCGAAAAGAACATAAAATACATAAAAATGAAAAATAATAATCTTGAGCTAGAAGGAGGAGGTGGATGCGGAGTAGGAGGTTGAGGAAGCGGTGACCGTGGCGGTGTAGGTGAAAGCGGAGGTGGAGGAGGAGGGGAAAGCCAACACTGTTTTTTTTTATTTTAATTGGGGTAGCCCCCAAAATATTGGGACATATAAAAAAGAGAATTGAGTCATCGGCACCGGCCATGTTGGTGGAGTCCTTGAAACAGTGCAACATGGCACACAAGTCTCGCATGGAGGCCCACTCATTGGTGGTGAAGTGGTGTTGTTCCGCAGAGTGACTGACCCGTGCGTGCTGCAGCTGAAACTCCACTACCACCTGCTGCTGGACGCACAGTGTCTCCAGCATGTGCAAAGTGGAGTTCCACCTTGTGGGCACGTCACATATGAGGCAGTGAGCGGGAAGGCCAAAGTTACGCTGCAGCGCAGACAGGCGAGCAGCAGCAGGGTGTGAACACCGAAAGCGCGCACAGACGGGCCGCACTTTCTGCAGCAGCTCTGGTATATCTGGGTAGTTTTTTTAGGAATTTCTGCACCACCAAATTCAGCACATGTGCCAGGCAAGGGATGTGTGTCAAACCGGCTAGGCCCAGAGTTGCTACGATATTTCGCCCATTATCGCACACCACCAGGCCGGGCTTGAGGCTCAGTGGCAAAAACCACTCATCATGCCCGTCCACAGCTCCTGCATGGTGTGGGGTTTTTCCCCCAAACATATGAGTTTTAAAACAGCCTGCTGTCGTTTACCCCTGGCTGTGCTGAAGTTGGTGGTGAAGGTGTTACGCTGTCCGGATGAGGAGGTGGGAGGAAGCAGAGTAGGAGGAGGAGGCAACAGGAGGCAAAGAGAAATGCCCTGTAATCCTCAGTGGCGGAAGGCAATGCGCCAAACTCCTATCCGCCTAAGGCCCAGCTGCCACTACATTTGCCCAGTGTGCAATTAGGGAGATATAGCATCCCTGCCCATGCTTACTGGTCCACGTATCAGTGGTTATGTGGACCTTGCCACAGATGGCGTTGCGCAGTGCACACCTGATTTTGTACGCCAATTTTTTGTGCAGGGAAGGGATGGCTCGCCAGGAAAAGTAGTGGCGACTCGGAACCACATACTGTGGGACAGCCACCGCCATCAGGTTTTTAAAACTGTCCATCTCCACCAGACTGAAGGACAGCATTTCAGAGGCCAGGAATTTTGAAATGCTGGCATTCAGGGTCAGGGATCGCGGGTGGGTAGGGGGTACTTCCGCTTTCTCTCCAGTGTTTGGGAGATGGACAGCTGAACGCTTCCATCGGACAGTGTGGAGATGCTTGGGGACAGTGGCAGACGTGGTGGTGTTGCTGCCACATCCTCTGTTTGCAGGGTGGCAGGTGCCACTGTCACTCCAGAGGTGGAGGAAGAGGCTGAGACAGCAGCAGAAGAGGAAGTAGGAGCAGCCTGAGACCTTTCTTGGTTTTTGAGGTGCTTACTCCACTGCAGCTCATGCTTTGCATGTAGGTGCCTGGTCATGCAGGTTGTGCTCAGGCTTTGAACGTTTATGCCTCGCGTTAGGCTCTGATTGCACAGAGTGCAAACCACTCGTTTCTTGTTGTCAGCACATTGTCTGAAGAACTCCCATGCCAAAGAACTCCTTGGAGCTGGCTTTGGTGTGCTTGGTCCCTGGGTGCAGTGGGCAGTAGCAGGCGTACTGTCTAGGGGATGGCCATTCTGCTTTTGCAACCTGCTCCCTCTTTTGCTGTGCTGGTGCCTCTGTGCGACCACCGCCTCTTCCTCCAAACTGGACACGTCACTCGCATGAACTTGATTCCATGTGGGGTCTAGGACCTCATCATCCTCCACATCATCTTCCACCCACTCCTCAACCCTGCCCTCCTTGCCGGTCTGCACACTGCAGAAATCCACAGCAGTTGGCACCTGTGTTTCATCATCATCAGAGACGTGCTGCGGTGGTCCTCGTATGTCCACATCCCGAAACATAAGTGGTTGTGCATCAGTGCACTCAATCTCTTCCACCTCTGGGACAGGGCTAGGTGGATGGCCCATGGAAACCCTGCCAGCAGAGTCATCATAAAGCATAAGAGACTGCTGTGGCTCAGACTTGTGGCTCAGACTGCTTGGCTGATTTGCAAGGGGCTAAGGAGAAAGACAGATGGCCATGGGCTGCAGGTGCCAACTCTGAGCTTTCAGCAGGGGACTGGGTGGGACACAATGTGAAGGAACTGGAGGCACTGTCAGCCATCCAATCTATTATCGCCTGTACTTGTTCTGACCATTCACTGAGCGGCATTCGGGCCTACCAAATAACGCTGAAGGTTCTTTTGCCTACTCTCACTTGAGGAAGGTGTTTCACTTGTGCGTGTAGCTGGCACAGATCGACCACGTCCTCTCCCTGCAACAGGAGCTCCACCAACACCAGCAGCACCACGACCAGGGCCACATCCCTTATTTGACACTCTCCTCATTCTTTGCGTTCACCCACCAAACTAACAGATGGTTTAAATTAGAATTTTTCAAAGTGCGATTAACCACAGTATTTGACAGTTCTATTTGACTCTCAGATATGAAATGCACTGAAGGCCGCAAATGTTCTTTTTAGCACCTAAAAAATTTGAATTTTTCAAAGTGTGATGTAACCACAGTATTTGACGGTTCTATTTGACTCTCAGATATGAAGTGCATGCCCCAAATTTACTTTTTAGCACCCAAAAAATTTGACGTGGTCAAACTGCGATGTAACCACAGTATTTGACGGTTCTATTTGACTCTCAGATATGAAGTGCACCGAAGGTCCCAAATTTACTTTTTAGCACCAAAGAAATGTGAATTTTTCAAAGTGCGATGCAACCACAGTATTTGACAGTTCTATTTGACTCTCAAATATGAAGTGCATGCCACAAATTTACTTTTTAGCCCCCCCAAAAATGTGAATTTTTAAAAGTGAGATGTAACCACAGTATTTGATGGTTCTGTTTAACTCTCAGATATGAAGTGCACGCCCCAAATTTACTTTTTAGCACCAAAAATATTAAAAAATTTCAAAGTGCGATATAACCAAAGTATTTGACGGTTCTATTTGACTCTCAGATATGAAGTGCACGCCCCAAATTAACATTTTAGCACACAAAAAAATTGAATTTGTCAAACTGCAATGTCACAGCAGTATTTAAAAATGCCTAGATTTTGCCCACTGAGCTACCAGAACAGGATTATAGTAATGTGCCTGGCACACATGCAGTTGCAAGTGCCCACCTAACAATCAGACTGATTGTTTATTTCTCTGTGGCACGGGCTCAGGGCAGGGTACAAAAATGTAGTATAGCACCCACAAAAATAATCGCTGTCGTTTGCAGATTCAACACCAGAATTCTTTTGTAATATGTCCCTCACAGCTGCAGCATCCTCTCCTTACACTAATAAGAGCTTATATAGAGGCTGGGTCACATGCTGCACTGGCCAATCACAGCCATGTCATTAGTAGGCATGGCTGTGATGGCTTCTAAGGGCACACGAGTCTAATGCTTGTTGATTGTCTGCCCTGCAGCTTTTCAAAACGTGCCATTAAATCGACAAACACCGAACTCGAACCCGGGTTCGGGTTCAAAAAATCTTAATGTTCGGTACAAATCCAAACTTTACAGTTCGGGTTTGCTCATCTCTATACCTGACTCCTGCAACATGGTGGATGCCGGCCGCTGCGGACCCACGCCATTTTATAGCCCCACGTCCGCCCACGGCAATGACAACGTTGATGTGCATGTGACGTCATGCAAAAGACTCACACGCACATTCTGGGGTCAAAGGCAAGTTATGGCAATCGGATCTGTAGCAGGTTTATTTGAACACATTTTTACTTCTTCTCATTGCCCTGTCGTGGTTTTACCTTTGTAGGTTAACCGAGAGTGTATTCCTAAACGTTTATTTCTGGTTACTGACTTTGGCTTTGTTTTGACTTCCCTGTATACTGGTATCCTTGACTTTTGGCTTTCCCTCATCATTGTGTCTCCTTTTGTATTCCTGACCTCGGCAAGTATTCTGACTATTCTCTGGTATGTTAAGTCCGGCCATTCTAAGGCCCGCTAAGACGTTACCTTTAGTCCTAGGTGTGATATAATTCTGCGTGCTGGATCTACTAGTAATCCTGACTAAACCACATCACAAATGTCAAAATGTACGTCCAATATCTTACGTAAACACAGATGTAAAATTAATAACAAAAATATATGCCACACTGCTGAGCTGTGTTATACCAACTCTAATACACAAAGATCAGGTGGGGTTTGTTAAAAGCAGGCAGGGAGTGGATGGGACAAGAAAACGGGTAAACCTTATGCACACAATGCAGGCGGCGGCAAGTCTCAGTGTGTTCCTCTCCCAGGACGCTGAAAAAGTTTTTGATAGGTTGCACTGGGGCTTCCTTGCAACAGTTAATCGCAAATTTGAATTCCCAGAACAGTTCCTGTTCCTGATTTCAGCATTATATTCAGAACCAACTGCAAAGGTGGTAAATGAAGGGTTTGTTTCACACACACTTTAAATTTCAAATGACACTAGGCAGGGTTGCCCTCTGTCTCCCTTATTGTAAATATTAGTACTGGAACTCTTCACACAACTAATACACACAACTAGAACTATACACGGGATAGAAGCAGGTGGAAGGGAGTATAAAGTCACGTTATTTCCAGATGACGTGATGGTAACAGTGACTAAACCTGAAATCTTGATACTATAAACTAAATTTAAATAAAACACAAGCTATGGGCCTCCACATTGACAAGCACAAACTTACACAACTTCAAAACGCATATACCTTTGACTGGAGGCAAGACCACCTCACCTTCCTAGGGATTGCCTTCACAGCCTCCAGACATAACCTGCATTCAGCTAATTACATCAAACTCCTCAAATCCATTAAAAAGCAAATCCAGAGCTGGAAAGGGAAATATGTATCTTGGATGGGTAGCATGGTTGTGGTGAAGATGCTTCTCTTGACAAATTTACAATATCTATTTTAGACGCTGCAAATCAAAATTCCAAGGCAATACATTAAAGAGGCGCAATTGGTCAAAGGCTACATTTGAAATGGGAAAAAGCCCTGGGTTGCAGCTATGACACTATATAAACCATTTCACAAAGGGGGAATGGGTATGCCAAATCTCATTAACTACTATTGTGCAACACTGGTAGGAAGGCTGTTAGAGGTATCACATCACACAACACCACTTGCATGGAGCCAGATAGAAACCACGCAAACAGGGTAGGTAAATAGATATAAAAAAAACTACACCACCCGGAGGCATATGTGTCTTTGGCCATGCCAATACAGGTGTTTATGGCACTTATACCAGGCTTTCACTACAAAACGTGGCATGCACATCAGATCACACACCTCTCACAACTAATGTTAAATGGAAAGGTTCTAGATTTCGAATCTATAAAATCAACCTATGAGATGAGATCATGACTTAGGAAATATTATATTCACAACCCATCAACTGTACATGGACAACAGCTGATGGAGGTGGAAGAAATTGGCCTCCAAACGAACCCACCCAAAAAGGTAATATCCGTTATACAACACACAAATGAATGTCAAGACTGCAATGAGACATGCATAGATGCATAGACATCTTAGAAGCCATGAAAAAATACTAGCAGATGGCAAGTGCGCTCCCCCAAAAACTTTCTATGACACCCTAAAAACCTGTACATGGGGGGTACTGTTTTACTCAGGAGACTTCGCTGAACACAAAAATTAGTGATTCAAAACAGTAAAGCATATCACAGTGAGGATATTGTCAGTGAAAGTTACTTTTTTTTGCATTTTTCACACACAAACAGCACTTTTACTGATGATATAATTGTTGTGATACGTTTTCCTGTTTTGAAACACTAATATTTGTGTTCAGCAAAGTCTCCCGAGTATAACAGTACACCCCATGTACAAGTTTTATAGTGTTTGTAAAAGTTACAGGGTCAAATATAAGGGTCAAATATTTTTACATTGAAAATTGCCAGGTTGGTTACGTTGCCTTTGAGAGCGTATGGTAGCCCAGGAATGAGAATTGCCCCCATCATGGCATACCAGTTGCAAAAGAAGACAACCCAAGGTATTGCAAATGGGGTATGTCTAGTCTTATTTAGTAGCCACTTAGTCACAAACACTGGCCAAAGTTAGCGTTTTTTGCATTTTTAACACACAAACAAATATGAACGCTAACTTTGGCAAGCGTTTGTGACTAAGTGGCTTCTAAAGAAGACTGGACATACCCCATATTGAATATCCTGGGTTGTCTACTTTAAAAAAATATGTTACATGTGGGGTGTTATTCAGAGATTTATGACAGATAATAGTGTTACAATGTCACTATTGATAAATTTAAAAAATGTATGTTTTGAAACCGCAATATGCTACTTGTACTTATAGCCAAATAACTTGCCAAAAAAAAAAACAGAAAAGCACATAAACACCAGGTATTTTTAAATTCAGGACAAAATTTTTAATCTATTTAGCAGTTTTTTTCATTAGCTTTTGTAGATGAGTAAAAGATTTTTCAAGTAAAAATAAAAAAAATGTATTTTTTAAAATTTTTCATCATTTTTTTTTTTTTTTATTAAATTACATGAGATTATATAAATAATGGTATGTTTAAACAGCCCTTTTTGTCCTGAAAAAAAAACCAATTTATAATTTGTATGGGAACAGTAAATGAGAGCGCGGAAAATTACAGCTAAACACAAACACCACAAAAGTGTAAAAAGAGGCCTGGTCGCAAATGTACAACATCGCAAAAACAGTCCGGTCCTTAACCCCTTAAGGGAACATGACATGTGTGACATGTCATGATTCCCTTTTATTCCAGAAGTTTGGTCCTTAAAGGGTTAAGGGGTTAACAAAAACCGGACGCTAAACCAGACACTAAAAAATAATAATCCATCTTCACCCATGGAGGGCTCCGTGCAGACTGAGCTCTGTAGGGCGGGGGAAGGCTTATAAAGCCTTGCCTTGCCCTGCAATTAGGCTAAGAACACTCTGATTGGTTGGTTTAAGCCAATCAGAGTGCTCTTTGCCATTTTACACAAGTGGGTAAAGTTCTTTGGAATTTTCCCACGCTGTGTAATTTGACTCATTACACTCTGATTGGTGGGCTTGGAATCTAACCAATCAGAGTGCTCTGTGTCATTTTACATAGACTGAGGGAGGACAGTGTCACAAAGACTGAGGGGTTGAAGAGTTTGGAGAAGGAGGGCATGATCCACAGTGTCATAAATAGGTAATTGATTAAGTAATCAGAGGGTGAATTTCGAAACAGAGGCTAGTGATGTCAAGAATGATGCCAAACAGTGCAAACATTGACCCTTCAGTTGCTGATTGAAAATTCACCTAAAACATCATCCTTAATAAGTGAACAAGTGTGAGTGTTGCCAAAGTTAAAGAAGAAACATGAAAAATATGTACAAATATATACAACTATAAACAATATAGATACAAAATAGATACAGTGTCACAAAAGTAACATGAAGCCACTGACTAGGGAACGGATCAGATGCATAAGAATCAAGGACACTTTGAATATAACATTTAAATATAACAATTAAATTTAACAATTTCACACAGGCTGGAAATTCTGCAGCCATGTCTTGTTGAACAGGAAACCAATTTGAATCACTCCACCTCTTTGTTCAATGGTCGTAAGATAAATTTTTTTAAATACATACCAGGAAGCTCAGTTCCTGTAACTGTAAAGGCCTGCAAGTCAAAGCCTGCAGGGACTGACTATGCTCACAACCAGAGTACCTACATGGTGACTTTATGCCCTGTTTCCACTAAGCGGTACGGTTCGGGTCGGTACCGTCTGATTCGCTATTTTGAGTATTTCCATTATGAAAATGGCCCATACAACCAAACCAAACCGCATGATTCCTGGGCCCCCTTCAGATGTAGGTTTATAGGAAATGGTATGGTACGGTTAGGGCGGAGCTACTGGTGTCACACTATACAATCCATCGATTATAAATGCTCACAGCAAATGACAGACTAAGCATTTGGTCTAAACCCCGGATGCCCCCTGGCGGTACGACATGCAGTGGAAACGCTCACCTAACTAGGCTGTACCATTCTAACCCTTCCGAACTGTACTGACCCGAACCATACCGCTCAGTGGAAATGAGGCAATAGTGTCCCTTCAACTAACATCACGGACAGCTCGTGCAAACAGCATGAAATATGCATACAGCCATTCATAGTTCCTAAATGGGCATTACTAGGTGGGGTCTTCTTAAAAAAGGGAGGAACAAAGATGGACATGCGCCAAACTACATATGTAACGTCTTTGCAATGTACAAGGTTGCTAGTCTTATGATTCAGCTGAACAGAAATTAAAAACTTCACTAAGCATGACAATAATTATATATTAATGAAGTAGTTGTGGTGTATATATCATGCCCTGTAGTCTTACTGCTCAATTCTCTGTCATTCAGGAGTTAATTCTCTTTGTTTATGCAGCGCTGGCCTCCCTACATACTTATTGAAAAAGAGATCTAATTTTTTAACTTATTACACAATGTAATAAAATATATCAACGAAAAAACTTACACCAAGAGGTCTCCACTATTTTAAAATGCCTACTAATACATGGACTAAAACTTATTTCTTGAATATACAAGTTAAAAGAAAAAAACGCTAAGTGATTTTTTTCAAGAACGTTAGAAGTGAAATCACTTTAATTGAAAACAAGCTCTCCACTGTATGTGTATGTTGCATGGTAATACAAAAAAAAAGGTATCAGCGTTATTCGGAGTACACTCCTACGAAAGACTGCCACATTTTTACAATAGTTGAACATATTCACACAAGCTAGGCTTAACTGTAGCGTAATAATATTGAAAGATTACTTAAACTGCTCTTGTCTTAATACAAACATGGGAAATGAAACATGTGAAGTGTTTAGCAATTTAGTACAATTAAACCTACTGGTATACTGAGTAAGTGTTTAGTAAACGATATCCCGGTGTAGGTAATTAGTGAAGTATAAATAAATAAAGGAATCCCTATCCATTTTTTTTTTTTTCTAGCTTCCATTTTTAGATCACCTTATGGGGAACTACAATACCCATAAGGCCGTGCGGCTATACTGCCGAAAACCGGAAGTGATGATTATCACAGGACCAACTGTGTCTTTATTTTTATAATCCTTCTCATTCTCGTTTTTAATAAAAAAACATTGAATATGCCTCATTAACCAGTGGCTTTTTAGTAGGAAATCAGCTATTACAAGATTTTAGCAAAAAAGATTTTAGCTAAATAGTTTCCCTTATTTCTTTTCCTTTTCATTGTTTTGATTTTTTTTTTTTTTTTCCTATATAGGTTGCTGCATTCACAACTACATGCCCCACAAGTCATTGCGGTTACACTTCCGGTTTCCGGAAGTGCCGCATATTTTACTACTTTCCCCTGCTCGTTTTTATGTAATTTTAACACCATGGGACTTGTCTCCCCACAAGTAACCCTATCCTTTGTGTTTTTTTTTTTGTTTGTTTTCTTTTTCTAGCTTCTGTTTTTAGATCGCCTTATGGGGAACTACAATACCCATAAGCCGTGCGGCTATACTGCCGAAAACCGGAAGTGATAATTATCACATGACCAATTGTGTTTTTAATTTTATAATCCTTCTCATCTTCGTTTTTAATAAAAAACCACTGAATATGCCTCATTAACCTATTTACTATCTGAGAATAATTTAATACTGTTAATTTGAGATGTAAAAAAGTATCTTTATTCTGATTGGCCGAAATTTTTTGGCGCCAATTTTAAATTGAACTATGTCTATATAAACACTATCTGCCAGGTTTTGTATTATATTCCATTTGATAAAGTCTGTTAGACGAAACGCGTTATGGAAATTTAATTTTGTATAATAAATATTAAAGTTTTTGGTTAACTGATAGTCCCAACTACTTTTATTTATACATGTACCCTGGCTATTTATCGTTTTAGTTCATTGTTATATTTTATATACACTCTATTCCGATTTTAATACTATCTCTACAAGTTCCTGACAACCAAAGAAATCCATAGGTGGGGATTATTCCACCAGCGCTGACATCAAAGAGCAGTTGGTCTGCTCTGTACTTGTAAGTACGTTTTTTTTATTCTCTTTTACAATATACAGTTATACAGAGAGCACTATTTGGCTGTTTCTGTTTCCTTTGAGTTTTGGATACCCTGACGAACCCATCATAAATCCCATAAGCGGGGATTATACCGCTGTGTGCGCTTTACCCTAGAGCTGGACAGAAGCTCTGGAAATTGTGAGTTCGTTATCATCAATTTTTACTTCATTTGAACCGTACATTCTGCACCATCGTTTGTTCTCTCCTTTTATCTTTTATATATTACCTGAAGATCGCGTTCCTGTACCTAAAGACGACAGAGAGGATACCTTTTTAGGTCAGACTTTTTATCTTCAATAACTATTGATACTGGACACTGTTTATTCTGGCGCAGCCCTCCTTTTATATTTTGCTTTAATTAGTGAAGTATGCTTATCACGTTCATAAACATGCTAGATTGCCCACCACCCTCCGGAGCCAGTCAAAAGAAAACTATTCAAGACAACAAAATGAACGTGTCTGCTCGGTGGCAGCCTAATAGAGAGTTTCAGCTCGGACAGTTCAGGTTGGGTCCCAGAGATTTCTCAGCTGGGAGCGTGATTTAGTGGGACTGCAGACTAACAAACAAACTGTCAGCCGATATGTGTATTAGTTTTCGTACAAATACAATTTTTGTTTTTTTTAAATTCTTTATTTTTGTGGTGCAGAAAAATACAAACATTGTTGTCATGCCCCATCAGCCAAAAACAGTAGCTTCACAATACATACCTTACACTTTGCGAGGCAGTGAGAGAGACATGCACAATTTTTAAACAGGTATAACAACAGGGTTAGAGACTTGCTTAGTATATTTTGTAGGATTGCAGGCATTATAGAGACATTTCGGCAGGAGTGTGTGACATATAAGATAGAGTTTTGCTGACAACGGCACCTGTGCTACACGATCCTATACGTTAACAGGTTGATGCTATTAATGCCAGACGATATGTAAGTGTGGTTATTAATAAAGGTCATGCTATTTTAAAATAGGCAAACAAGAGTAATTGTAACATGCTTTAACGTTTAGGTAGCTTATGGTGGATAATTATGTTAGCACTGCATTGTGAGTAGAGACTATGCGGACTCATGTGAGACCCCTAAGGAGGTTCGCAATACACAAGTATGATTCCCAAAATAAAAATTAAATAAAAAAGGAGAAAACTTTGATAAAAAATAAAATAAAAAAATAAACAAAGGAGTACAAGAATACCCCAGTTTGGGTCGAATGGGACATTTTAGACCTATCTGCAAGGCATAACGTCCCCCAAAGTCCAGGCTTTTGGGGCTGCACTGCCACAATTTGGGATCAACAATTCGGCGGATCCTGCCAGTGCAGGTGTGCAGGAAAGCAACTCACTGTGTCTGACCAGTCTGGAGGCAAATGCAGTCGTGAGAGTTCCTCTGGGGTATGGAGAGGTAAGAAGTATTGGGCCCTTTGCCTAACATTAAGTCCCCTTCTTAAGTTGATTCATCCAATGCCTTGTTGGGGGTAGATGTGCTCCCCTTGCGCTGACAGTTTCAGCGATGTGTGGCATCGCCCGAATGTTCAGGTGGTAATTGCTGCGTAAGTGTCTGTCTGGGTGCCTTGTGGCACAAATGGGGTGATGTTGGCTGGGTCCCATCTGCTGGTCGAGGGGCCTTGTTCTCTTTTTCCATGTTGTTGCAATGCGTTTGCTGGTATGCCCAAGTTTTGCAGGAGTGCTGCTGCTTCTTGCATATCCTGCACGTAGTATACGGTATCCCCTTGCTGGATGTGCAGCTTTCGTGGCGGGCGCCACTGGTAGTGTATGTCGTGCTCCCAGAGCAGGGTGGTGAACGGCCTCATCGTTCCCCTCCATTGAAGGGTGTCTCCCATGAGATCTGCATAAAAAGTGAGGGTCATATTTTCAAAAGCATAGGGTCCTTTCCCCTTGAGTGCCGCTAGTACCATCGCTTTGTCCGCTCTGCTGCGGAACTTCACCACCAGGTCCTGGGTTGCCGTGGCAGGGGCTTTCTGGGGTTTGGGTATGCGGAAGACCCCCTCTGGTACTACGTTTTTGGCCCTTTTGGGTGTTAGTAGGGCCCCCAGTAACCTCCACAGCAGATGAGGTAGTTCGTCTGTCGGCACCTCTTCTGGTACTCCCCTTACTTTGAGGTTATTTCGGCGCCTTTCATCCTCCAGCATTGCGAAGCGCTGGTCCATTAGGCCCTGTTGTTTCTTTAGTTCAGCCATTTGCTTGTTCGACTTCTGCTTCTTCGCCTTTCTGCCCATGGTCAGCTTGGGGTCAGTTTCAGCGTTTTCCACTTAATTCTGGGGGTCTTAAGTTAGCGTTAACCAGTATCGCTCACGGAGCTCAGTTTACATGTGTCCGTCTCGTTCAGTCACTCGGTTCCGCCCCCCGTACAAATACGATTTTGTCTGAAAATTCTTTTTTTTTGTGTTTGTTTACTAAAACTTAAATGAAAGCACCACGTACGAAATATAAACTAAACGAAAGGGCAAATGCCGAATGCATTACCTTTTTGTTTCATTTAGTTCCTTTAATAGACTCCATGCTGCAGGGGAATTAACCCCACAGCATGGTGAAAAAAACCCAAAAAACGAGGGAGACAGCAGCGCTACCAGCTCACTTTAAATATTAATACTTATTAAAACCTATGGGGGTCACTATAACTCCCATATTAATAAAGGGAGGTTAAATCCAAACAAATCTCCTTTTGGGAGAATGTGTGCTACAACAGATGTGTTAGTGGATTACCCTTTATTCCACATGCAATAGATATAACAAAGGAATTTGGTATATAATATATATACCTTAAGTGGAGCGCTATAAATGTTGAGGAATTACCTCACAGGGTCTTGATTGGGTCGTATATGTCACATACAGATATGGAAGATAAAAGTATATAATATAGTGCAGATTGTAAAACAATTGTGCAATTTCAAATGAGGTAGATAAATGGATCACTCACATTCTCCAGAGCCTATATTTTGGCTCTGTAAATTGGACTGGTATGCTTTTTAGGGCAGCATCCCACCACTATTTCCTGCTGAAATTTTTCTCTGGGAAGATAAAAACAATAGGAACATCCTAGGTTAAATAGGTTAAATCCTCCCGCATGCCCCTACTCGCAGCATGCCAGGAGTTGTGGCATGTTGCCTAAACAAATGTAAAAATACTAGTGACTGTGCAGCTATTGCTGCCCAGTCGCTAGGGCAATAAAGGGGGACCTGGCACACATGGACATAGTGCCCCCCCCACGCTCCCACCTGTGATTGGTGTTATTAATATAATGTTCCGCCCAGGTCACCAACCATGAGCGGTGGGTGGGGGCCCCTAATTATAATTAAATAAATAATGGGGTGGACCTGATTCCCCCCCCCCCAGGCCCACCCCCACTGGTGCACATGTCTAATTATTATTATTATCATTATTATTATTATTGACATTTAAAACTGGATATAAATTCAGTATGGGGGTCACTCTGCCCTCATATTAATAAAAGGGAGGTTAAATCCTTACACATGCCCCTACTCAAGGTATGCTGCGAGTAGGGGCATGTCGCCAGTAGTGCATTAAGGGGGGACCCCGAATAACTAAAATGGGGAGGGACATAGAGCCCCTCTCTCCCCCACCCGTGACCTGCAGGTGGGGGCTATTAATATAAATGGGGGGGACCTAGTGTTCCCCCAGGCACCCACCCATGATCATTGGGTGGGGACCTTAATTAAATAAATAGTGGGGGGACCTGTAACAGAACCATCTGTCTGCTGGTATTTGGGGTGTATTCGTCTGTTTGTATCCCGTTCGTATGAATGGCTGTTTTCTATAGCCCAGCCATTCGAATGACTTTTTTCCCGGACAAACCTGCCGAACGAACGGCCACCCAGGAGAGAAGTGTGCTGCTGGTTAACCTATTGATCCCAATTAGAACGCTGTGGTTAACCGCAGACACTTCTCAATTAAACTGAATTCAGGGTGGTCGTCGTTCGTATGTCGACCACGAGGCCGCGGCCATTTTAAACCACGCGAAAGCTCAGCGGTGTTTGGCTCTATTTCTATGGAACTAAAAACGAACACTTTTTCTGCCGAACACCGCTGAAACAACGGAACGCCTGGCTGTCTCCACGAAAGCATACGAATACCGGCCATTCGGGAGGTTTGGAACATACGAAAAGACTTAACCCAGATAGCCTTCCCATGGAGTCATTCGTATACCGAAAGACTGTAAGAACTTTGACTCCATGGCGATTGAACTATGTGTGTGGGATCTGAGCGCTATTCGCTAATAATATGCACTCAGATCCAGGCTATCTGGGGATATGTGATACGAATGGGAAATGTTCGGTTATTTTAAAGTTATACATTTTTATGTCTTTTATGATTTTATATTTAAAATGGCGACTGGCTTTGTCCTGGAGATAATTGAGTTACTTGGTAATTATCTCCAGGGCAGAAGGGAGGGAATCATAATGCACTGTGGGTAAAATCTGTGACTGTGTGTCTGGAATGTCCCCATATCTGTCTGTCATTTAAGTCTCCCATTTGGTCCCCTAGGGGAGTGTCCACCAAGTGGGAGACCTGCATAAATACGGGCAGGTAGCCCACAGTAAAGCCACATCCTGTTTGACCCTCAATGCGGAGCTTCTGTCTTGTTATTGGGGGGATTTCTTCTTCACGTTTAGAGACTGCTGGATGGAATGAAAGCCGCTTGGTGGATATTGTTGTTCGGCAGCTAGCAGCAGTTCGTGTATTGCCGTTCGGGAGTTTGGAGCCGTTCACGGATCCCGGTCGGGAGATTGCCGCTTCCCCTGCATTTGGTTCATGCACTACAGGTTAGGCGAACGGAGTTACTGATATTGCAGCCGGGGAAGGTCTACTAAACGGCGGTTTTGCCTAAAGACCCTGTAGGTGTCTTAACAGGACCTAATTTCAGAAGCTTTTAAATTAAGCTTGTGCATTTGGTTTCAAATGAATTCCAATTCCTCCGTATTTTGGGAAATCAGCAAGTTGTCTAAATTCCGTAACTCCGAAGCGCCATATGGCATATCACAAAAGAATCAAAACAGAAATGGACAAACAGTACAACAGTGCAATACAACAAATGTAAAATAACACACGTGCTCCGCAGTGGGTAAAGATATATATAATAAAATTACCCTTTTTGATAAATAGATTGTAAGAAGATCCCTCTAATTTTCTCAATAAAATGCAAGAAATACAATCTAAAAATATAAGTACACACAAAAACTAAAAATGATGTAGTAAATTAACACACCATTCACTGCACTTAGGACTGTGTTACACTTACAAGATGGTTGTAAGTTACTGGCATGTAGAAATATGAGGAGTTCAATGTTTTTCCTTTTCAAACCTTTATAAAAATATTAAGAGGGAGAGACAACCTAGTGCACCAGTAGAATCTAAATCACACACTTTATTTTAAATTGCACTCACAGAATTGAAGTTAAATTTCAGCATATCAAACACTTTGTTCTTTCCAATCTTTGTAATCCCTTCTATTCTGAGGGTGTGCTTGATAGTAGCCAGAAAAATAACCAAATAAAATAAAATAAAACACCATACAATACAATATAAATAACAAAAATAAGGTGCTTTCTTGTCCTCTCCACCCTAAGCATTTCGTCCTGAATAGGACTTCCTCATGGTAAAGTGAAAGTAAGAAGCTTGCTGTCCTCAATCTATATTTAACTGTGTAGATTGTATCTCCTGCCATTTCCACGTCCAATCGGGTTGTAGTTTCATTAATACCATCACCTGTGTTTGTAGATCCTGGCTTCATGCGTTCCAAGTCTCATTTTGACGGTATACTTCAGAAATCACATCCGGCATCCCGTGGAATGCGTAAGTCCATACATCCGCATAGCGGATGGAAACAAATGCACATAAAAGAGAGCAAACAAAAATAAAAAACAAAAAATAACCATGAGAAGCAGTACTCATTAATCATAAACTTAAGAGACTAATTTATAAAGAAGGTAAAAACACACATATAAATGAAAAAGGCAGTGTAAAATCTTTAAATATAAAAGATGATAATTGTTTTAAAAAGGATATATCTGCAGAGTATATACAAACAACATTTTGAGAATAATGAATGGAAGGGTATACCCAATAAGTGGATTCTTAAAGAGAAATAAACACAAATGACAAAGTTGATGAAAAAATATATAAAACTTTAATTGTAATGGTATCATAAACAAATATAAAAATATATAAACTCATTCATATATTAATAAACATAAAACATTAGTAAAAATGATAAAAATTAATAGTAAAAAATTAATTAAGAGAATCCTCAAAATGTATAGTCTATAAAAAACATACCATGTCGAAATGGACATTAAGACCTGCAGGGCTGAAGGTCTTTAAGTAAAAAATCCAGAAACCTTCTCTTTGTCTTAATTTTCTGATTGGATCACCTCCTCTGTCATCTAAGGTTACTTTCTCCAAACCCGTGCATAGAAAAGTATCAAAGCTAAAATCTGGACAGTTGTTACAGTGAACCGGTACAGAGTGAGTTTTTTCTTGATATTATTGCAATGCTCCATGAACCTCACCTTCAGAGCTCTACTTGTCCTACCCACATACTGAATCCCACATCCACAAGTTAAAAGATAAACTACGTTGGTAGTGTTACAACTTATATACTCCTTTATTTTAAATATTTCACCTGTTCTGTTACTAGTGAAATTTAAGGTCCTCATAGGTAAAATTCTACATCCCTTAAAACTTCCACACTTATAAAAGCCCTTCGTTATTAAAGTTTTCGTTTTGTTTCTTCTAAAGGTACTTGGTGCTAATACATTCTTGAAATTTTTGCTTTTTTTGAAAATAATTTTGGGGGCTGTAGGAATCTGTTTTCACAAATCATCATCTTCCATTAGGAAGGGCCAATGTTTTTGTCGAATTTTCTTAATTTTTAAAGCTTGGGCATTATATTGCGTGACAAATGATAATTCAAAATTTTCACTAGAATTAGTATTTTTTTTCTTTATTAAAAGATTATTTCTGTTAATATTTTTACATCTTTCAATTTCCTGATCTAAAACTTTTAAAGAATAGCCCTTTTCTATAAATTTGTTATTTTTTAAATTCTGATTGATCTAAAAAAACTAGTTTAATCAGTACAGTTCTTCTTATTCTAGTGAATTGGCTTCATGGAACTCCTCGAAGTCAATTCGGATGATATGCACTCTTAATGTTAATAAAAGAATTAGAATCTGTGGGTTTAAAGAAAGTCTTGGTTTTAATAGTCAAATTCTCTATATAGATGGTCAAATCTAAAAAATTAATACTATTAAAATCTGAATGTGGGGTAAAAATAAGTGATTGGTTATTCTCATTAATATAACTACAAAAAATCATGTAATAGATCTGATGAACCCTTCCAAATGATTAAAATGTCGTCAATATATCTCAGCCAGAGTACCAAGTTCGCGCCAAAAGGGTTATTGGTCCAAATGGTGGTAGTCTCCCATTTATCCATAAAAATATTCGCATAACTAGGTGCGAACTTGGTACCCATGGCAATGTCTTCAACTTGAAAATAAAAATCTCCTTTAAAACTGAAAAAATTATGAGTTAAAATGAATTTAATACTTTCCAAGAGGAATTGTTTTGAGAGAGGGGACATGTTCGAATTCAAATCTAATACACGTTTAATAGCTCCTACACCCAAACGATGGTCTACAATAGTATAAAGAGAAGTGACATCCATGGTAGCCCACATGTAGTTCTCCCTCCATTCAATGCAGTCTAGTTCTTTCATAAGATTCTTAGTATCTTTAAGATAGGATCTTGCATTTTGTGCGTATTTTTGGAGGGAGAAATCTACATACTCGGACAGCCTGGATGTCAATGAGTCCACACCGCTAATGATTGGGTGTCCTGGAGGCTGTGAGATGGATTTGTGCACTTTGGGAAGGAAATAAAACGTGGGGAAAACAAAGTGTTTGATATTCTGAAACTTAACTTCAATTCTGTAAGTGCAATTTAAAATAAAGTGTGTGGTTTAGATTCTACTGGTGCACTATGTTGTCTCTCCCTCTTTTTATAAAGATTTGAAAAGGAAGAACATTGAACTCCTCGTATTTCTACATGCCAGTAACTTACAACTTATAAGTGTAACACAGTCCTAAGCACAGTGAATGGTGTTTTAAAGTACTACACCATTTTTGGTTTTTGTGTGTTCTTATATTTTTAGATTGTATTTCTTGCATATATTTATATTTAAAAGACAACAAATACAGGGTGCGCTAAGTGAAACAATGGTAATTTAAATTCATGCCATTTAGCTGCCTATAAAATGTGAACAGCCAGGATTATTTGATCTACACTTAATAAAGCCTACTGTTTGGCGAAACGAGTTGTGTTTTTCATATTAGTCTGTTTTAATTAAAGTATTTTGTGACTACCACTTGCCTATGGTCAGTACACTTACTTTATATGTTGCTGTTTTATCCTGGCTGATTTTTACCATTTTTAAAGATCCAGTACTGCAAAATAAATCCTTGGTGGTGATTATTCCACCTATGCCTGGTTCATAGAGCAGTGTGGCTGCTCTGAACACTGTAATTACGTTTCATTTTATTTTCTACTGTCATTTGATATATGGAAAACACTATGGGCCCTCTCTTGTGATTTTATTTTCATAAGACTGGCACTGCAAGCATCGCTAGAAGGATATCCTACATGTGGGGAGTTTAAATACCACTGTATGCTGTTTTACTCAGAGTTGGTTATAGCTCTCCAAATTGTAAGTTAGCACTCTTAGGACCTCAGTGTTGTCTGTTGTTGCAGTATTATCTACGTTATTGCACCATTGGGTTTTTCCCTCTTTTATGTATTTTATATGCTGACGCTTATCTGAGATGCTGTGAGGAGACACCTCCAATTGTACAGTAATATCCTACATGTGGGGAGTATCAAATACCACTGTATGCTCTTTTACCTAGAGCTGGGCATAGCTCTTTATATTGTAAGTTGGCACTTCTTCACTTCTGTGTTGTTCGTGATCCATCCCTCATAACGGTTTTGCACTATTGGTCTCCCTTCTCTGTTTTTGTATTTCATATTTGACCACTGAGAATTCAAAGCAAGAACAAAATAATATACACCCAAGGTCTACATTATATCTATAAGAGACTTTTTTTTTAATCTATCTTGATTATCTCCCTTTGTTTCACTTAGCGCACCATGTATTTGTTGTCTTTTGTTCTCTCCATTTTTTGAAGGGTCTGAGGGTTACCCTTCTCTTCAGGTGTGCAGCTTTATCTCCCCTTGTGATCAGTACTGCAGCGCTGTTTCTTCCACACTTTTCATATATTTATATTTGTATGTATTGTCTATTTTTAATATGTAATATAGAAATATAGATGATTTTTTTTACTCTTTTTCCCCTATTTGCTACTTTTTATCACTAGATCTGTGAACCATTTGACAGGAAAAAGAATCTATAAGTGTACTGCAAATAAATAAATAATATTTTTTATGGCCCATTTTCCCACTATTTTGGATGATCTGAATTGTTTTTCCCAAAATGACTGCATTACTTAAATTAGTACAAAGAATTTCGGACTACCCGAAAAAAAAAAAAAGTTTTCGGGGGGCGGAGTCTGACCACCGAGCCGTGCAGACGCAACTGGCAAGAGCTCTGGACCGGAGGGCAGAATCGGGGGTACAATCGACGGCTGCCGAGCCAACACTCACCCAAGGGTGCACCACCCACGTCAGGGGTGCCCCACCGAACCCACCGACACCACCCCGGGACCAATCAGAGCAGGGATTGCGGAGATCCAAATGCTGCCTGCTAGGGCTGCAGCAGAGGGGAGGCGGACGCTCTCCTCGGCACAAAAGCCAACATGCGACCTCCCCACCTACGGACCGGCAGAGGCACTATACAGCAGGGGGACAACCCATCGACAAGCTTACTTAATGGTGGCTTCGTGGATACGTCCAGCAGCAAAGCGCAGCCACTACACTCCAAGATGTACCACGAGCCTCCAAGATGGCCGCTCGGCAAAACAGACATCGTCGGGCTCAGAGACGGGGCATGGCACCAAACCCTTCACTCACAAGCCCCTACCAACACACAAGAAGAGCCAGGAATGCGAACCAAGCGACGCACACACATCTCCAGCCCGACCGGAACCCCGGCGACCAGCGTAACATAAAGCACATCTCCCCACTCAAAGCCACATTGCACATGGCCACGCGGATCCACAACATGGGGGGCACTGCCAGATCGGACCCCCGAGGAGGAGACACTGTGCCCTACAGCCGCACTGACGGGACTAGCTGTCTCAACGCACGGGACTTACCAACGCTGGGCATAGACTGAACTGCCCACCACGCTGCCCCAAAGGTATTTCTGGCCTAGACTGTAATGAACTCTCACTGCAGTGGAATACCCGGTCTCAGACGTCTCACACAGGTCAAATGCGGGCTATGCCTCCATCCCATCACGGACTCTAAATGACAACGCTGGGTATACCGCAAAGCGTTCTTCTCATTTGCAGCCTATACACACTACAGGACTACACATGATGCTAATTACTGTTGTCTTTATTTCTACTTTTAATGAATCTTGCTGTTGAGACCAGTATAGCGAGGGAACAGAATTGTTATTAGCCCTTTGCATTTCTCTTGCAGATACACTAGCCTATATACTAAATCTATGTTAAACAGGAGTTTCCCACGCTGTTAACTCAGTTCATGCATAAGAATGGCCTTTCAATTGCATAGTAATACACCCTGCAATCACTGCTGGTGTTGTGTATTGCACCGCTGAGCCAGTTTCACCTTGTGTGGCTTCCCTATACCGCCATTGGCTAGCAGGGTACAGCCTGTATGTCATTGTAGACTAAATGTTTCTCACCTAGCTGACTAGGTAGGGAACGTCATCTTAAAATACATCTCTACTGTGCCAGTGTATACTAAGTTCAATTGTTGAGCCTGATTTAGTAATATACTAACTAAGCATGTCTATTAATACTCACACATGTTTCTCGAATCGTTACCTTTTTCCTTTAAAAAATATATGCAAACCCAACGTGCCACAAAACTGTTATGTTATGAACATGAAAATCGAGCCTGCTGATGCCGTTGTGGCGATACAGGCACTGATGTACTCACCTGCATATCAAAAATAAAGAATTAATAAAAAAATAAAAACAGTTTTCAGCTGAACTGATTTGACAGAACCAAATTATTTTGCTGTCTGAAGCACCCCATGTCCTCTCTAATAAGGGTGCTCTCTATTGAAAAATATCTCTCTTTGTCTCAGAGATTCTGCATTTTAGCTGAAGGCAGCAAGGTGAATTGTTGTGTAGGACTCACCTAAGAGGTTTTGCCTTCATGTGACTGGTGAGCTCAGTAGCGTCGCTAGCGAGTGGGGGGTGGGGGCAGTATTCCCTGTAAAGAAGATGGATGGCTCCTGGCAAATGATGGTGGATTACCTGGGACTCAACAAGGTAGCACCACCATTGAGTTCTGCTGTCCCTGATATTATCACCATTGTGGGAAACATTGCCAAACAGGCCGGGGAGTGGCATGCGTTAATAGATTTAGCGAATGCGTTCTTTTCAATTCATATTGCACCTGAGTCGCAAGATCAATTTGCTTTCACTTGGGAAGGACGCCAATATACCTTCCAAGTTGTGCCCCAGGGATATATACACTCCCCTACAATTTGCCATGGACTAGTTGCACGAGATTTATGCCATCACACTCTACTTCTTCCAGTATTTCTATACATTGATGACATCATGATCTCTGGATCTAAAGATGTAGTGAAAGAAGCATTACCTGTTCTAGTGAATTACATGACTGGACAGGGATGGGCAATAAAGAGAAGATTCAAGGTCTAACCCAAAATTCCTAGGAATGATGTGGTCTTGGTCTGTTCGGAAGATACCTCAGCCTATGCTGGATATAATCCAGAATTCTCCAGAACATAAGATGTTAACAGAAGCCCAAAAGTTTTTAAGTGCAGTGGGTTACTCAAGAGCATTGATACCGCATCTAGAATTGCTGCTACGCCCCATATACAATGTTACCAGAAAGAAATCAGCATTTGTATGGGGAATTGATCAAGCTACAGAATTCCAAGCAGCAAAGGAAGCAGTATTACAGCATCAGGGCTTGGGCCCTATTCGAATTGGAGCTCCGTTCATATTAGATGTGATGGTGAACAACAACATAGCATCATGGGGACTATGGCAAAAGAGTGAAGACAAAGGCAAGCAGGCAGTACCAATTGGGTTTTGGTCCAGGCAATTGACTGGGGCTCAGCAAAGGTACACACCTTTGGAATATAATCTTCTGGCAGCATACCTCGCACTGCAGAATGTGGAGACAATGACTGAGAAAAGCATAGTATCAGTGAAAACAGATTTACCAATAGTAGGATGGGTGCGAGATGAAGGATTACCTGCAAAGACAACAGTGGCACAAAGTCAGACATTATTGAAAAGTGGTATGTACAAGAAAGAGGATGGGTCCAAGCAGGTGAAGTGAAGAAACTGACGAAACCCCATATGATGCACTTTCACATCCCAATGTAAAAGAAGTCACAATTTTACAGACCTCTCCCATCAAGACAGCTCCTCCATTCGAAGAACTGGTTGAAGAACAAAAGAAAAACGCATGGTTCACAGATGGGTCTGCAATCATGACCGACAAAGGACGACATTGGACTGCAGTAGTTTACAACCCTCAGCAACAAATTGTGATTCAAGAGAAGGAAATAGGAGGATCTAATCAATAAGCTGAATTGACTGCCTGTAGCGATACTTACCCTCTCCGGGGGCTGGGCGAGGTCCTCTGCCCCCGCCGCGCGCGGTCCTGCATCTGCACGATCCGCGGTCGGCTCGTCCATGGGGAGATCCGGAAGGCGTGCACTGACCATGAGACGCGGCCATGTGACTCAGCTGGGTCTGGGAGAGTGCCGTGTGTTTCGGGCGCACCTTTAAAGGGACAGTGGGAGCCGGGTTATCATGCAGGCAGTTATGATACTAAATAGTAGACCGATAGGACAGTTCTCACCTTATGAAAGATTGACTAGACAGGTAGGGACACCGACTGTGACAGTTCAATTAAGGTTCAAGGGATCTTTCCCCCAACAGGTGGGAAAGAACACATTTCAAGTGGTCAGCCAGCACCTAGTTGAGATTGTACAGGGTGACGAATGGATTACATGCATCCTTCCAATGGGTGGGATATTACCAGAAGGGACTGAAGTGACCTTCATCCTAACAGAGGAGCTAAGAGGTAACTGGTTGACCACAGGGATGGTAAATGTGTTATCAGATTTGTGGGAAATCCCACTGACCAGGGGGCATCCAGGTCAGATTTTCTCACACACTGTACTAGGTGTGGTATCCATTTGGATCCCACAGAAAGTATTAGTGACATGGGAGGAAAGCAATACCTTACAGACAGGTTCCAAAGTATGGGTGCTACCACGAGCAGGTCAAACAGAAGGCAGAAATACTACCCAAATGAACTGGTAACACTAAAGTTGTATTACTAAGTGGAGGTTCTCACCCTGTTTTCTTTTCTTCCAACAGATTGGTGGCTATATAGACAAGTCAGATTCTCCAACTCATACTTGAATCTATTAGCAAGTTATTCAAGAGTTTCAAACAGCACGGATTGCTGAATTTGTGGGGCCATATCATTCAGCGAGGAGAGCAGTTACCCATATGTTGGTGTTCCATGGACCTTGGGAGGAGTTAAAACAATATAATAATACAGGATTCGGCTTGTACCGAGAAGAAGGAAAGCCACACTCATCGGACAGAGTGAATATTATAAACCCGCCCTCAGGAAGGTGCTATTTGTATCAGTTCACATAACAGTGGAGTCACTGCAACTAAAATGGGATATTCTAACTGTACATCTGCCTGGGTAAAGGGCTATGGTAATGACCAACATTGGGCAATGACTGTGAAAGACTCCAACCCAGTGGTGAGAGTAATAAGTGTGACCTCCCAAGGTGCAATAAAAAGACTGAACTTTCCCTTTATTTCTCTACTCCTGGACACTTGTTTTAGTGGGGCCCCAGATCATGGTTACAGTGTCCTTCCCAGAGGTGTGTATTTTCTGTGCGGTAATTGGGCCTATAGGTGGTTATCTAGTCAATGGGAAGGAGAATGTTACATTGGATCAATCATGCCCGCCATATGGCATAGAGATAGCTTTGTAAAAAGCATGATTAGAAATAAAAGGTGGAGTTCATTTATCGGAGAACATAAAGTTAATTCTGGAATTGTATTTCCCGGCTGGGAGTATATTGGTCATTAACTCGCATAGAAGCTTTAAAAAAGCTAGTTGTGACAAAATCAACTTCGCCACTGGTTTTTGGAGGCGCCTATTTGCCAGCCTCCTACCCTGGGACTATGGGCCCTGTGATAACCCATGTTCAAAAGTACTGTTTCTGCCCCTTTGACTTTTAACTGGAACAGATTCAAACATATGGCGTTGGCCATCTTAAATCGCCCAGCAGTGTTTTGTCATTGAGTGTATGAAACTGTTTTGGGCATGGGACCATGTGCATGGTGGGGCAAAATAAGACTTCAAGGAAATTCCTGAACCCCTGAACCAATCTGGGTGATTTTTGAATATGTTGATCACCCAGATCGGGGCTATCAGGGGATGTGTATGTTGTATTTTGGGGTACTTTTTGGGATTTGTTAAAAAAAAGTTTTTTCTGCTTAGAGTTAATTGAGTTAGCCCATTGTCTTTGTTAATTGTATCACAGGCAGAGGGGAGGGATTGTGTACACTGTAGGGGGGTGCCTGTATGTAAGACTCTGTTTTTATTGGTTTGTTAATTCTGTGTCCTGTGCCCCACAAGGTTCACCTGGGTGTCAACCTTGTGGGGAAAAACTGTATAAAAATCCAAGCTGTTCAATAAACCTTCACACCTTCTTACCCTCAACTCGCAGCCTCGTCTCGTGTTGTAGGGTACTGCAATATCACACTGGGGATTGCTACACTCTGTATACTCCCCTGGATGCTAATCACTAGCTCTTCCAAGAGCTGTTCCTGCTTCACTCTCTGAAGGAAGAGAGGTTCACCCACTGGAGCCTGGAGCCTTGTCATAAATCCAGGGTGGGTAGGAGGTCTGCAGTGGTTATGGTGTCTGGTGCAGCACTGATGGTCCTTGGTGAGCACTAGGGGCATCGATTGACGGAGGGTCCGTTACACTAGTGGATGAAGCTTTAGATGCAACCGTGGATGCTATTAACAAACTATCCCAAGAGCAGGTACAAATGAGAGCAGTGGTATTGCAAATGTATTTATGCCTTGGTCGCCAAAGGAGGAGTTTGTGGGTTGGTAGGGACAGAGTGCTGCTCATATTCGTAGGCGTGCGCACGAGGTGTGCCGGGTGTGCCTGGGCACACCCTAATCCCCGCGGCCCGCCTATGTAGTGAGACCGGCAGGGGAGATCTCAGGATCTCCCCTGTCGGCTCATGCAGGGGGCTAGAGTTCACTCTCCACTGGACCACCAGGGATGGAATCAGCAGCACGATCCCCCCTCCCTACAAAAGGTCCCCACAATCACACACCCACATACAGCACACACACATACAGCACACATACAGCACACACAGACATACAGCACGCACACACATACAGCACCCACACACATACAGCACCCACAGACATACAGCACCCACACACATACAGCACCCACAGACATACAGCACCCACAGACAAACACAGCACCCACACACATACATCACCCACAGACATACACAGCACCCACAGACATACACAGCGCCCACACACATACAGCACCCACAGACATACACAGCACCCACAGACATAAACAGCACCCACACACATACAGCACCCACAGACATACACAGCACCCACACACATACAGCACCCACAGCACCCACACACATACACAGCACCACACACACTACATAGCACCCACACACACAGATAGCACCCACAGACATACACAGCACCCACAGACATACACAGCACCCACACACATACACAGCACCCACACACAGCACCCACAGACATACACACCCACAGCACCCATACATACACAGCACCCACAGACACAGCGCACAGCACCCACACACATACAGCACCCACACACATACAGCACCCACAGACATACACAGCACCCACACAGACACACCCCACACACAGCACCCACGGACATACACAGCACCCACACACACACACACCCACATACATACAGCACCCACAGACATACACAGCCACATACATACAGCACCCACAGCACACAGATATACACAGCACCCACACACATACAGCACCCACAGACATACACAGCACCAACACACATACAGAACCCACACACATACAGCACCCACACACATACAGCACCCACAGACATACACAGCACCCACACACATACAGCACCCACATACATTCAGCACCCACAGACATACAGTACCCACAGACATACAGCACCCATACACATAGAGCACCCACATACACAGCACCCACAGACATACACATCACCCACAGACATACACAGCACCAACACACATACAGCACCCACACACACATACAGCACCCACACACACATACAGCACCCTCACAAACACACACAGCACCCTCACACACACACAGCACACGAACAGTACCCTAACAAACAGGACCCTAACAAACACACACACAGCACACTACCAGTACCCTCACACACAAACAGCACCCTCACACACAGTTCATTAACAGCACCCTCACAAGCGCACACACACACACACACACACACAACAGCACCCTCACACACAGTACATTAACAGCATCCTCACAAGCACGCACACACAAACACCCTCACCCACATAGCACACTACCAGCACCGTCACACACACATCACACTAACAGCACCCTCACACAGCACACACACACAGCAGTTTGTGTATGTGTGTATATATGTGTATGTATATATATATATATATATATATATATACATACACATATATATATATACATACATACATATATACGTGGCGTGTGCTTGTGCTTGAGGGTGCACACCCTAATGCAATAGGCTGCGCACGCCTATGATCATATTATTGTCAATAACTCTGGAGCTATAACACATAATATTTCAAAGATAGATAAAGCCAAGAAGAAGCTCCAGGATCCACTGGATAGTGGACCTTTTGGGTGGTTGGGTAATTTAGGGTTTAAAGTAATGCAATGGGTAGTAGTGGGTGTTGTTTTATGTATAACATTGTATTTTTTTGTAAATTTGACCATGTGTGTGGGAAGGCAAGCTATGAAGAAAGTAAGACATATATGGGAAATATATTAGTTATAGTTATAACTCATTTAATGGGATCAACAGGTGCATTGTATTGATTATGGGGAATGATAAATGTTCTATTATTGCGTTCCCATTCATGTGCAATAACTTATGATACCTATAGGGGTTGTAGTGAGCTATGTGACATTAAGAGCAAGAAGATGGCTGCCGCATAGTCAATGAGACATGTGCTTTAGGAAGGAAGTGAGAATCTTTGAGTCACTTCCTTTCACAAATGACCACATGTAGTATCCACCTCCTAGATATGACCTTTAGATATTGGTTATATTACCTCTGCGGGTGGATACTTGATCGAAAGTTATTTAAGGTGTTTACAGTAACTAGAGAGCAGTTTCATGACTGGTTCGGAAGAAGCCAGGTGTCTTTAGAGGTGCCCATGTACATCCATTGAACATGTGGCAAAGAACTCACCTTTCTGTGTGTTATGCTGACTCAATTATCCTGTGTAAGCTGCTGAATCTCTATGAATAGAGTAAATTTTTTACCAGATTTTATTGTTTATAGCAGTGTGTGCTACATTAGAATTTGGTAATCACACAGTAATCACACAGTAACTCGTGTAGGTGTGATTTATAGGCCCCCAGGACAAATTGAAGAGTTAGATAATCTACTAGTTGAGGAAATAGCTAAAATGACAATGAAGGGGGAAGTTATCATCATGGGTGACTTTAATCTTCCTGATGTAAATTGGAAAACAAAATTAGCTACTTGTGCCAGGAGCACACATATTCTAAACTCCCTACTGGGATTGTCTCTAAAACAAGTTGTTGAGGAGCCAACTCGTAAAGAGGCCATACTAGATTTAGTGTTAACAAATGGAGATTTGGTATCAGATGTTACTGTAGGTGAAAGTTTAGGATCCAGTGATCATCAGTCAGTGTGGTTTAATATAAGAACAGTGACTGAGTCACACCACACAAAAACAAAAGTTTTAGACTTTAGAAAAACAGACTTTTCTAAAATTAGAATATGGGTAGAGGAGTCATTATCAGACTGGAGCAATTTAAATGGAGTCCAAGAAAAATGGGATTATTTAAAAGTTGCACTATTGAAGGCAACAGAAAATTGCATTAGGCTTGTCAGTAAAAGCAAAAAATTCAAGAAACCACTGTGGTACTCCGCAGATGTGGCCAAAATAGTTAAAAACAAAAAGTTAGCATTTAGGAATTATAAAAAAACCCAGAGTGAGGAAGACAAAATGATCTATAAGATTAGGCAGAAAGAGGCTAAGCAAGTTATAAGAGCTTCCAAATCACACACAGAAGAGAAAATAGCACAGTCAGTAAAAAAGGGGATAAAACATTTTTTAGATACATAAATGAGAAAAGAAAAGTAAAACAAGGATTAGTTAGATTAAAAACAAAAGAAGGAAGGTATGTAGAAGAGGATAAAGGTCAGGCTGACTGCCTCAATGAATATTTTGTTCTGTATTTACAGAAGAAAATGAAGGAAAGGGACCTCAGTTGAGAAAAAGGATAAATGAGTCATTTATTACACGTGAGTTTACAGAGGAAGAGGTTCTATTTCAACTGTCAAAAGTAAAGACAAATAAGTCAATGGGACCTGATGGAATACACCCAAAGCTATTAAAAGAGCTTAGTGGTGTACTAGCAAAACCATTAACAGATTTATTTAACCAATCATTGTTAACAGGAGTAGTCCCAGAAGATTGGAAGTTAGCAATGTTGTGCCCATTTACAAGAAAGGTAATAGGGAGGAGTCGGGCAACTATAGGCCAGTAAGCCTTACTTCAGTAGTGGGGAAAGTGATGGAAACCATGTTAAAGGATAGGATTGATGAACATCTAAAACACATGGATTTCAAGATCAGAGACAACATGGGTTTACTTCAGGGAGATCATGCCAAACTAATCTTATTGATTTTTTTGATTGGGTAACTAAAATTATAGATCAGGGTGGTGCAGTAGACATTGCTTACCTAGATTTCAGTAAGGCTTTTGACACTGTTGCACATAGAAGGCTTATCAATAAACTGCAATCTTTAAGTTTGGATTCCAATATTGTTGAATGGGTAAGGCAGTGGCTGAGTGACAGGCAACAGAGGGTTGTAGTTAATGGAATATATTCGAAGCTTGGACTTGTCACCAGTGGGGTACCTCAGGGATCTGTACTTGGACCCATTCTCTTTAATATTTTTATTAGTGATATTGCAGAAGGTCTTGATGGTAAGGTATGTCTTTTTGCTGATGATACTAAGATATGTAACAGGGTTGATGTTCCAGGAGGGATAAGCCAAATGACAAATGATTTAGGTAAACTAGAAAAATGGTCAGAATTGTGGCAACTGACATTTAATGTGGATAAGTGCAAGATAATGCATCTTGGACGTAAAAACCCAAGGGCAGAGTACAGAATATTTGATAGAGTTCTAACCTCAACATATGAGGAAAGGGATTTAGGGGTGATTATTTCTGATGACTTAAAGGTAGGCAGACAATGTAATAGAGCAGCAGGAAATGCTAGCAGAATGCTTGGTTGTATAGGGAGAGGTATTAGCAGTAGAAAGAGGGAAGTGCTCATGCCATTAACAGAACACTGGTGAGACCTCACTTGGAGTATTGTACACAGTACTGGAGACCGTATCTTCAGAAGTATATTGATACCTTAGAGAGGGTTCAGAGAAGGGCTACTAAACTGGTTCATGGATTGCGGGATAAAACTTACCAGGAAAGGTTAAAGGATCTTAACATGTATAGCTTGGAGGAAAGACGAGACAGGGGGGATATGATAGAAACATTTAAATATATAAAGGGAATCAACACAGTAAAGGAGGAGACTATATTTAAAAGAAGAAAAACTACCACAACAAGAGGAAATAGTCTTAAATTAGAGGGACAAAAGGTTTAAAAAATATATCAGGAAGTATTACTTTACTGAGAGGGTAGTGGATGCATGGAATAGCCTTCCAGCTGAAGTGGTAGAGGTTAACACAGTAAAAGGAGTTTAAGCATGCGTGGGATAGGCATAAGGCTATCCTAACTATAAGATAAGGCCAGGGACTAATGAAAGTATTTAGAAAATTGGGCAGACTAGATGGGCCGAATGGTTCTTATCTGCCGTCACATTCTATGTTTCTATGTTTCTATGTTTCTATGTTTCTATGTGTGTTTGAAAGCATTATTGTTTGTGCTTGATAATTGTATTCCCAGTAAAGTTTTGTTTATACTTTCATCAAAACTTTGCCTCTTGTCTGTTCATTCAAGATATTAACTAATATTTATGTGATGGACCAGTATGCCTTTTATTATTTTATTTTTGGCATTATTTCATATTTATGAAATTGAGAACTTCATAAATATAAAGAAATTACGTAATTTACCATTACACCATCATCATCATCATCAATTTTTAAACACTTCAAGTAATTTAGTCAGATTACTGTGTTCCCCCAATGCAGACCCCACTTCCCTAAATGATGGGGGGAATGCAAATGGGACTGAGAGACTTTTAGTCCTGTGTCATCTCTGCCCTCACTTTGCCAGTGCTATCGATGTCTCCAAACAGCTTGCCAGTGTGGTGGTGTCTTCTCTGTCCCCAAACAGCAGGCAGGTTATGCACGAGGAGCAAATATAAAGCCCTATGTCCTTTTTATTTGTGTCCAGGATATGAACAGTGTATTTTTCAATTGAGTTTAAAATGCAATTTCCCTATTCAGAAATAATAATGGTGCAAATCCTGTCTAAGCAGTATGGGTGCAGGAGCAAGTCCAATTTATGCAATAATGTGGGTGCTGAAGAAGGGAATGAAAACAAGAAATATGAATGCTGTAAACTCCACTGGGTGAGCTTACACTTTAATGGCTATTGGAGTAATACTAAAACACCTCAAGTTATTTAAATATACACAGTGATTTAGGATAGTGCACAAGCATCTTTTAACTTTGTTTTTATTGTATGCATTTGGTTGATGTGTACTATGGTCATTAATGCCACATAGGAGTGGTGGGAGTTTGAGCGCAGGGTTGATTTTGTATGTTTATAAAGAGGAATGAGACCAGGATATTTAGTAAAAGTTTACAGTAGGTGTTATTGACATTTTATTTTTGTATTAACACTTTGTAATGTATTAATTTATATTTTTTTATTCATGAATACTTTGTAATTTATTAATTTATTTAAATTTTTAAGCCAAACAGTGATGGACTTGATTTCAAGCACAGTATTTAAGCCTGCAGAATTATAGAGAGAATTACAATTATTTAGCTAGCACCAACATATTCTGCAGCTTTGTACAAAAGATAAACCAAGACAAACAATTAATTCTGACAAAATCGTGTTTAACATACAGGAACAGTAGGTTAAGAGGGCCTTGCCAAGTGAAATTACAATCTGAAAGAATGAGGGGAAAATGTGTAAAACAAGAATTGCAAGGGATAAAGAAGATAAAGAATGTGTAAAAGACTACATGGTGAAGGAAATAGCTTTGAAATAAAAAGAGTTGGAGGAGCCATAATAGACTGTTGTTTCTGCCAACCTGTTTGTTCACTGTTTTAGTTAAATACACACATAGCTCAGCATAGTGCTGTTATATTCCTTAACACCTGCAACAATTCTACGCTCTAACTTAAAGATTGTTAAAATGTTCTACAACTGTAAAGCACTGTGGAATTACGGGCACTGTATAAATAGTAATAATAATAGCAATAACCACATTCTGTATGATTTACAACCTCATACTTATATTCTGTAATGCGTCATTAAAAACACAACTTACTGTGAACAAAATAATTTTACTGTGAAATCCTGTGTCCTAAACTGTGCTAATTTGTTGTGGACTGTTATTATCCCTCCAATGATGATATCTCCTTCCTGGTAATATTCATCAGTAAAAAAATAGTTGAAGACAGGAATGCTGCATGCAGATTGCTGTAACTCAGACATACAGGGGGTTACCAACAAAACAAGCAAAAACAGCATCTTCGACAAAAGTGAACACCCAGTGAGAAGAATTAGCCAGCATAGCAGAATCATTGTGTTCTTATCATTATTGTTCATTACGTCCAGCTTCAGTGTGACAGCCTGATACCTCTACATGGGTTGACACAGTGGCAGATGAAGTAAAAGCAGATACATATATATATATATATAAATATTGTGCAGCTCTCTATTCATAGATAACCAATAGAACATGTTTGTGCGAATGTAGATAAATCTACCATGAACGTGGAAATAACTCACCAGGGAAATCTCTCTTTTAGAACTTCCACATACGTTCACAAATTATTTCTTCTTTATATTCTTAGACCATGTTTTGATGAAATAATAATGAATACTCTAAAATGAATTTAATCTTTAGTAGGATATTTGTATGACAGGAACTGAAACACGTACTTCATGATGCAGGAATATAACTAATAATACAAAAACAATAAAGAATTGATGCTTAGGATATCAGAATTGATATTCCATTCAGTACTGACCATCTCCGAAATACTGAAATACTTGGGCTCTAAAATCATTCATTGAGTTAAGTGATGTTAATAGCTGCTGAATTAATCTAAGCTCAGACGTAAATTACCACTACAGCTCATTGTAAGGATTATGGTATCAACTGTTTCACCGGACACATTGCTGTTAGGGAGGTATGGATTTACTTGAAAGATGAAAGCAGGAGATTAGCATAGGGTATGTGTTTTCGTATAGATATATCCTATGAGTTTCCCTCCAGCACCATCGCCATCAGATACATGATGATTGGGAGTTATGACTGTTTTAGTGTTTTTGGTCGATAAGATTCTGTAATTAGGCCCATCATAATTGTCAGCACCAGGCCCAATGGCATATTAATCTGGCCCTGAGGAGAACTAATGGAAGTGCCTGCTGAGGAACAGGCCCATGACCTCTCCATGCCTCACTGTGGGCATTAGATGGATATTTAAACTTAAAAAATGGGAGAGGGGACATCCTTTTCTTCCCCCAGCCCCCATCCATGGGCAACAGGTGGTGGCTATTGAGTTAGTTAAGGGGAAACATATCATTGTCTCTCCTCCAGCCCACAACCATGGGCAGCAGGTAATGGCTATTACTTTAGTAATGGGTGGTTCTGAGTCAAAGCCTGGCGGAGACCCTAGTCTCAGCAAGTCACCTCAGAGAGGGATCCTTGCGGAGACTAGGGTCATGCTATATCTCCCCCACCCAGGGCCAGTGCAAGGATTTATGCTGCCCTAGGAAAAAAAATGTGCCGCCCCCCATATGTCCTGCCCACCATGTGACATCACAATGCCCCGCCCATATGCTCTGCCATATGGGCCAACGCCAGTCTTCACAAAGTGTCTTTTATCTGAAAAGACAGAGTGTTTACATTAAAAAGCCTACAGGCACAGGCTATAGACACCAGAACCACTACATTAAGTTGTAGTGCTTCTGGGGACTATAGTATCCATTTAATGTGAGGTAAATTAGAGATTAGTACCACTAATAATATATTGGATTGCCTACTTACCACCAGATGAGGACAAGAGGCTAATGATGGGCTCAGTCTGGCTCCACAGGTCTGGTGTAGAACAGGAAGCAGCGCCATTTTTGGGGCCCCTTACACAGCTCAAGGTCTGGGCCCCCAGGACTTGACCGTGAGTATGCCTTCAATGCCCACCCATAAATCCACCTACATGGCCCACCCATGAGTTCTCTCACAGGTAGTGGAGTGTATGTGTGTAGGGGATGTTTTATATGTTATTGTAGAGGATGCAACGTGTGTGTGTTCTTATAGAATGTAGTGTATAGGGATACCAATTTGTGTAAGGGATGTAGTGTGTGTATAGTGGATGCAGTGTGTGTTTGCGTGTAAGGAATGCATTGTATGTTTCTGGGTGTGTGTGTGTGTGTAAGGCAGGGCCGCACTGGGAAGAAAATTCGGCCCGGGCATTTTTTAATTACAGCGGCCCACTACAAAGGGGGCGGGGCCAGATAGGGTGTGTTTTGTCATCACCAATGACAAGCACGCCCCATCACAAAGTGAGCATGTTGGTTCAATGCTCTTCCAGGGTAGACCATGCGCAGAGCTCTGCTGAAGAGCTTTGTCATGAGAAAAAGACACTGTATTTGTTCTGCACAGCGCAAACAAATTCAATAACATGCTTGCACTGTGTTTGCTTGAAATTTGTCTCTGGTGTCTCCATAGTTGGGATACCAGGAGACAAAAATGGAAGGAAAGCATATTGTGCAGTGTGTGTGTGTAAGGGGTGTAGTGTGTGTGCGAGAGGGGTGCAGTGTATGTGAGGTGTGTAGTGTGTGAGTGATGGGTGCTGTGTTTGCATTAGGGTGCTATGTGGGTAAGGGTGCTGTGTGTGTGTGTGTGCTGTGAGTGATGGGTGCTGTGTTTGCGTTAGGGTGCTATGTGGGTAAGGGTGCTGTGTGTGTGTGTGTGCTGTGTGTGATTGGGTGCTGTGTTTGCGTGAGGGTGCTATGTGCGTGTGAGGAAGCTGTGTGTGTCAGGGGTGCAGTGTGTGTGTGTGTGGGTGCTGTAAGTGTTAGGGGTGCAGTGTGTGTGTGCTGTGCGTGTCAGGGGTCCAGTGAGTGTGTGCTGTGAGTGTCAGGGGTGCAGTGTGTGTGTGTGTGTGAGGGTGCTGTAAGTGTTAGGGGTGCAGTGTGTGTGTGAGTGAGGGTGCTGTGAGTGTCAGGGGTGCAGTGTGTGTGTGTGTGTGTGAGTGGTTGTGATTGGGGTAGTGTGTGTGTGTATGTGTGTGTGTGTGTGTGTGTGTGTGAGTGAGGAAGCTGTGAGTGTCAGGGGTGCAGTGTGTGTATGTGAGTGAGGTTGCTGTGAGTGTTGTGGGGTGCAGTGTGTGTGTGTGTGAGTGAGGGTGCTGTAAGTGTGTGTGTGAGTGAGTGCAGGGTGCAGTGTGTGTGTGTGAGTGAGGGTGCTGTGAGCAAGAAGTGAGTGTGTGTTTGTGTGTGTGAGTGGGTGGTGCTGGAGTGTCAGGGGTGCAGTGTGTGTGTGTGTGTGAGTGAGGGTGCTGTGAGTGTTAGGGGTGCAGTGTGTGTGTGTGAGGGGGTGCTGTGAGTGTTAGGGGTGCAGTGTGTGTGTTGTGTGTGAGTGAGGGGTGCTGTGAGTGTCGGGGTGCAGTGTGTGTGTGTGTGTGTGAGTGAGGGGTGCTGTGAGTGTCAGGGCTGCAGTGTGTGTGTGAGTGGAGGGTGCTGTATGTTAGGGGTGCAGTGTGTGTGTGTGGGGGGTGCTGTGAGTGTTAGGGGTGCAGGTGTGTTTGTGTGTGTGAGTGGGGTGCCGTGGTGGGCAGTGTGTGTGTGTGTGTGAGTGGGTGCTGTGCGTGTCAGGGGTGCAGTGTTGTGTGAGGGTGCTGTGAGTGTTAGGGGTGCATTTTGTGTGTTCTGTGAGTGTCAGATGTGCAGTGTGTGAGTGAGGGTGCTGTGAGTGTCAGGGGTGCAGTGTGTGTGTGTGAGTGAGGGTGCTGTGAGTGTTAGGGGTGCAGTGTGTGTGTGTGAGTGAGCGTGCTGTGAGTGTCAGGGGTGCAGTGTGTGTGTGTGTGAGTGAGGGTGCTGTGAGTGTTAGGGGTGCAGTATGTATGTGTGTGTGAGTGAGGGTGCTGTAAGTGTTAGGGGTGCAGTGTGTGTGTGAGTGAGGGTGCTGTGAGTGTTAGGGGTGTCTGTGAGGCTGATGTGACACCTCCCCCCCGCTTACCTTTAGCCTGGGAGGGGGGATCCTGCTGCTGGGGCTGCCATCCATCCCTGGTGGTCTTAGTGGTGAGTGAACTCTAGCCTATAAGGCTAGAGTTCACTCTCGCGAGACCCGGAGCATTGCCATGGCAACGCTCCAAATCTCGCGCGAGAAACCTGGCGGAGCTGTAAGTTAAAGCTCCGCCGGGTTCCTCTGCTGGCCGGCTGGCTCCCTCCTTCTCTCCCCGCCGGCGGCCGTAGTATATGGTATGTGGGCCGGTGAGGGAGATCTCTGATCTCCCCACCGGCCCATCATGGACTACTGCAGGGCCGGCACTCGGATAGTGCCGGCCCTGCAAAGACCGGCAGGAGAGATCCTTTGATCTCCCTGCTGGCCTCGGCCCACGGCCACTGTGGCCCACCGGGCATTTGCCCGGTGTGCTCGATGGCCAGTCCGGGCCTGGTGTAAGGGATGCAACATGTGTTTCTGTGTATGTAATTGAATGCAGTGTGTGTCTGTAAGGGGTGCATTGAGTGTGTAAGAGATGCATTTTGTTTCTGTGTGTAACAGAATGAGTGTTTGTGTGAGCGTTACGGATGCATTGTATGTTTCTGTGTGTGTGTATGTGTGTTTGTGGGGATGAATTAGGTATGTGTGTAGTGTAAAAGAGAGGGTTTTGTGGGGCAGGATAGGGACTGAGAGGGGAGCAGCTCTTTATTTTGTTAAAAAAATTTCATAGTGCTCAGCCCTCCTGTCAATTAGTGTTCTCCCTTTCTGTCCCTTAGTGCTCTCCCTTGGCCCCCTCTCCCTCTTAGTGGTCCTCCCTCCCCCCTTTGGTGGTCCTTCCCCTCTCCCCCCCCTTAGTGGTCCTGCCTCTGGTAAACCCCCTCCTCCCTCAGAGGTCCTTACTCCCCCATCCTCCCCGTGGTCCTTAGTCCCCAGTGGTCCTTGGTTCCTCCTCCTCCCCAGTGGTCCTTAGTGTCCCCCTCCTCCTCCCCAGTGGTCCTTAGTGTACCCCCTCCTCCTCTCCCCAGTGGTCCTTAGTGTCCCCCCCTCCTCCCTCCTGAGCACTTCCTTTCAGTCCGCCGGTGCCGGGAACAGGAAACAGAGGTTCCTGTCCCGCGTTCCGCGCCGCCCGGTCACGCTACATTGAGAGACCAGCAGGAGGGAGCGCTTCCCTCCTGCCGGTCACTCAAATCCAGCCGCCCTCCACAGCAATGCTGCGCAGGCTGAGGCTAGTAAAAGCGCTCAGGCGGTGCAGCATGTTGGAGCCGCACCGGTGATTCCTGGTGCAGGGATCCGGCGCCCCCTGCTAAGGTGCGCCCTAGGTGGCTGCCTAGGTCGCCTTACAGGTAGCGCCAGCCCTGCCCCCACCTGCCTGTCCTGCTTCTCCCAGGCAGGTATCAATTGCTCTGCCTGTGTCTTCATCTTCCAGACATATATTGACCCCTCTGCTGGTGCCTTTGTCTTCCAGACAGGTACCGACCCCTCTGCTTGTGTCTCTGTTTCCCAGGCAGGTATCAACCACTCTGCCTGTACCTCCTCTTGCCAGGCAGGTATTATGCCCTCCGACCACTAATGCGGCTCTCAGACCTAGCTCTTTCTTGACATGTTCCTGGGACCAGGGCCTGACTAAGAGCCCGTTGGGTCTGGTGCTGACAATTATATTAGGCCTAATTACCGACTCTTATCGACAGAAAACACTAAAACAGTATTACCTCCCAAACATCATGTATTTGGTAGAGCTGGTGCTGGAGGAAAATGTACAGGATATAGCTATCAGAAAACACATACCCTATGCTAATCTCTTGCTTTCATCTTTCATGCAAATCCCAAACCCCCAACAGCAGTGTCTGGTTATGCCAACTAAGGGCATACTGTGTAGACAGCAACCTGACCATGGCATAAATGTGTCTAATGATGCGCTTGCTCCACGCTTTCTAAGGACAGTCCCCTATCACTTGTTGGTCCACTCCTCTCCTTACTATCAGGCAGAAGTTCCTGTTATACAGTCTGGGAAAGAGAATAGGTAAAACTAGTGAGTGTTGAAGAAAGGGAACATGCCACAGTGATAGAGAGACTGAAGCAGCAAAAGCATTTGTATAGTGTACAATGTCAGCGTTGCTTTAACTAATTTATTGTCAGCCAGTCCACACAAATTTTGTTCCCATAGATCCCTCTTGTGTTCCCATACTTAAAAAGACTCTCCAGTGCCAGGAAAACAAACTGCAGGTCCCCTCTCCCTCCCACCCCCCATTAGGCATGTGCATGGGGAAAATTTTCGGTTCGGTTCGACATTCCGAAATTCGTGATTTTCGCAATTTGGGACTTTGGCAATTCGGCACTTCAGAACTTTGGCAACTTCGGCACTTCGGCACTTCAGCACTTCAACACTACGAAATTTCGGAACTTCGGCATTTCGGAATTTAGGGACTTCGGCACCTTGGGACTTCTATTGCAGCCGCTTAGTAGATAACTCCCTAATTCTCACGGTATTAGGGAGTTATCTACCAAAAGGCTGAATGACCTAAATTGTTTTTTCAGCCAAATTTACGAATACTAAGTAAAAATTACCTAGTATTAGTAAAATTTGCCCATACTCGCTATACTGCGAGTAGGGGCATGTCTATTAAACAGTTAAAAAAACAAACAAAAAAAACCCTATAACCCGCAGTTAAGGGGTGGCGGCCCTAAAGTAAAATAAGGGGGGGATACTTATTGTCCTTCTCCCCCGGCCCCCACCCCTGTGCGGAGGGTGGGGGCCCTAAATAGCAATGAGGGGGGGGACCTACTGTCCTCCGCACCTAGCCCTTAACCCTGAGCGGTGGATGGGGGCCCTAAATAAGAATGACGGGGGGACGACCTACTGTCCTCCCCTCCGGACCCCACCCCTGAGCCGTGGGTGGGGACCCTAAAGTAAAATGATGGGGGGGACCTATTGTCCTCCCCCTGGCCCCCACTCCTGAGCTGTGGGCTGGGGCCCTAAATTGAAATAACGGGGAGGGGAACCTAATGTCTTCCCCCCTGGCCAACACCCCTGAGCGGTGGGTGTGGGCCCTAAACTGGAGTAAGGGGCGACCTAATGTCCTCCCCCCTGGCCCCCACCCCTGAGTGGTGGGTGGGGGCCCTAAACAAGAATAAAGGGGGTCCTAATGTCCTCCCTCCTGGCCCCCACCCCTGAGCGGTGGGTGGGGGCCCTAGACAAGAATAAAGGGGGGCCTAATGTCCTCCCCCTGGTCCCCACCCCTGAGCGGTGGGTGGGGGCCCTAAACTAGAATAAGGGGGGACCTTATGTCCTCCCCCCGGCACCCACCCCTGAGCTGTGGGTGGGGGCCCTAAACAAGAATAAGGGGGGGACCTAATATCCTCCCCCTGAGCAGCGGGTGGGGGCCCTAAATACTAATAGGGGGGGACCTAAGGTCCTCCCCCCTGGACCCCACCCCTGAGCAGTGGTTGGGGGCCCTAAATACTAATAAGAGGGGGACCTATTGTCCTCCCCCCGGCCCCCACCCCTGAGTGGCGGGTGGGGGCCCTAAAAAAAATGCCCCCCCCAGGTTACTAGGGGTCCCCAAACCCCTAGTCACCCCTCCCCCCAAATATTTTTTTATCCCCCTACCTACCCCCCTCACCCTAAAAATAATGAGTGGGGGACCTTTAACTAAGTACCTGTAAAAAAAACAAAAAAACTTACCATTCAATGTTTTCTTTCTTATAAAATCTTCTTTTTTCAGCCCCAAAAAAGGCCAAATAAAAAAACATAATAACCAACGCAATTATAAAAAAAAAAAAAAATGAGCGCAAAAAAAATAATCCATCTTCACCCATGGAGGGCTCTGCGCAGACTGGTTACTTAATCCACCAATCAGAGTGTTATGAGTAAAATTACATAGTGTGGGAAAATTCCAAAGAACTTTCCCACGCTGTGTAAAATGACACAGAGCACTCTGATTGGTGGATTTCAAACCAACCAATCAGAGTGCTCTGACAGGTAAATGTAGATATTTACCTGTCAGTCTCTTCATTTACTGTCAGAGCATTCTGCTTGGATGGCTTAAACCCACCAATCAGAGTGCTTTTAGTCTAATTGCAGGGCAGGGCAATGCTTTATAAGCCTTCCCCCGCCCTGCAGAGATCAGTCTGCGTGGAGCCCTCCATGGGTGAAGATTTATGATTTTTTTTTATTTTTATTTTTTTATAATTGTGTCAGTTATTATGGTATTTTATTTGGCCTTTTTGGGAGCTGAAAAAAGAAGATTTTAGAAGAAAGAAAACATTGAATGGTACGTTTTATTTTCTTTTACAGGTACTTAGTTAAAGGTCCCCCCCCTCTTTATTTTTAGGGTGAGGGGGGTAGGTAGGGGGTTAATTTTTTTGGGGGGGAGGGGTGACTAGGGGTTTGGGGACCCCTAGTCACCTGGGAGGGGAGTTAATATTTTTTAGGGCCCCCACCCGCCACTCAGGGTGGGGGGAGGACAATAGGTCCCCCTCCATTGGTATTTCGGGCCCCCACCTGCCGCTCAGGGGTGGGGGCCAGGGTGGAGAACATTAGGTCCCCCCCTTATTAGTATTTAGTTCCCCACCCACCGCTCAGGGGTGGGGGCCAGGGGTGAGGACATTAGGTCCCCCCCCGTATTTTACTATATGGCCCCCACCCACTGCTCAGGGGTGGTGGCCAGGGGGGAGGTCATTAGGTCCCCCCCTTATTATAATTTAGGGCCCCCACCCGCCGCTCAGGGGTGGGGGCCCGGGGGAAGGACATTAGGTCCCCCCTCTTATTCCAATTTAGGGCCCCCACCCGCCGCTCAGGGGTGGGGGCCAGGGGGGATGACATTAGGTCCCCCCCTTATTAGTATTTAGGGACACCACCCACCGCTCAGGAGTGGGGGCTATGGGGAAGGACATTAGGTCCCCCCCTTATTCTACTGTAGGGCCCCCACCCACCACTCAGGGATGGGGGCCAGGCAGTGGTGTATCCTGGTTTTGTGCTGCCCTAGGCAGGACAAAACTCAGACGCCCCCCCCACCGTGCCAGCCCCCCCAACCCTTCCCCCCACCCCGCCTTCTAAATACACACACACACACACATTCACTGACAGATACGCATACACTCGCTAACAGAAACACACACAAACACACTAACAGACACACTCACTAACAGACACACACTCACTGGCACACACACTCACAGGCAAACACACTCACACTAACAGACACACACACAGTCAGACACACACACTCACTAGCAGACACACACACACTCACTGACACACAGTCAGACACATGCGTACACACTAACAGACAAACACAGTCAGACACACACACTAACAGACACACACTCACTAGCAGACACACACACAAACTCACACTCACACTAACAGACACACACACACACTAACAGGCAAACACACACTCACTGACACACACTCACTGACACACAGTCAGACACACACATACACACTAACAGACACACACATACACACTAACAGACACACACAGTCAGACACACACTAACAGACACACACTCACTCACTAGCAGACACACACACTCACACAGTCAGACACACACACACACACTAACAAAACATACACACATTAACAGACACACACTCACTCACTCACATTAACGCATTTTTATTTTATTCACCCTCCCCCCAACCTCCTTACCTTTGGGAGTGCTGGGGGGGGCGGTTTTCATTACCTCCCTGGTGGCCCAGTGGCTGCTGGGCGGTCGGACGGCTGCTGGGCTGTGCGGGCGGTTGGCGAAGGAGCACTTCCTCTGAGCGGTCTGCTCAGCTCCCTCGCGCGCCGCAGAGTGAGGCTGGGAGCCAGGTTGATGACGTCATATTCCAGCTCCCAGCCTCACTCTGCGGCGCGCGAGGGAGCTGAGCAGACCGCTCAGAGGAAGTGCTCCTTCGCCAGCCGCCCGCACCCCGCCCGGCGCCCAGCAGGTCAGTTAGCCACGAGGCTAACAAGGCATTTACCCTGGGCATTTGGGGGGCAGCCTTTTTTGCCGCCCCCTGAAAAATGCCGCCCAAGGCAAATGCTTTGTTAGCCTCGCGGCCAGGGCCGGATTAAGAGCCCAGTGGGCCTGGTGCTGACAATTATGATGGGGCCTAATTACAAAATCTTATTGACCAAAAACACTAAAACATTCAAACCTCTCAAGCGTTATGTATCTGGTGGAGTTGGTGTTGGAGGGAAACGCAAAGGATTCAGCTATAAGAAAACACATACTCTATGCTAATCTCTTTATCTAATTTATGCTTTCATCTTTCAATAAATCCATACCAAGAGCAGTGTCCAGTGAAGCAGGAAGCCAATGAGCGGGGTAAAAGAGTAGGCCACTGATGCGAATCACATGACCAGAACTGCCAAAAGGGGTAAACATGCCCAAAAAGGGGGTATGTCTGTCCAAAGAATTGGAAGGCCAGCCTGGCATCAGTGTCCCTATCCCCATGTCGCCCAGTCTCTGTGTTCCCATTCTCCCAGTGTCCCCAGGTCTCAGTGTGTCCCGTGTCACTAGGATACTAGGGGACACAGAGATACGGGACTGAGAGACATGGGGGCACTGAGACACTTGGGGAGACTGTGAGATATGAGGGCACTTGTGGATACAGACATGGGGACACTGAGAGACATGGAGACACAGACATTTGGGGACACTGGGAGAAATGGGGTCACATACACTAGGGACACAGAGACATGGGGATGCAGACACTTGGAGACATGGGGACACTGGCTGGGAGACATGAGGACACTAGGGACACTGGCTGGGAGACATAGGGACACTGGGAGCCATGGGGACACAGACACTGGCTGGGAGACATGGGGATACAGACATATGGGGACAATGGGAGCCATGGGGACACAGACATTTGGGGACACTGGGAGCCTTGGGGACACTGAGACACTAGGGACACTGGCTTGGAGGCATGGGGACACTGGGAGACATGGAGACACTGTGTCCCTAGTGTCTCTGTGTCCCAATGTGTCTACCTATGTCTCACAGCGTCCCCATGTGTCTCAGTGTCCCCATGTGTCTCAGTGTCCCCATGTCTCACAGTGTCCCTTAGTGTCTCAGTGTCCCCATGTGTCTCAGTGTCCCCACGTCTCCCAGTGTCCCCTAGTGTCTCAGTGTCACCATGTGTCCCCTAGTGTCTCAGTGTCCCCGTGTCTCCCTGATGTCTTTCCCCTCATCCCTCACTTCCCTGAGCTGTAGTCTGTCTCTGCAGGCTGGGAGCTGCTGTCTGAACTCTCTGTGCTGTGTAGCTGCTCCCCTGCGGATCAGTGAGTAGAGAGAGGCAGGGAGGGATATGCTGTAACTTCCTATCCCTCCCTCTCTCCATACACAGTGACCCCTACTGGCCGGTGCTGGTATTGCAGAGTAATCTCCGTTTATAATATAAAATATTTGAATTTGTATTGCCGGTATTACTGCAATACCATCATGGCCAGGCAGCCTTAAATACAGGCTGTGCCTTAAAATACCAGTCAGGTGGCAAACCTAAGAGTAGTGTGTAAAAAAAAAAAAAAAAAAAAAGTTTAAAATTTTTTTTTTTTCAATGGGCCTATTCCATGGGCCTGGGCCTGGAGCTGCTGTTAATCCAGCCCTGCTCGCGGCTAATACGCCCCTGGGGAAAAATATACAACTTCCAACTCCAATGCTTGAGGACAATACTGCAAATATCTCAACAGCGATCATGTTTTTGCCTCTGCTGCTGCTCAGATAAGCTGGGATGGCACAAATCCATACACTGTAGAACACCAGCATGCTGAATGTAATGTATTTGGCTTCATTAAAGCTGTCTGGCAAGGTTCGTACCATATATGCTAAAATGAAACTGACAGCCACTTAAGGAGGAGTTAACCCTGCAAGGTAAATATTGTAGTTTATGAAAAGGGTTAAGGGTAGTGGGAGTTGGCACCCAGACCACTCCAATGGGCAGAATTGGTCTGGTTGCCTGGGGTGTCCCTTTAAGCAAGAGCATGTGCAGAGCATGTACAAAAAAAATGTTTTAATCAATGAGCCTATTCCATGAGCATGGTCCTGGAGCTGCAGCTCCTTCAGCCCCAATGTTAATCTGGCCCTGCTTGGGACGATTGTCACAACTCTCTAATACAGTCCTCAATGACCTGATTACAACTATCCAACCAGACCACAAGCAGATCAATTTTGGATGTAGTTCCTTTAGTATTAGTAGTATCATCATTATTAATTATATATATATATATGTATGTATATATATATATATATACATATATATATATATATATATATATATACTGTGCTCTGCAAGTAGCCAAAGTTTCATTGTTAATGCAACTCATGAAGCCTTAAACCAATCTCATGCTGATGAGTTGCATTAACAATGAAACAGCTGTCCATGAGTCAGTGGCACACTAAGAGTGGGTGGGGTGGGGCGGTCCGCCCCGGGTGCCACCAGGGCTGTCAATACTTGGGGACCAGTGAGCTGTGTGGCTGCACCAGGTGCCATAGCAGCAGGGGCGCCGGGCAGCCAACACAGCTCACACGCAGGGGCTGGGAGCAAGCAGGCAACCTGGCTGCACAGAGAGTTGGGGGTGGAGCCAGATCGGCCATGGGGGCGGATCCAAGCCGGATGTGGGAGGCGGAGCTAAATGCAGCCTCTTACTGCTGCACACAGAGGGGAAGCAGGAAGGAGTCCCTGCTTCCCCAACTACAGCACATTGGGGACTGAATCCACTCCTCCTCCAGCCCAAGATTACTGTAAGTGAGAGAGTGTGTGCTGTGTATAACTGTGATTGTGACTGTCTTTGACTGTGTGTGTGAGTGTGTAACTGTGATTGTGACTGTCTTTGTGTGTGATTGTCTGCCTGTGATTGTCTGTGTGACTCTGTGTGTGTGATTGTCTGCCTGTGTGTATGTGTGTGTGTGACTGTCTGCCTGTGTGTGTGACTGCCTGTGACTGTCTGCCTGTGATTGTCTGTGTGACTCTGAGTGTGTGATTGTCTGCCTGTGTGTGTGTGTGTGACTGTCTGCCTGTGATTGTCTGTGTGACTGTGTGTGTGATTGTCTTCCTGTGTGTGTGTGTGTGTGACTGTCTGTGTGTGTGTGTGTGACTGTCTGCCTGTGATTGTGGTGTGTGTGAGTGACTGTCTCTGACTATGTGTGTGTGTGTGTGACTGTCTGCCTCCGATTGTGTGTGTGTAACTGTCTGTGATTGTGTTGTGTGTGCGACTGTCTGCCTGTGAATGTGTGTGTGACTGTGTGTGTGTGACTGTCTGCCTGTGATTGTCTGTGTGACTGTGTGTGTGTGTGTGACTGTCTGCCTGTGATTTTGGGTGTGTGTGTGAGTGACTGTCTGTGACTGTGTGTGTGGTGGCTCTTGATGCACTGACTCCAGCCTCAGTCCACTCCTTGTGAAAGTCCCCAACACTTTTGAATGGCCTTTTCCTGATAATCCTTTCCAGGCGGCAGTCATCCCGTCTGCTTGTGCACCTTTTTCTTTCACAATTTTCCCTTCCACATAACTTTCTATTAATGTGCTTTGATATAGCACTTTGGGAACATCCAACTTCCTTTGCAATTACCTTTTGAGGCTTTCCCTCCTTATGGAGGGTGTCATTGATGGTTTTCTGCACAACTGTCAGGTCAGCAGTCTTCCCCATGATTGTGATTCCTACTGAACCAGACTGAGAGACCATTTAAAGGCTCAGAAACCCTTTGCGGGTGTTATGGCTTACTTAGCTGATTAGAGTGGGACACTGTGAGCCTAAAATATTGCACCTTTTCACAATATTCTAATTTACTGAGATTGTGGATTTGGGGTTTTCATGAGCTGTAAGTCATAATCATCGCACTTATGACAAATCACAGCTTGAACTATCTTGTTTTCCCTTTTACGTTGCATTACTGAAATAAATGAACTTTTGCACAATATTCTAATTTTTCGAGTATCACCTGTACAATCCAAATAAGATGAACTATAGCAACACTAATGTACATAGTGATTTGGGGTTGAATATTTAAGTAGTGGAAACTTAAAAATATCTAAAATGTGTATAGTATGGTGCTGAACCAGAAACATATTGGGTAAATGGCAAAGATCTAATGAAGTGTCTCTGAAATAGAATCGATTAGGCAGTCAAGAGACTCATTTAAAAAAAAGAAATACAACCAATACACTTAGATTCTCTGGAGCTTAAATGCTAATAGTGTATTGGTTGTATTTCTTATTTTTACTTTCACATCAAAATATACACTATCGGATTGCTCTTCTCTGTCTGTTTTGTGGTTTTTCATAATTTCCCAGGATTGTTGAGACGCAAATTCCTTTCTACCCACAAACTCTTGTATAGGAACGCTGAAATGCTAGAGAAGTCTTGGGAATGAAAGTCAGAGGTATGAGTGATTAGAAGAGGACAAGTGCAAGTCTAACAGAGAATCTCAATTAGAGGAAGTATGGTACTAGCAAGACAGATTTCACTAATGAGCAAAAATAAATAAATAAAAAAACTAAAATGTGGAACTCTAATATGTGACTTGTATGTGATAAGAATACAAAAAAGTTTTGTTCTACTTAACAATGCCAGTACAAAACAAAAATTACATTCTGTAAAGTGCTAATAAATAAAGGTAATTAACACTTACATCTCAATAAGATCTCTTTTAATATATAAAATAAGAAAACACAATAAATATTTTAGAAGTGCAGATGGTTTATAATTTATTGCAAATGTTTTCATTTAATAAACACACTTTCCAGATTTTTGCTTTTATTGTAATCTGGATTTCTATACTATAAATTGTAAAAAATATTGTGAACCATATTCTCAAATCATTTTTATTTTACATCAAGTATTACACTTTATTTTAAACTTGAAAATATAACCCATACCCATATTTTTTTCAATTTAAGAACCAGTAGATATTATGAAGATATTTTATGTAGTAAATGCATTTTAGTGTTCATTTCTGGTTTCAGAAGAACAATGTAGCATTTGGGGAAAAATATACAACTTCCAACTCCAATGCTTGAGGACAATACTGCAAATATCTCAACAGCGATCATGTTTTTTCCTCTGCTGCTGCTCAGATAAGCTGGGATGGCACAAATCCATACACTGTAGAACACCAGCATGCTGAATGTGATGTATTTGGCTTCATTAAAGCTGTCCGGCAAGGTCCGTACCATATATGCTAAAATGAAACTCATAGCTGCGAGAAGCCCCATATAACTCAACATAAAATAAAAGGCCAAGACAGAGCCTTCATTACATTGAATGATGATCTTCCCAGGAGAGGAATGCATGTCCAACTCATGGAATGGTGGGGAAGTTGACAACCAAATTATACTGATCAGGACTTGAACAGATGAGCAACTTAAGACTACATGATTTGACAAATTGGTCGTTACCAATTTCCTCCAGGGGCTGTCTGGTTTTGTGGCTCTGAATGCAATGTAGACCATAATTGTTTTGGCAAAAACAGAAGACAAAGCTACAGAGAAGGTAATTCCAAATGAAATGTGACGCAGCATGCATGTTATATTCACTGGGCGACCAAGGAACAAAAACACACACAATGAGCTCAGTGAGAGAGAGAAAAGGAGGGTGAAGCTCAAATTTCGATTATTAGCTCTAACAATGGGAGTTTCCCGGAATAAGAAAAATATTGCAGCTATTAAAGTGTTAATTACAACTGAGAATATAGTTAAGAAACAAAAAAGTAAAGCTAAAGTATTATTTTCAAATGACAGAAACTCATGTATTTTAGGAAAACACTTTACTTGACTTTCGTCTGGCCACTCGTGATCATGACATTTCATACAGTTTTCACTATCTAAAAAAAAATACAAAAGGAAGTGAATGGAACATGTTATGAATTAAAACACTTATATTTGTGTGAAAATATGGTAAATAATATATTACATTATTTTTAATATTTAAAATTATTCAATAATGAGGAGCTACAATTTGGTAACTATTTTCTGTATGTGCACATTGATTTTACACACACACACACACACACACACACACATACATATATATATAGAGAGAGAGGCATTTCTCACTTTATGAACTCTCACTTCATGAACTCCCGCCTTTATGAACTTTTTTCTGGATGCGCCACCATTTTGTTTTGCCACCATTTTGTGTCAGTGGTCCATGGATCAGGACCGAGGTGAGTGCTTTGGAGCACAAACAAGAAGAAAAGAAGAAGAATTTATGGTCCGGAGTAGACAAGAAGAGAGATGAGTATCAGGAACATAAAGAAGATAAAGGGAAGACTAAAAAACAGGTTTACTGTATTCTTTTTGTGCTTTCATGGGCATACATTACAGATTCTGTAATATTATTGCACTGTGTGCTATTGAATGTAGATTTGACTTGATTTGTCTGTGTGTGTCTGACATTGCTGTATGTGTGTTTGCCATTGTACCATGTTTTGGCAGGCATCAATAGTAAGGAGCAGGAGGAGGGCTGAAAAGCCTGAAAAAGGGAGAAGGAAGAAAGTTTGAGAGCTGTAAAAATAAATAAAAAGTAATAAAGGAGAGTGGGAAGCTGATAATGAAGAAAGTGAATAAGTAGGAGGGCTTAAGAGAGGTGCCCCCATTCAACAACTTAAGCATGTCTCTTCATTGAATAGTATGAGGATTGATGATAATTTGATGAGGATTTCAATATGGTATGTATGCCTTTAAAATTCATGTATTTGCTGTGCTTCCATTTTGTATTTGTACTTAATAATTTAGGTTTTCAATGGTAAAATGTGTTGGTCAGGAACAGAACCCGTGTTTATTACATTGTGTCTATGGGACATTAGTTCTCACTTTATGAACTCTGGAACCAATTCGTTTGTAAAGTCGGGAACTACCTGTATAAACTTCCAAGTGTCCTGCACTCACTGCTCCCGGTCAGGTTTATGCCTTGGTGCAATCTCTGGTCCATGTATACAATGTCTTGATGGAGAGCACTCACAGGACTCCAAGATGTTTCAAAAGTGCTTTTTATTTCAGCAATCAATGTTCAAATACAAAGTGTCGGCGTTTCAGTCCAACTGGACTTTTATCAAGACAATTTAACAGTGTTATACAACTCATTTAAATGTGATGTCATTAATGACGTATCTCATTTCAAATGAGTAATCTGTGTAATTAATCCCCTAACTCCACAGAAGTGAGTAATAAGGTGTTCAGACGTGATTAAGAAAACTAACTTGTAAAACAAATATATAAATATATACAAATATTGACACAATATAAAGATGGTTATAGTGATATAATCAGGATACCCACAATATAGATGAATTCTAAATCTCATAATTGCAAACTGTCCGCATTCACTATATGTCCATAGACAAATATCACCATAACCACTAGAAGAATATGACTCACAAATGCAGGATTTAACCTGTTGTGTGCCGGTTATAAAGATAGCAAACAAACATACGGATATAGCACACTAATTGTAAATTATATACAAGCATAGGACTAAATTTGTTACATTTCTAGCATAGTAGAGAGGAGCCACATTTGTAGCATAATAAAGAGAAAGTTAATACTCCCCATTATCAACTTAATGCTCATGTTGCATTATGTGAACATATTATAAAAAGTGAACCACTTATTATAACTATATTGGAAAAAATGAATATCTAGTATACTCATATATAAGTCCCAGATAGGATAATTACTCAATTGCAGCATTTACTTGTAACATATAATCACTAGGCTAATCATGAATCAAGCTAAAGAGCAACACTTTTTTTTTATTTAAAAAATGTCATCTATGTTATGTATAACCGTATCTCTTTGGCAAAAGCAATGTAATGGATTTTTATTATTAAGTCCATGAGGGGCTAGCGTATCGAGTGTGTGGCTCCAGAACGCTTCCCTTTGTAGTAATCCTTTATCTCTATTTCCTCCTCTCACTGGTTCAGGAACTTGGTCTATGCCCATAAATCTCAACGAGGGTAGGGTATGCCCTGACTCTAAGAAGTGTCGAGCAACAGAGGTGTTTGCACAGTTGTTCTAAATGGCCACTCGTATGGTGGATCTATGACCTCTCATCCTCTCTCTCAAGTCATTAGATGTTTTGCCCACATATACCAATCCGCATGGGCACACAATCTGATAAACGACAAAGATTGTTGTACAAGTGATTCTGTATCTAATCTTATATTTCTTCACCAATCTTGGATGGGAAATTTATTTTCCTGGGGTCATGTAATTGCAGGCTGTGCACTTAAAGGACCACTATACTTGTGCCCCCACCCTTAGGGTCCCCCTCCTGATGGGCTGGATGGAGAGGAAGGGGTTAAACTTACCTCTTTCTCCAGCACCGGACGGGGAGCTCTCCTCCTCCTCTCCTCCCTCTTCGCCTCCTGTTCGGCTCAATGCACATGCGCGGCAAAAGGGTTAACCCTAGATGGACCAGGCACCCAGACCACCTCATTAAGCTGAAGTGGTCTGGGTGCCTATAGTGGTCCTTTAAGGCATCTATAGCATCCTACATTGGAAGTCCCAGATTGTTGTTGGATTTTGGCAAAATGATCTGTATGGACTAAATAATTCCTCGGGTTCTTCCCTCTTCTATAGCAAATAACTGGGCTTTGTTTAAAAGAAGATGGTAAAGATGTATCTTTATTTAGTGTCCCCCAGTTTTCTCGGATAATTGAGGCAATTTGTGGGGATTCAGTATGTAATGCTTGAGGGACGATTAGTCGATCGCCTATCACTGGTCGTCTTGGTTGTTCTGTGATTGATTTTTTTGCTTGCTCCATTGCTCAAGTCAAAGTTAATCGTGAGTATCCTCTCTCCAGAAATATTTGGTACATTTGTTCCAATTGATTATTGGTCCGCAGTGGGTCGGATTTATTCCATATCATCCTCAAAAATTGAGAAATTGGTAGAGATTCCTTTCATTTTTTTCGGATGAAAGCTAGAAGCATGCAAGATGGTGTTCCTGTCAGTTGTCTTCGAGTATAGTGTTTACCCCAACTTATTAGCTTCAATGAAGATACGAAGGTCCAAAATATCAATCTGTGATTTGCTCACTTGGAAAGTAATTTTCACCGGGTACTCCATCATATTCAGTGAAGTCATCATTGATACAAAAGATTGTTCATCTCCTTCCCATAAGTTATCGAAGATTGTTTAGACAATATCATTATCCTATGGAAAGGAGATGAACAAGCCTCTCACAAGCAATACCCAAACAAGCCCCTCACAGACAAACACAATGTGACATATCCATCCACACACAATTCCACAAGCAACCCCACATACACAGACATTTAAAAACAAAAGATTCACAGGACCAGACCCACAGCTGACTGAGGAAGCTCTACAAGAGCGAAATACGTTTTGGCATTTTTAGGACTCTATTTTATATTATTTTATGTTACATGTTATATGTTTACATTGTACTAAATTTAAAATATTTTAAGAAGTCCCCTAGAGCCTTTCAAATCTACATAGGGGTAGTACCATCCCCATAAATATTGGCACAAAGCTATTATACCTCAGAGACAGGATTACAGGGCTCTGAAAAAGGTGAACATTTTACTTATTTCACATTTAACATCTTTCTAAATAGACTGCACATTGGTTCCCTTCTCTCCATTTTTTTCTTTGAGATATACCATACCATGGATTGAAGGTGTGATGCTGGCTTAAAAGCACAAAAGCTTTATTAGGAACAAGTTTTCATACACAGGCTCCTTCAAATGTGAGTGTACTAACGTCACCACCATTTCTTATGATTTTATTTGACTTACCGTCTGTGCTATATTGTATTTCTTATTTCTTTTACATGTATTACAAAGTTTGTTATCCAGTCATTTGGGGTAACTTCACCCCCCTATATACTTTTCTTCAGCACGCCACTTATAGGTGTAAGTTCTCCACTTATACCACCTTATAGACTTTTGGACTTTTTGTGTGTGGATAAGAGAGTATTTCCATACATGTGTTTGAACTGCAGTAATATATATTTATCTCTGACTTTAGCACCTTATTGGACACACATTCCTCCCAAAAGGTAAACAATCACTTGTTGCAAGCTATATATGCATGGGTGTCCGCAGGAATCTTTCCAGGGGGAGGCATAATTATAATGACATCCATGCTTGGCCCCTTTTTGACAGTGTCATGAAAGGGAAGGGGCATAGTCATTATCACATAAAGCCATGGTGAAAAGCATTTTCACAATTATGGTGTCAGGAATACATACATGTATTCCTGACACTATAGTGTAACTTTAATCAAATTAAAGGAACATTCTGGTCACCATAACAACAATCTAAATTAAAATGCTATGATGCAAGGAGGGTGCTCTCTTTCCTTTAAGATGTTAAACCACTCTCAAGACTTCCTCCACCTCCAGATCTCCAGGTCGCTCAGTGATATTCGGCTTCTGAAACGGAGTGTCAGGAAGTGCAGATTGAGGTCAGGCATGGGTGCCACTGATTGGCTAGAGTCAGCTGACACTTTTAGCCAATCGCCAGTCCCCGGTTCATAATTTTTTAAAACTTTTTTATGAATGGGAGCTACTGATTGGCTTAGAGTGCCAGCTGACCGTTTTAGCCAATCAGTGACACTCCTACTCAATGGCACTCTGTGTTTCCTGACACTCCGTAAATACAAGACACATTAACACTGAGATTTTTTTTTTTTACCTGGGGAGATGAGAAGGTAAAAAGTTTGCCTGCCAGGTCCAGGCACCAAAGCCTTATGATGTGGTGTCCAGAATGAAGTGGAGAGATCACTTCACTTGTCCTTCTTTCTCCAATCTCCTTTTCTTCTTCATTTGACACAGTCTTCTTATTCTTCTGACACTGTCTTCTCTTCTCCTTCTGCTCCTTTCTGCTTCTTTTGCAGCCTTCTGCTCATTTTTCTTTCTGATCCCTTTGTGCTCCTTGCAGACCAGATCCATTCTGCTCCATCTCCTACTTTACCTTTGGGCTCCGACTGCCCCTACCAGCTCCTTGCTGCCCCTACCAGCACCCTGCTGTTCCTTGCTGTCCCTTCCTGCTCATTTCTGTTCCTTCTGATATGATCTTTAAGCTGCTCCCCCTCCATGCCTCACTTCCCTTATCTGTTGGCTGCCCTCTCATCCCTCACTTACCTGATGTGTAGGCTGTCTCCCCCCATCCCTCACTCTGTAGTCTGAGAGTTGCTGGCTGCATGTGCTGCTCCCCTGCGGATTCAGTCAGGATAGAGAAGCAGGGATGTAGTTTCCTATACCTGCTCTCTCCACACACAGTGCCACCTACTGGCTGGCGCCGGTATTGCAGTGTATTCTGAATCACACAAGAAAAATATCGTCACAAGCTGAAAATTCAAGAGGGGAGGGGGGAAAAAGTGTTCTCCCTTGCCCCGTGCCCCCTTGCAGATGCCCATGTATATATGCATGTCTAGTTATTGGTGAAAGTATGAGCTTGTGAACCAAGAGGCTGTCTAGACATGTGGACAACAGAGAGGAAAACATAAGATAGAAATGCTAAATCACATGTGTAATCAGTTTCCAAGTAAATACAACTGCATGCAGAATCTCTAACACGGTGCTCCATTAAACGCAACATAAATGAAAAGCAAAGGAATATAATTAATATCAAATATAGCACAGTTCAATTTAACAGCTGAATAAACAAAGGGAGATGATGATTTCAAGGTACGGCTGTGCTCAGGCAGTAGGAGCTAGGGTTTCATGGTTTTGTGTGTTCCAGGTCAGCCTATTCCCAAACTCGGGATGTGCAGGGCAGCTGTAATGGCATTGCAGTAATAAGGTAAAGCAACCCCATAGCCCAGGCCTGTGTATATGCCAGCATCCCTAACCCACAAATTTGTAACTGTCAAAGTCAAAGTTCTCCCCACTCAGGGGCTAGCGGAGGTGTGGTTAACAATTGCCCCGCTCATGTGGTCAATGCCTTGGAGGCCTTTAGCCCAGGAGGGTCAGCAAGTATAAGAACAGTGGTTTTTGCGGTCAAGTAGTTCCCTCGGGTAGCCCGTCACCATCTTGCGTCTTGTGTTTTTCAGCTCCGGTCTGGGAAGTCAGCCGAGTTGGTGCCGCTCAGGCACTTAGTTTAGCCCAGAAGTCATCGAAAATAGCATCCTATACTTCTGTGTCAGCGGTAGAGGAGATATTTCCTTGAGGAGATATTTCCTCCTCCATCTTGTGTTCTGAGGAAATGTGCCGGTTATTAGAGCTGATAAAGTGCGAGCTCGGTCAAGAGCTCCTACAAGTTGAGACTCGCCGCAATCAGGCTCAGGCCCAGCCCCCTCCTTGAAATACTTTTAAGCAACTTTTAATTTATTGTCCTTCAGAGGACAATAAATTAAGTGCTACCACTTTTGCAAATAATATCTAGACCTCAAGACATTCTTGGTACCTTGGTACTATACTTTCCTTAAATATGTGACATTATTACTATTACATTATTACTATTAATATTATTAACATTCCAACATTTGAATTTATCGTTTTTGTCACACATATTGTATGTGGAAAAAAACTCATTTTGCTCATACTCTAATAACTGAATTGGAAAATATTGAACGGTTATACTATATACTGTATAGTTGCTACATTTTGTTACAGTAAGGTCTATACTAATAAAGGCAATTTTTAAATTGTGTAAATTTTAGTAATTTTAATTTTAGGCATCCGTGAAAATAGGCATACATTGTTTGAAATATTAGTTGAACTAATTTTGAAAGAAATGTATCTTAAAGGACCACTATAGGCACCCAGACCACTTCAGCTTAATGAAGTCGTCTGGGTGCCTGGTCCAGCTAGGATTAACCCTTTTTTTTAATAAACATAACAGTTTCAGAGAAACTGCTATTTTTATACTGAGGGTTAATCCAGCCTCTAAAGCCTCTAGTGGCTGTCTCATTGACAGCCGCTAGAGGCGTTTGCGTGCTTCTCACTGTGAAAATTACAGTGAGAAGATGCCAGCGTCCATAGGAAAGCATTGTAAATGCTTTCCTATGAGACTGGCTGAATGCGCGCGTTGTTAGGAAGAAGGATCGGAGGAGGAAAGCTCCCCGCCCGGCGCTGCAGAAAGGTAAGATTTTAACCCCTTCCTCACCCTAGAGTTCGGCAGGGGGTGCCAGGAAAACGAGTATGTTTTCCTGGCACTATAGTGGTCCTTTAATAGAAAGTGAGGTTAGTGCATTGATTAGATAATACAGAAGAGAATATTCCTGCGCCTTTCTTTTGGGGCTTAGAGCAATTTAATTGACTTAAGGTTGACAATAATATGTATGATATGTCTATATATTTAACATGCAGGTTTTTCTTTTACAATTTTTTTGTAATCTATATTTAATAAGATAAAGTTTTTTGAAAATGTAAAACAAAAATCAGGCTTACATGTTTAAAAATAGTGAAACAAGCAGGGATAATTGTGGCCACTGACTGGTATTATTAGATGTGTGACTGTTTGCAACGACATGGCTAAGTGGAAATGCAGGTTAGAAGTTGTAGGTCCAATGATGGCTAGTTATGACAATATTAAGTGGTCCATGCTTGTATTCATTCTCAATAATGTATAGCCCTAAAAACAACCAATAATAATATGCTCCAATTTAAGGATGCCATGCTTTGGTAAAATCCAAACACTACAGACTTACTGGAATTGTAATTTTTGCTATTCATTAAATATAGTGAATAACTTATAAAATCAATAGAAAATTCATTTAAACATTTCTTTACCCAGTTAAATATGCATTATTGGTTATCTGCCTGTATTCAGTTTTTGTTATACCTGACGCATTTGAAATTAATCCTTGTGGACATGGAACACAATCATAACAACAGACGTGAGGTCCTCTCCTTGGTGCTTTTCTCAATCCTGGGACACAAGGTGTAGTGCATCGAGTTTTTAGCTCCTGAAAAAAAAAACAACAACATTATAAGGCAGACATTTTATGCTACATTATAATATATCATTTTAATGCAATTTATATCAGTACAATTATTCTCTTGCATATGTTTTTTTCACTGTATTTACCTAAAGGCTCATCCCACGTAGCATAATCACTACAGCCGTAGTTATTATGACGCCAACAATACCCTGGCACCATTCCCCTGTTTGTCTTTTACCTGGATTTTCTGCTGTTGTGCAGTATCCATAAATCAATCCCACTGTTCACTGGCTGAGAGCATGAGCAGGCCACTCTCAGCCAATGGATGACATTCTTTGCCTAGAAATACACATATAATTGACATTAGCCATCTTTGTTATGCTGCCAGATGTGGAGTTACACCTTAGGCTGATAATGGGTTAAAATATATATTAGCAGCTTTTCATAGCAAAACTTTGCACATACAGATACCAGGCACCATGACCAGTTTAAATCAATAAAGTGGCCAAGATGTTCTCGCTTGTGCTCTTGACTTACAACGTCATAGAAATATCATGACAATTTTAAGCTTAAGGCTGCCTAGCTGGTGCTGGTATTGCAGTAATACCGGCAATACAAATGTCTGTCTCAGTATAAACAGAGATTGTTCTGCAATACCAGCGCCGGCCAGTAGGGGTCGCTGCTTGTGTAGAAAGAGGCAGGGATAAGAAGTTACCTCCCTGCCTCTCTCTACTCACTGATCCGTGGGGGAGCAGCTCTGCACAGAGAGTGCAGACAGCAGCTCCAAGCCTTCGAGACATGGGGATGGTGAGAGACTTGGGGACTCTGAGACATTGGGAGACATAGGGACACTGGGGAACCTGGGTCTCTCAGTGTCCCTATGTCTCCCAGTGTCCCTAGTGTCTGTGTCCTTAGTCTCCCAGAGTCCCCTATTCTCTCAGTGTCCCTATGTATCTCAGTGTCCTCGTGCCTCTCCCAGTGACTCAGTGTCCCCATGTCTCACAGTGTCCCAATGTCTCTAAGTGTCCCCTAGTGACATTGGGACACTGGGAGACATGGGGACACTGAGAGACAAAGGGACACAGGGAGACATGGGGACACTGGGCGACTTTGAGACCTGGGAGACATGGGGTACTCCCAGTGTCCCCATGTCTCCCAGCCAGTGTCCCTAGTATCTCAATATCCCCATGTCTCCCAGTGTCCCTGGTGTCACTCAATGTCCGTAGTGTGCCAGTGTCACTAGTGTCTCAGTGTTTCCTAGCTTCCCAAAGTCCCCTAATCTCCCAGTTTCCCCATGTCTCCCAGTGTCTCAGTGACCCCTAGTAAAAAAGAAAAAAATCTCAGGCACTCACTGTGATAGATTTAAGCAGGTTTATTGGACACCGTAACTTTTGACCTGTACCCAGGTCTTTATCAAATCTCCAGTGTCCCCTATGTATCACAGTGTCCCCTATGTGTCAGAATATCTCAGTGCCCCATGTCTCCCAGTGTCCCTGGTGTCTCTCAGTGTCCATAGTGTCTCATTGTCCTTAGTGTCTCAGTGTCCCCTAGTCTCTCAGAACCCCTAGTCTCTCAGAATCCCCTAGCTTCTCAGTGTCCCCATGCCTAACAGTACCCCCAAGTTCTCTCTGTGTCCCCTAGTATAGAAGAAATAAAATCTCAGGCACTCACTGTGATAGATTTAAGCAGGTTTATTGATCAACACAACGTTTTGACCTGTACCCAGGTCTTTAGCAAGTCTCCAGTGTCCCCTATATATCAAAGTGTCCCCCATGTCTCCCAGTGTCCCCTTGTGTACCAAAGTCTTCCAGTGTCCACATTTCTCCATGTCTCTCAGTGTCCCCAAGAGTCTCGGTGTCCCCAGGTCTCCCAGTGTTCCCTAGTATCTCAGTGTCCCCATGTCTCTCAGTGTCCCAATGTCTCTCAATGTCCTCTAGTGTCCAAGTGACATGGGACACTAAGGGACTGGGAGACATGGGGACACAGACATGCCTCCTTTTTGTGTATGTTCTTCCCTTTCGGTAGTTTTTGTTATGTGATTTACCCCATCCACAGACTTCCTGCTTTACTGGACACTGCTGTTAGGGGGTATGGGTTTACTTGAAAGATGAATCATGAGATTAGCATAGGGTATGTATTTTCTCATAGCTGCATCCTATGATTTTCCCTCCAGCACCATCTCTATCAGATACATGACGCTTAGGAGGTAGGACTGTTTTAGTGTTTTTGGTCAATAAGATTTTGTAATTAGGCCCATTATAATTGTCAGCACCAGGCCCACTGGGCTCTTAATCTGGCCCTGGGTGCAGACCACATACATGGTCTTCTGGCCTGGTGCTCAGTGCATGAGTCAGAGAGATGCGATGGTTCAGTCAGTGATGTTGTTTGGTTCTTGGCAGATTGCTGTCTATATTGAGATGTACATTTGTTTAACATTAGGAAATTAGAAGTTGTAAATACTTGATAATGTCCCACCATTTATAGAACTCGAAAAAGGTGCATCCATTTACAACCACAATCAAATCACTCCCCTAATATTTATTTTATTTATGTGAACTTTTAAACAAGATGTATTTTTTAACATAATCCCTAGTTTTGGATACATTTTGAAGAATATCTTTTCCATGTGTAAATTGGATCTAAACCTATATCAAGATTAGAGATGTCACGAACTGTCAGCCGAACTGTTCGCGAACTGTCCGCCAGCGAGCAATAGCGTGTTCGCATTGAGCGAACATATCCAATTTCCGGTCCGCCCCCTATTCGTCATCATTGAGTAAACTTTGACCCAGAACCTCACAGCCAGCAGGCACATTCCACCCAATCAGCAGCTGACCCTCCCTCCCAGGAAGTGCCTGCTGACTGTGAGGTTCTGGGTCAAAGTTTACTCAATGATGGCGTATAGGGGGCGGACCAGAAATCGGATATGTTCGCCCAACGCGAACACGCTATTGTTCGCCGGCGGACAGTTCGCGAACAGTTCGGCGGACAGTTCGCGTCATCTCTAATCAAGATTAATATACAAATTGATTTTGGTCATGTTATGATAGTTGGAATCATGCTTAACCCCTTAAGGACACAGCTTCAGAAGCTTGACTTACGCTTAATGACACAAGCAATTTTTGCATTTTCTTGCTGTTTGCGTTCAACTGCAATTTGCATCTCTCTCATTTATTGCACCGACACATATTATATACTGTTTTTTAAAGGACAGAAAGGGCTTTAATTTGATATAACATATATATATATAAATGCTTACTTATTATAAAAAAAATACAGAAAAATGCAAAAAAAATGAAAAATATTGTTTTTTTTTACAGTTTTTGCAATAATAATGTGTGCATAATTAGTGCAGGTTAAGGAAAGTAATTAAAAATAAATTTATTTATTTGTTCTGATTTACAGAATATATAATGTGTCTGGGATTTTAAGTTTTTTTTGGTAGTTACAGGTCACAAAGCACAAGGAGTAAAATAAACTTTTAATGTGGAGCGATTTTAGAATTTGGTATGTTTGTCTTGTAAGCTTAATAGCCATAAAAGAAAACAAAATTGCCACACAAAAGTATATATTTATATAAAGTAGACATCACGGGCTATTTACCTAAGGTTGTTTTGACACTTTCTACGTAGCCATTTCACCGCCAACCTCTGCTAAATATTGGAGTAAAATTGTGTTCTTTTTGGTTTTTGGCACACAAACTTATAACAGAGAAATTCTCGTGTATATTTTGTAAAGTTGGTGTGTGCTATTCCTGTACAAAGTTTTATTTTGTGTTCAGTTACATCTGCTGAGTAAAATGACACCCCCATTGTATGTCTTTTGCACTATTTCCTGAAGTTACAGTGCCATACAGGATACCTGTCCTTTTCAGTATTCACAGTAGAATTTTGAGAGATGGATTTAATGAGCCTTAGCTTCCATTTTGGGGTATTATAACAGTTTGACTGTTCAAAAAAACCCCACAAAGGCCTACCATTTGTAAAAGTAGACACTCCAGGGTATCTTATAAGGTGCATATTGTGCCTTAACATGCCCCCATTCTTTCACCAATATATGCCAAAGTATGTGGTAAAAAATAATTTTGTGCATTTTTTACATACGGATTGCATTTTTGCTGGGCGTTTTGTATATTTCATATGTGCCACTAAGTTCAAACCCCCCAAATTATGCTCAGCTAAGTCTTCTGAGTAAAATGACACCCCATATGAATGTCTTTGGCACTATTTCGTGAAGCTACAGTGCCATATAGGAGACCTGTCCTTTACAGTATTCACAGTAGAATTTTGAGAGATGGATTTAATGAGCCTTAACTTCCATTTGGGGTATTATAACAGTTTGACTGTTCAAAAAACCCCCACAAAGGCCTACCATTTGTAAAAGTAGACACTCCAGGGTATCTTATAAGGTGCATATTGTGCCTTAACATGCCACCATTTTTTCCCCAATATATGCCAAAGTATGTGGTAAAAAATAATTTTGTGCATTTTTTACATACGGATTGCATTTTTGCTGGGCGTTTTGTATATTTCATATGTGCCACTAAGTTCAAACCTCCCAAATTATGCTCAGCTAAGTCTTTTGAGTAAAAATACACCCCAATGAATGTCTTTGGCACTATTTTGTGAAGCTACAGTGCCATATAGGAGACCTGTCCTTTACAGTATTCACAGTAGAATTTTGAGAGATGGATTTAATGAGCCTTAGCTTCCATTTGGGGTATTATAACAGTTTGACTGTTCAAAAAACCCCCACAAAGGCCTACCATTTGTAAAAGTAGACACTCCAGGGTATCTCATAAGGTGCATATTGTGCCTTAACATACCCCCATTTTTTCACCAATATATGCCAAAGTATGTGGTAAAAAAATTATTTTGTGCATTTTTTACATACGGATTGCATTTTTGCTGGGCGTTTTGTATATTTCATATGTGCCACTAAGTTCAAACCTCCCAAATTATGCTCAGCTAAGTCTTTTGAGTAAAAATACACCCCCAATGAATGTCTTTGGCACTATTTTGTGAAGCTACAGTGCCATATAGGAGACCAAGCCATATCCGTTTTTACCAAACTTTGAATTTTGACGCTGGGCAATTTGTGCAATTTCCAAGCATCTTCGCAGGTTTTAAATTCAAACTACCCCACAAAGGCCTACCATTTCTTAAAGTAGACACCCCAGGGTGTTTCAAAAGGTATAGTTTGAACCTTAGCGTGGGATCATTTTTCCGCTAGCTTGTACCAGATGTAGTGGTAATAAGCGTTTTTTCTGCCTTTTTGACATACAAAGTGAGTTTGCACAGTATATTTTGCAAACCTTATGTGTGCTACGACTGTATAATACTTCATATGTTGCTCAGCTATGTCGGCTGAGTACAGCAATACCCCCGTATGTACCTTTGCCAGGTATGTGTGGACATCGGAGGGGCACATTTGGGACACAGCCATTCCAGTTTTTTTCAAACTTTGAATTTTTATGCTGTGCCTATGTCCCATTTTAGAGTATTTTACCAGGCTATATAATCCAAATTCCCCATAAAGCCATACCATTTCTTAAAGAAGACATCCCAGGGTATTTCAAAAGGCATATTTTGAACCTTAGCGTGGGATCATTTTTCCGCTAGCTTGTACCAAGTGTAGTGGTAATAAGCATTTTTTCTGCCTTTTTGACATACAAAGTGAGTTTGCGCAGCATATTTTGCAAACCTTATGTGTGCTATGACTGTATAATACTTCATATGTTGCTCAGCTATGTCGGCTGAGTACAGCAATACCCCCGTATGTACCTTTGCCAGGTATATGTGGATGTTGAAGGGGCGCATTTGAGACGCAGCCATTCAGTTTTTTTCTAACTTTGAAGTTTTACGCTGTGTCCATGTTCCAATTTGGAGTAGTTTAGACGGTTGGTTATTGAAACTTCCCCACAAACACATACTATTTATTAAAGAATACACCCTGGGGTAATTCAAAAGGCATATTTTGAACCTTGGCGTGGGATAATTTTTTCTCTAGTTTGTTCCAGGTGTAGTGGTAATGAGCGTTTTTAAAATGTATTTTTTTACTTTTTATAACTTTTTTACTTTTAAAAACTAGTTTTTAAACTTTTGTTTTGCTTATAAATTTTTTTTAAACTTTCCTAAACTTTCTTAAAACTTTTTTACAGATTTAACATTTTTCTAAGCTTTTTTTTTTACCGTTAACCCCTAACTAGCAGTACGCAGCAGTAACAGTAAATTCCCCATTTTCCCATAACTCCCACCCACCCCAGCTAGCAAAATATATAGTTATAAAATATTTAAATTAATTAATTAAATAAATTGAACCCCTGAGGGTTAAAAAAATAAATAAAAGTTAATCCTCAGGGGTTAAAAAAAATTAGATCACAGTATAATACTGTGATCTCTATTTGATCGCTGTAGGCAGTGATCGACTGGCAGGGAAGGGGTTAATTTTTATTTGGACTAGGTAAAGTGTGTTTTTTTTGTTTTTTTTACTTAAATGTTATTAAAACATTTTTTTAAGCTTAATTTTTAACTTTTTAAAGTTTCTTTTAAAACTTTTTTTAACGTTAACCCCTAGTTAGCCTAACGCCAAATCCCCCAATTCCCCACTAACTTCCACCTACCCCAGCTAGCTAAATATATAATTAAAAAATAATTTAATTAATTAATTTAATTAATTTAACCCCTGAGGGTTAAAAAAAAAAGAATTAACCCTCAGGGGTTAAAAAAAAAATCAGATCATAGTAAAATGTAATCCCTGCCAATTGATCACTGTAGTCAGTGATCAATTGGCAGGGAAGGGGTTAATTTTTTATTAAAATGGGTAAGGGGGGGGGACTTTAAATAAACTTTATTTTTTTAAACAGCAGGAGGCAGGATCAGCACTAATCCGGCTCCCTGCACTTCACACAGAACCCGGAAGTGCAGGGAGCCGGTAGGTGAGTATAGAGAGCACATGTGCTCGCTCAGACTTGTGGTCAGAGCGAGCACATGTGCTGGGCAGACTGACCGGGTGCTCCCTGTATGCCTCTAATGCAGAGGCATACCGGGAGCACCATTAACCCCGCGATCGCGGCGATCCGGGGTTAATTTTACCGCGTGACGGACGAGGTCCGTCACCCGTCGTTAAGGGTCTCCCCTCTGTGACGGACCTCGTCCGTCACCCGTCCTGAAGGGGTTAATTGGGTATTATTTGTTTATATAACTGAACTTTGGTCCAAATATCATGACCGGTGTATAATCGCCATATGGGCAGTCGGAACCTAGGACAAAATCCCCACATACCTAACCCAATAATACACTGATACTAGGGTATATGGGTAAAATTGTCCACAGCTTTTATTAACCATTATAATAATAAATATAATAAGTTTATCATTAGTAATAACAATCATAACAATATAATAATAATTTAACATATAAATATGGGTCATTGCCCCCATACTCCGCCCTTGCATCCTTCTTTTAATATAATGGGCAATGACCCCCAACATACTAACACATATATATATATATATATATCTTTAACAATTTGCAACCTTACTCCAACATAACAATTTAAGTGCCAACCATAAATAACCACGGCAGGGGTATACCCTACCCCACCAGGTTCTGAGCCAACTCCAGGACTCGAAACCTACCAACCACCAGTGACCACAATTTCCATGTCCGTGACTGTAACGGCTACCCTGGTGTAGAGAGGGTACCAGCCGTTAGAGACGTCCTTTTCTTCCCGGCAGTCGCTGTGTAGTGGCAGAGTCGCCTATTCCCTTCTGCTGGATCAGGAGTGGAAGCCAGGTGCAGCTCTGAAAAGAGCTAAGTGATTAAGCTGCAGGGATTCCCCTTTCAAGAACGAGACAAGGCTACGTTTGGAAGGGTCAAGAAGAACTGAGGGTTTATTGACCCATGCAAGGGAGACACCCACATAATTAGGGTGCCCATGCAAGGGAGACACCCACATAATTATCAGTACAACCAATCCATACAATATACATTCGGTAAATTCCCTCCCCTCAGATAACTACATAACATAATTAAAAAGGAACAGTTTTTCCCCAAAGTTTGGATGTACCCCAAATACTTGGTACTCTGGTATCCCCAGATAGCTTACATTTCAGGTACCAACATATGTAAAAATCAGCTCAATCAGTTCAGCCGTTCGGGAGATATAGGACTTAGAAGTTTTGACCGACCGCACGGGCACAGTAGCCGAAAACAGTTCCATGAATGCTGGCCCTGCAGTCGGTCTAAGAACGTGGGTAAAAACTCCCGAACGGCCGGCCATCCGTATACCATCCGGGGTTCGCTGAAATCCCCATCTGCTGCTAATTCTTTCTACGCCCGGTCATTCGGTAGATTTGACGATGTTTTCCCGAAGGTATGGAGGTCTCAGCGGTGTTCACCTGTTTGAGTGTCCGATTTTAGTTCCAGACTTTCACCGGCAAACACCGCTGTTCGGGAGCTAAAATGGCCGCGAACACGTGTAAGTCCCGAAATGGCGGCTGAGCTTACAGTTCCCATAGCGTTCGTGCGGTTGATTCGAATAAAGTGCCCATCAACCAGGGAGGTATATTGGCCATAATTAGCAGTCAGGGTGGCCTGTTAAGGCAGGTAAGCATTTGCATGGTGAATGCTTACAAAAAAATACAGAAAAAACGTATAATCCATTTGTCCTTTGCAGTCATACTGTGCTTGTTGTTACAGTGATGTTCCTCATGGGAGCCTATTTCCTCTTCCTCGGCTCCCTATCCCGCCACGGGCTCAGACCTTGAACCCTTAAGCTGTCTGAGCTCCCCCACCCCGGAGAAAGAGTGCCCTTTGCATCCCCTCCTGTAATCCCAGGTTCAGTAGGTCCCAACCAACTGCCGACAGATGAACGCCGTCCAGGTGATAATACCCTGGCAAACCACCATCCAATTTCCCGTGCCTTACCACTACCCCTCCCAACTTCCTCACGAAGCTCGCCATCAGGCTGTTAACTTTACCCCTACATCTGTCCAAGGCCGCAGGGTCCCGTGCGTGTCTCCAGTGTCGCCGCGGGACCATCTCCGACCACACCAACATTACCCCGGGAAGCAGATCAACCAGCCTGTTAAGGTCCTGCTTCATCCACTTGACTAGCCTCCGTTGTGGTATGAGGCCCAAGTCGTTGCCCCCTGCATGCAGTACCAACATGTCGGGCCTCACCCCACCTGCCACCATACGGAACACCGCCCCGCATACGTCCCTCCAGCAATATCCCCTGTACCCGAGCCATCGCACCGCCAACTGGTCCTTTGGAAAGCCCAGCTGCTGGCCTTGCGCTCGAGCTGCAGCCCTCCTGGCGGCCCAGAAGACAAAGGAATGACACGACCTGGGGAAGGAGGAAAGACAGAGTACAAATACCCCCCGTGCCCACCGGAGTCCCCCACGGGCCCTGGCTAGCGATCCAATAAACCCAAGCAAATGTACGAGTGAAACTGGACAGACTCCCATCTCCCGATTCTCTTGACCAGCTTGTCCCCAAGCCCCAGGCGCGCAGCCTCCGTGGCCACCCCAATGCGAAATGAGTGGGTACCGTAGGTGCTCGCACATAACCCCAACCTTCCTAAGCCCAGCCCGTGGAGCTTGAACCAAAAGGCCATTGCAGCCATGGTCCTGTCCACCACTGCCGGAGATGCGCCGCCCGCCAACAAGTGGAAGGTGAACCACAGGAAGGCGTCCAGCGGTGGCTCCCCCGTTGCTCGCCTACTCAACCCTTCCCAGGAATGCTCCCATGCACCCCAGACCTTATTGTAGGCGGCCCAGGTGGCCGGCGCGAGTGACGCCTTCAGGAGTCCCCCAAGCAGGACGCTCCTAACTGCCACATCTCGTTCGGGCACGCCTGGCCCACGTCCAGCGCCTCCGGGGCCACAGTCCGAAACCTGGACCACTGAAAACGAGTCAGAGCGTCAGCCACCTCATTCAAGTACCCCGGCACATGGTGCGCGCGAAAGACCACGTTAAGGGACATGCACAGCAAGACAAATCGCTGCAATAACCTCACCAGTGGCCTTGACGCCGCCGACAGGTTGTTAACCGCATGCACCACGAACATGTTGTCCGAGAAAAAGACCACTTTTCGGTCCCGCAAGCTATCCCCCCACAGAGCCAAAGCTACCACCAACGGGAAAAATTCCAGGAAAGCCAAGTTACGCATGAGGGGGCTCCGCCACCACGCCACCGGCCACTTTTCCGCGCACCATCTCCCACCGAAGTAGGCCCCAAACCGCACGCTACCAGACGCGTCAGTGAACAGCTCCAATTCGGCCGCTGACACGCCTTCCTGCCGGAAGAACACCGTCCCGTTGAAATCCCGTAAGAAGGTGCCCCTTACTACCAGGTCAGCCCGCATGGACGAGGATACCCGTATGAAATGTTGCGGGGACCGCGCCCCTGCAGTAGCTGCTGACATGCTGCGGCTAAACACCCTACCCATCGGTATTACCTGGCAGGCGAAGTTGAGCATCCCTATCAGCGATTGCAGCTGCTGAAGCGTCACCTTGCGCGCCTGCCGCACCGCGCCCACTGCAGACCGCAGTCCCTCCAATTTGGACAGTGGCAGTCGGCATTCCCCGAGCGCAGAATCTATCTCCAACCCCAAGAAGCTGCGGCACCACGAATTGGCCCGCCACCCATTCAATGGTCCTCAGCAGGTGCAGGCAAGCCGGGGAGTCGGCCGGCCCTACACAGAAGAATTCATCCAAGTAGTGTAACACCGCACTGTCCCCCGCTTCAACCCGCACCACCCATTCAAGAAAAGAACTAAACTTTTCGAAGTAGGGGAGCAAGAAATGGAATATCCCATTGGAAGGCACAAGTCCACGTAATAGCCCCCCTCGAAAAAGCACCCTAGCAGGTGGTGACATGCCGGGTGGACAGGGAGCAGACGAAAAGCCTCTTCGATGTCAACCTTTGCCATAAGAGCCCCACGTCCGGCCCTCTTTACCAGCTCGACGGCCTGGTCGAATGATGCATGAGAGACCGAGCACAGCTCCTTATCGATGTCATCATTCACCGACCCGCCCTTAGGGTAGGATAAAGAGAAGCATTACTGTGACGAGACCAATCTCGCCACATTGCATTGGAGAAGCCTGGTTGCTCGCCTGCTGCCTTTGGACTATGGCCCCCTGTTAAAAGACATCTTTTTTACCTGCAGAAAAGCTTCATTCGTGCTTTTCTGCCTGGGGTTCGGTAGATTTGTTTGAATGTGTTATACCCCATATAGGAATCCCATGGAGCCCATTCGTATGAAACTGACTGTAAAGACTTTGGCTCCATGGCGATTAAACTGTATTCGTGTGGTCTGAGCACCATTCACTTAATAATGTGCGCTCAGACCTGAGCTATCTGGGGATATGTTAAATGTATAGTTTTAATGTAAGGTGTCTTACCTGATGTATTTTAAAGTGTTTTACTGTCTTTGTGTCCCCATGTGCTCAATGGAGTCTGCCTCTATCCCTGGATAATTGGATTACTTTCCCCATTGTCCAGGATAGAGGGCTCTGTAAAACCTGTTTGAGCCAGATAGCCATGCTGCCAGCCAGGGTACAAAAGATACTTTTTACTAACTTTTGAACCCCTGGTCTGATTCATGCCATTTTTTAATATGTTGTTCCCCTGAATGGATTGATTGTGAATATGTAATTTTATGTGAATGTGATGTATGGTTTTAGAGTTATGAAAGTTGGGTAGAAAGTATGTTTTAACTGTATGTGTAATTGAGTTTCCTCTCAGGATAAGGGGAGGGAATATGTGGGATGTAACTGTGATGTGATTGGTTGTTTTATACCTCCCTGTGGGCGGTCCTGTATTTGCAAGACTGTAATAAAAACCAGGCTGGGTGTGCCAGCACCTCAGACCACTGCTTGACCTTCAACACGGAGCCTTGTCTCGTTCTTGGTGGGGATTCACTGTATGCTGTTAGAGACTGATTGCCAGGAGTATAAGCTGATTGTCTGCTTTTCCTGTTCGTCTGCTAGCAGCTATTTGGGAGGTTCCAGTTCGGGAGTTGGAGTGCTATTTTGTATCCAGTTCGGGAGTTTGGTGTTCTGCAGTAGCTGTGCCTGTATCTCTGGAAAGGGGGCCGATCGCCTAAACGGTTTTTACCCCTTGTGTGCAAAACGGTCCGTTACAATTACCATTATTAAATCATAGTTAAAACCATCAGTTATGTTTGCATAACACATATAACATTGTTTCTAAGAAATAGTAATAAAGAAATAGAAATTACTAATAGAAACAGAAATAGTTTGTGTGATGGTAAATAACATTAAATAATTACTTACCTTGAAATTTTTCCATGGTGCATCCTTTATGTAATGTCCAATTGCGTACTGTTCTCTATTTATCATTCTGATAAAGCCTATCATAGTATGCAGTATTATTGGTTTATGATTCGTAAAAAGCATATACAACATAATATCATATAAATGCATTATCTCCCCACTTTCCTTCAAAAATATGTCTTCTCTGTTGTGGTCTTTGAAATAAGTGATCTTCATAGTGTTAATAAGCTTTAAAAACATAATACAAATTAAGTTTAGAGATCATGTGTAAAACTGAAACTATATTATTATTATTACACAAGCATGTTTTATATTGCATTGTGATTAATTAAATTGCATTTCGTGTAATTTTCGTGTAACAACAAAAACCTCTAAATATTGACATCTAGACAAGAGGTCTGAACCATTGGAGTTTCCTAAAACAACAGTATGAATGTTTCAGTATAGGACCTTAACCAGTTGTTTTTTTAGACCAAGATGCAGAGTGATAAACACTGCCTCTCTCTCATTTAGCTTACAAATAAACCAGTAGATGATCTAACTCTCCCCCTCACCCTCCCTCTCCGCCTCCCTTTCCCCCTCCTTCCCCCCTCCCTCCATTTCTCATATATATACTCCTTAGTTCACCCACTTACACTGATACTGTGCACTTTCACATATTGGCAATAATAAAGAATAGATGATTGTACACATACATACATGTACACAGATACATTCACATATATTATGATATGATTATGTGTAAAATAATCCTGCATTCTCAAACCCTGACATTACAGATAAATTCACCATATGTAAACCTTGCATGGCATATACACATCACAGGGCAGTGATGTATAATCTGAGCATGGAATCCTAGTGGATGAAAAACTCTGATTCTATTCGTGGATGGAAAAGCTAGATGCAGAGTTATGTAATAAACTTACAGTCCAAGAGGAGCTCAAACATTCAAAATTGTAAATTCTGTATGCAGAAAAGTAAAAAATAAATTAAAAACTTTATTAAAATTCAAACCTCATAAAAAAAATAATCAAAAATATTAGTGAGGCAGACCTTCAAGAATACTGAATTAATGAAAAGATGTGCCCTGCTCTTGAACCAAGCACTACATACAAGCCTTGTGTAAATGCTAGTCAAATCTCTCCAATATGAAGACAAGAAAATTCTATCCAATAAGCTGGTGTCCGGAGAAAAGGAAGCATAACATGGAGGTGAAACTTGGGAATAAAGGAACCATGTTCTTCACTGTGTGAGAATGCATACCAGGGATATTTACAGATTTGTAAATTGATATTTACCCATATAATTGCCTTGTGTCCATAGTGCAGGATAACCAATCAACAGCTCACCATAACAGAGGAATAACGCCACACTAGTTTAGAGCTTCGCTGCTCTGTACTCAATAGAAAAAGAGGTGGGACAACAGCCTTAATGTTTCAGGGACAAAGAACACATTGAGGGCACTTTAGGATTATAACCCCAGCAATACCAAAACAAAGAGGTAATGCAAAAAAAAAAGTAATTAATAAAAAAATAGCAAGAGAAAAATCACTCTAGGGTCATTATTCCATTGAGCTGGCTGACCATATAATAAACAATGTACATCGATATTGATATTAAAATGCTTAGTCATGTTAATGATACACTAGTTGACTAATTTGTTTTTTTTACCTCTTAAGGACTGTAATGGAGCTCCCTGTACCCCGACTGGGTACCTCTGCCAAAGGACCGCTTACTAGCTGGAACAGGGGACAAACTGCAGCACTTCTGCCCACAGTCGCGGTGGCTGGACTGGGGCCATGGAACTGCTCTCTCCTGGAGCCGAATAGGGAATTCACTCTAGATAACCCCAGGCACCAAACAGTGCCTGTTACGACACGTACCGTCGGGTAGATGAAGCTGCCGTTTAGGCAATAATCCCCTTCTCCAGAAATGCAGTTTAAATCCAGCCGACCGCCAAACTCCCGAACGAAGTCCACGAATACGGCAACTCCCGATCAGCAAAACAGTTGAACGCCTTCCACAGCTAAAAATAACAAAAGCGCCGTCCCAGTAATAATTCCCCCCACAAACGAGACCAAGCTCCGTCTTGAGGGTCAAATGAAGATCTGTTTAATGGGGGCTACCTGCCCGGTATTTATGCAGGTCTCCACAAGGTGGACACTCCCCGAGGGGACCTTGTGGAAGACTGTAAAACATATTGGACAGTAGCCAATCGCAGTGGCTTCAATAATAGCCCTTCCCATCTTGCCCATAATTCCGTCTTCTCTACCCCGGAGATAATTAGGAAGAAACCTAATTATCTCCCAAGGTAGAGACAATCGCCATTTTAACTTACAGTAATAAAAATACATTAAAATACATAATTGCAGAAATACCGAATACATATAGTTCGTGTAACGTATCCCCAGACAGCCTGGATCTGAGTGCATGTTTTCACCGAATAGCGCTCAGATCTGATGTATCTAGTCGAATCGCCATGGAGTCAAAGTCTTTCACCAGTCCTTCGGTATACGAATGACTCCATGGGATGGCTGTCTGGGTGAAAGTCCATACGAATGAATAAAAACTCCCGAACGACCGACGTTCGCATGCCTTGTCGAAATGGAAGGTAGGCAGCAGCTTCCAGCGGTGTTCGGTAGTTTAAATGTCCGTTTTTAGTTCCATACAGTTTGTTCCGAACACCGCTATGTGTTCGTATGTCCCAAAATGGCCGCTGCCTCGTGGTCGACATGCGAACGACGACCACCCGTACGAATGGAATGGAGAGGTGTCTGCGGTTAACCACAACGTTCTAATTGGGGCCAAGAGGTTAACCAGCAGCACATTCCTCTCATGGGTGGTCGTTCGTTCGGTAGTTTCAATCGGTAGTTTGCAAATTACACGAACGGGGGTATATGAACAGGCAATTCAGTGAACAAAAGGAAACAGACGAACCAGCAATACAGATGAATCTGTCACAGTGCCCTTCTAAGTTGAATAGAAACGAACGCAGGCAATGATGGAAGTTCAGCGTTGTTCAGGAATTTTTGTATCCGATTTTGGTTCCAGGAGATTCATGCCCAAACATCGCTGCCTGCGTTCATGCGAACAAGATGGCAGCCACCTCATGGTTGGCTATAGGAATTGCGGCCACCCAGACGAAAATTTAGAACACTGCGGTGAGAAACGTTCCAAGTTGTTAATAGGTGTTAACAAGCTCCAGGTTGGTCTCTGGTTCGTGCGGTTGTTCGGTAAACGAACCATATAATCCCAATTGCACTAAAAGAGACTTTACATTATTTTCACAGGGTCCATAGTCTGTGGGCAGGAGGCTGGCAAGCAGGCTCCTCCAGGAACTTGTGGCAAACTCAGGTAAAAAGGGGAGTTTGTCACAAGGACCAAGGCTTTTTTGGCACTTTTGCCATACGTTCATTCTACAACAATTTCCTTAAGCTTCAGCCTGAAATGGACATCAAGAGTACCCTTATTTTTGCTCTCTTGAGTGCAAAAGAGTGTCTTAGTGAATTACCAGCTGCGCTGGCTGAAGGCAGCAGGCATTGCCCCACAGCCAATGCAACCAGAGGAGAAAAGTGTACACTTTTCCAGAGATTTAAAACAATAAAGTATTACCAGCTACGCCAATGGACGTTAGTTGTCCATCAGCGCGTCTACAGCCACTTATTTAGAGATTTAAAAGAAAAAAATATATAATATAACTAATATAAAAAAAGGTATATTTCAACTCATCTCGCCTACCGCTTCTGCTCACACCTCCAAAAGGTGCAGCTCCTTCAATGCTGTGTATGTGATTCAATGTATTAAAATTGTGCTCATGCATGCTGTTATGGCATTATATGATGTTTTGTAACCCTTGCACAACCAAAAATAAAGAATAAAAAAAAAAAAAAAAAAAGGTATATTTAATTTTTTTTATTTAATTAGGAGAATAAGTTAGTGGGCTATTGATGACCTACTCACGTATTTCATCCTTCATTCATTAGCCTGAAGGGAACATCCAGAGTGCAAAAGTAGAGTCATATTGAATTACCAGCTGAACCAGTGGAAGATAGCAGTTGTTGCCACACCACAGATGCAGCCAGTAAAGGGAAAAGATCTCCCTCACCGGCCCACGAGCACTGACATGCTGCTGCTGGCTGGGGAGGGAGGCAGAGGAGGACCCGGTGGAGCTCTACCCTGCAGCTCCGCCGGGTTCCTCTCGTGAAGTCAGAGCGTTGCAGCTGTTACCACGGTAATGCTCAGATCTCGCAAGAGTGATCTCTACCTCAGGAACTGCAGGATAGAGTTCACTCACCACCAGGACCACCAGGAACTGCAACCCGGCCCCTCTCCATGGCATGGATCCCCCCCCTCCCAGGCTAAAGGTAAGAAGGGAGGGGGAATATAAAGTTTAGTTTTTTTTATTAAAAAATAAATAAATACATATTTAATATATTTAAATCTTATCCCCCCACACACAATCCCTTCAGACATATTCACACACACAGCACACTCACACACAGCACACAAACATCACACTCACACTAACAGCACACACAGCAGACACACATTAACCGCACACACACACTAACAGCACACAGAACCCTCACATACACACAGCACACACAGAGCACCCTCAGACACACACACAGCACACACAGCAAACTCACACGTACAATATGTCCAAACACATATACATATATACATATATATACTACAGCACCCCTCACACTACACCACTACACACATTACGCTCCAGATACATGCTAGATCCCTTATCCAACTCTGGATAATCTAATCTACACAAACACATACACATACACAATCAACTCACACTACACACACACAATCCCACAAGGAGGCTCCAAACACATACACAATACTCTTTCCTGGCCCATTTGTCCTCTGGTATCCCACTTATGGAAACACCAGAGACGAGTTAAAAGCAAACACAGCGCAAGCATGTTATTAAATTTGCTTACGCTGCACAGAACAAATACAGGGCCTTTATCTCATGCTAGAGCTCTTCAGCGGGGCTCTATGCATTGAACCAACATGCTCACTTTAGTGATGACAAAACACATCCTGTCTGGCCCCGCCCCCATCTCAGGGGGCCACTGTGATTGAAAAATGCCTGGACCTAATTTTTTTCCCAGTCTGGCACTGCCCAGAACAAAGCTTTTGCATATCATCAGTGTGACGGACCGCCAGGCAAACCCCGACTGGGTGCCTCCGTCGAACCATGCTCATAGTGCTCGCCAAGGACCATCAGCACCGCACTTGACACCATAACCAATGCAAACCCCATGAACCGCCGCTGCTTTGCTTTCCTCCACCCACCCTTGACCCAAGACCAGGCTCCAGCTTCCAGTGGGTGAACCTCTCCAGAGAGCGAAACATGAACAGGAACAGAAACAGAAGAGCTAGTGATTATACTCTGGGGAGTATAGTGATTATAGCAATCCCCAGAGTGTAGTTCTCCAATCCCCCAAGCATGAGCCAAGACTTCATGAAGGGTAGAACAGGTCTGTTTAATGCAAGCCAGCACTCACAATTTATACTCTACCCTGCAGTTCCTGAGGTAGAGATCACTCTTGCGAGATCTGAGCATTACCGTGGTAACAGCTGCAACGCTCTGACTTCACGAGAGGAACCCGGCACACCCCCTGGACCTGATGGAACACAGGCACACAAAGGACACAAATCAATCAGAACAATACAACAATGTCCAACATTCCCACATACAGCACACAAGCCTGTGATACCATTAACTAAGACAATGCACTAACTCAATTAACTCTAAGCAGAAAAAAACATACATTTTTACAAACTCCAAAAAGTACCCCAAAATACAACATAGCCCCACATCCCCAATAACCCCGATCTGGGTGAACAACATATCCAAAAATCACCCAGATCGGTTCAGGATGTTATTTTTTCCCCACATGGTCCCATTCCCAAGACAGTTCCATACACTCGACGGCAAACCACTGCTGGACAATTTAAAGAGACACTCCAGGCACCCTGACCACTTCTGCCCTGGTCTGGGTGCCAACTCCCACTATCCTTAACCCTGCAAGTGTAATTATTGCAGTTTTTTATTAACTGCAATAATTACCTCGCAATGACTATCTGCCCCAAACAACCTGCTGGTTGGGTGCCAATGGGGACACAGTGTGAGGACCTCCAGCGTTGCTCAATTCCCCATAGGAAAGCATTGAATGCTTTCCTATGGGGAGCTCTAATGCGCATGCACAGCATTGCCACATATGCGCATTAGGTCTCCCTGACCGGTGGGCGGGATCAGTCTCGCGCACCGGCCGACGTAATGCCTGGGAGGAGCCACAGCGAGAAGAAACCACCGCCGAGGGACATCGGCAGGGTCTCAGGCCTCTCCAAATCCCAGTGACGAAGGTGCTTTTGTCACAGTCAGTACTTAATGTGACACAGGCATCCAGAGTGCAAAAGCAGTGTGTCAATGGGAGGTAGCTTGCTTCACCATGCTGCCGATGCAGCCAGGGGTGGTGGAAATAAAGTGGTAGAGAGAGCAACTGAAAATTTCAAAGCTCTCACAATTAGCAGACAGTTCACTTCTACACCACCCAGCAGCACCAGAGAAACACCATAGGATTGCAGACAGTGACCTAATATTATTCAATAGATTTTAGGTCAACCTCCTCTAAGCATTTATTTCTACTCCTAAAATAAAGTTCCAAACATCTAAAACGCTTACAGTACAGTACACATCAAAATGGTGTTCCTCCACTAGCCGCCAGGACCAACCCCTTGCCTCCTGCACAACTGGTGACCCACCCGTGAGACTTACTTCTTGCCCTGATCCATGCAGGCATTATGATGGTCCCTGGTCGGGTATGTACTGTGCACCCCTGCTCCCCACTGCTTTCCCCTTAGCCCGGACTGTTTATAGTGTGAAGGGATCCCAAGATTGGGTGGGAGGCGGGACAGGTGGGGACAGATGCTCCCTTAGTCCCTCTCTGGGTAGGTCAAAGCACTCCTGATTTGTGTGGGACAGAGTTCTCGGAGGCTTTGGCTATGGACACCAGGGCCACTGCAAGTGCAGCTCAAGTGTCCATGGACACATCTGGCCCAGCGGTAGGGGACAGCTGCTGGCTGTACACTAGGGGATACTTGCCGCTTGATGCTGGGGACGGGGGGTTTTGATGGCTGGTTACTGCTGTGGGGGGAGGACGAAGCAATGCTCCTGCAGTGCCCCGGTGTCCCCCACCACCACTCTTACACTCAAATTCATGGTGGAGGAGCGAGAGGCAAGGTGACCGCATGGCTGGGGAGATGCAGGACACAAGTTGGTTAACAAATGCAATGTTGATGTTATGTTACACTTTTACTGGGCGACAGATCCAGCCCATGACAGTGGTACCCTTGGCAGACCCAACTGGTTGACTAAGAGATGCCTTGAGTGGTTTGCTACAGCCGTGCCCCCAGGCGGCCGCATGGTGGCAAGCATTCCTATCGGTCATACGGGCATGCAGGCATGCACCGGGAGGTCCAGTGCCCTAAGGGAAAAAGGAATCCGGGAACTGGGTGACAAACCCAAACTTGGGTACCACCTCCACCCCAGAAAGGCCATTGTCACTAGTCGCAATGACTATCTGCCCCAAACAACCTGCTGGTTGGGTGCCAATGGGGACACAGACACGGACAGACTTTTTACGTTATAAAATGAACACCGTAGGAGGCTTTCCAAGCACCCCATGCAACAGACTGTAAATAGGTTTGGAGTTCGGTGCGGAAGTCTGGTTAATTCAACCCCCGAACGATACTAACCAATCGAGGTTCGACATTGCAGGATCCCCCCTTCCACCCACCCATTGACTCTTATTCCTCTCCCCCCCTACCAGCTTTCTCTCCCCCCTTCCCTTTCTGGGACACCCCCCCCAGTCTCCAGGACCTGCAAGACATGGGTGGGTTGGCCAAGCACCGTGGCCATGTCGGGTGTCCACTCTATGCAACTTACACTCTGGTCAAATAATGTTAGAGGGCTCAATCTCCTTGAGAAGTGCTTCCATCTGATCCGGCAGCTTTGGTCCGCAAGGGTGTCAGTGACGTTCCTGCAGGAGACACATTTCAGGGGCCCTGGATAACCGAAGCTCGAGAACCCCCCCTTCCCACTATGGAGAGCAGATGTAACTATACCCATAGGGAACTCAGAGACCACCTCTCACAAGGGCTCCTACACACCATGAGGAAATCCACCAGATTTTTCTTTGAGCACTCTAACAAAAGTGGTCTGCTGCTGGCGAGGATGCTCAGGGAAAAGAGGAGGAACCAGCGCATCCACAAGATCCACATCCAAGGTCGGGGATGCACCAGAATGCCAGAGGGCATCATAGAAGCCTTCCAAACCTATTAAATGGACCTTTACAACCAAGCACAAGCCAAACAAGGCGACACATTGCCAGCAGATCACTGACTACATATCACTTGGAAACTCACACCAGAGCTTGCAGCAGACTTGGATCATCCCCTGACACTGGAGGAGCTTGCCAGTGCCCTGAAACATTCAAAACCACATCAGGCCCGGGTCTGGATGGTCTACCCATGACCTACATTGGCACCTTTCAAGATATCCTCCTGCCACGACTTCTCTCAGGTCTGAACTCCATACAAACAGGTAGTAAATTCCCTGCAGACTCTCTGCAGTCATCCCCAATTGTTCCAGTTATCGCCCGATTTCGCTGCTGAATGCGTATCTGAAACTGTTTCCGAAAGCCTTGGACTCGAGGATTTCCCAGACCCTGCCGGGACTCATACACCCGGACCAGCTCGGGTTTATTTCCGGAAGGGAAGCAAGGGACGATACCATACGGGCGCTAAACATCATTCACACCACTAGGTCCTCAGGACGGGAGACCGTGCTTCTTTAGACGGACGCCGAAAAGAAGTTCGACCAAGTGGATTGGACTTACCAAACTGAATCGCTGAACTGTATGGGATTCAGCCCCCAGCTGTGAACTTAGGTCTCAGAATTATATACAGTTGCAAGAAAAAGTATGTGAACCCTTTGGAATGATATGGATTTCTGCACAAATTGGTCATAAAATGTGATCTGATCATCATCTAAGTCACAACAATAGACAATCACAGTCTGCTTAAACTAATAACACACAACAAATTAAATGTTGCCATGTTTTTATTGAACACACCATGTAAACATTCACAGTGCAGGTGGAAAAAGTATGTGAATCCTTGGATTTAATAACTGGTTGAACCTCCTTTGGTAGCAATAACTTCAACCAAACGTTTCCTGTAGTTGCAGATCAGATGTGTAATTCTTGACCATTCCTGTTTCAGTTCAGCAATATTCTTGGGATATCTGGTGTGAATCGTTGAGGTCATGCCACAGCATCTCAATCGGGTTGAGGTCAGGACTCTGACTGGGCCACTTCAGAAGGCATATTTTCTTTCCCCCGCCGACATCAGCTCCCCCGTCCGACGTCAGGGGAGCCGAATGCGCATGCACATTCAAAGTGTCCATAGGAAAGTGTAACGGCACCCCCATGCATAAAAGGGGTTAAAAGCTGTTTAGGAAATATTCCCCTTCCAGATATATAGGCAGCTACCGAAGACACCAATCCGCCGAACAGGAAACCATATGAATGCCGTAAACAGCTGAATAGGAAAAAACATACGAATAGGTTTACACTCCTAGCAGTCGAACTGGAACAGCATACAATAAATCCCCCCAAGAACGAGACAAGGCTCTGTTTTGAGGGTCAAGCAGGAACAGACAGGGCTGTGGGTTTACTGTTCTTATATACACATTCTTACACATTAGTACCACCCACATGGTTTTGGAAAACAACCAATAAACACGTACAATACACTCAGACACTCCCACACAAAATCCTCCCCTCTGCCTGTGATACAATAACCTTACACAATGGGTAATGTAATTATCACAGGCAGAGAAATACAGTTTTCCACATTATTCATAATTTTAAAAGTATGCATCACATTCACATAAAACTTAAATTTTCTGAATCAGCACACTCCAAATACAAACATACGTCAAATACATACAAATTGGTACAGTGGTTCAAAAGATAGATCGTAGTCCTTTGTGACCAAATGAAGCATGGCTTTTCTGCCCAAAACCAGTTTCAAAGAGTCTTCTATCCTGGATATAATTGGGAAGTAATTGGACTGCTGCTGCTAGTAATAATAGTAATAACAATAAGAGAGCGATTGTGGTTGGCCTGGAGTTTGTAGTTCTGCATTGAGCATCGCAAGGAGTTCTGAACCTGCACCCAAATGCAACGGAGTTCCTGGAGATGTAACTGGTATCCCTTGTGGCATGAACGTATCAGGCAACATGGACGGTTGAAATCCATAGTTCGCCAACAACAGGGGTAGCTGGGAAGAAGCATGATTGTCACTATTGTGGGCAGACTCTGCCAAGAGTAGCCAATCAGACCAGTGGTTCTGGTGGTCCAAAATATAGCAACGCAGAAACTGTTCCAAGGCTTGGTTAGCAAGGTCCGCGTCACCATTGGATTGCGAGTGGTAGGCCGAGGAGAGGAAAGCTGAATTCCCATTTGTGTACAAAAGGCTCTTCAAAATCTGGATACAAACTGGCTACCCCTATCAGAGATGATCACTTTGGGTAACCCATGTAAATGAAAGACCTCCCGAGAAAAATTGAGGCAAGCTCTTGAGAAGTTGGTAATTTTTTCAGGGGGATGCAATGCGGCATCTTAGAGAATCGGTCAACAACCATGAAAACTATCGCATTGCCACAGGAGACTAGAAGATCTACAATAAAATCCATGGACAAGTGAGTCTAGGGTTATTCATCATTAGGTATAGTTTTCAAGAGACGTCGTGGTGTTTTAATTTGAGCGCACACAGGACAGGCAAAACCAGTGACATCCGAACGGAGGCTAAGCCACCAAAATTGTCGAGAGACATTCCAGAGTAACTGGTTGCCTGGATGTCCAGCTGCTTTGGAGTTGTGATATGTATCTTATAATTTGGTGGGGAGATGAACAGGTACAAAACAATGACCACTAGGTTTCTTTAGAGGAGCATTAACTTGTTCAGCCAGAATGTCCTCACCTAGGGGTGAGGTGAGATTAGTATGAATAGTGGCAAGTATTCGGTCCGGAGGAATCAAAGGAGTAGGAGTTCTCCTCCCTAGATGGAGGAGAGAACTGTCGAGACAGGGCATCAGCCCGAATGTTCTAAGTATTGGGCAAATAGGAAACCACTTAATTGAATCTTGATAGGAAGAGGGGAAAGCAGTTTAGCTTCGGAAAGGTAAGTAAGATTCTTTTGGTCTGTGAGAATGAGAATTGGCACTGAAGTACCCTCAAGAAGTTGCCTCCATTCTTTGAGAGCTAAAATTATAGCAAGGAGTTACCCAATTACCCAGTCTGGTAATTGCATTCCGCCGGGTTCAATTTCTTTGAGAAATACCCGCATGGATGCATGGAGCTCTCTAGGTTAGGACGTTGATACAGGAGGGCGCCAACTTCAAGAATGAATGGTAAGGCAGGGCTAGGGTGTGCCAGTATTGGAGCTAAAGCAATGGTGACTTTGAGCGACTCAAAGGCAGTAATAGCTTCCTGTGACCAATGTTGTGGATCACCTTCTCTCCTGGTCATATCCGTGAGAGGTTTAACCAAGGAAGAAAAGTTGCATGTGAACTTCCGATAATAGTTGGCAAAGCCAAGAAAATGCTGTATAGAGCGAAAACCCGTAGGTCGAGGCTATTGTAGTATAGCAGGAAGTTTATCTGGGTCCATAGAGAATCCAGCATCAGAAGTAACATAGCCCAAGAATGTAACCTGTTTGCATTTGAACTCCCTTTTCTCCAATTTACAAAAAATATTATTTTCTCTGCAGATCACGAGAGATGTTAGCCTTATGGTTCTCGAGAGATGTGGAGTGAATAAAAATATAAACAAGAGAAACCAGCACACGTTGCTGCAGCATATCTCACAGGGCATTATTTATAAATTCCTGGAAAACCGCCAGAGCATTGCAAAGACCACAGGTTATTATTAGGTATTCATAATGGCCTCTCCGTTTCTTAAATGTGGTTTTCCATTCGTGATCCTTTTTTATCCTGATGAGATTATATGCCCCTCTCAAATCGAGTTTAGTGAAGACCGTAGCTCACTTGAGGCGGTCGAATATCTCAGTGATCAACAGAATGGGGTAGGCATTCTTAATAGTGATATGATTGATACCAATAGGGTCTCAACTCGCCACTCTTCTTTTTCACAAAGGAAAAGTCATCTCCGGCAGTAGAAGATGACTTGTGAATTAATCCCTTGACAATGCATCGGTAACATACTCCTCCGTTGCTTAATTCTCTGCTACAGACAGTGGGTAAATCTAACCATGAGGAGGAATGGCATCAGGTTGGAGTTAGATACCACAGTCATAAGGATGCTATGGCAGCAGAACACTGGCCTGACCCTTGTCAAATACATCTTGTAATTTTTGGTACTCAGCGGGCAACAAAGAAGCAGAAGATGTGAACAAAACTATCTCGCCAATCAAATGTGAGGTTATGCTTTTGTAGCCAAGGGTATCCCAAAACAACTGGGTAATATGGGGAGGAAATCACCTGGAGTTGGATCATCTCATGGTGCAGAGTCCCTACATCCAAAGATGGCCTCGTGGGTTACATGGGTAGGCTGTAGTGGTCTGCCATCAATGGCTTTGAAAGCTAGCAGAGAGCTGCGAGGCTGTAAGGGTATAGAGTGCTCCGATGCAAATGCACTGTCTATAAACAAGCCTAGAGCTCCAGAATTGACTACTGCCTGGATTTTAATGGATGACTCAGGCCAGAAGAGGATAATAGGCACCAAGGGTTTGTCTTTATAAATCTCTGGTTATGCAGAAAGACCACCCAAGATCTGCCCCTGAGTATTTTTGTTGCGTGCATTTTACTGAACAAATCGGGCAAGAATTTAACAGGTGACTGCAACATAGGCACAGGCCGTCACCCCTCCTAAAGGCCCTCTCCCTGACAGAGAGGCGTGAGATGCCTAAGAGCCTTGGCTCCACACTGCCAGAGGACTCAGGACCAGGAGGCTTGTGAGGTGAGGGAGACTTGGGTGGGGAAGAAAAGCTTGGTGCCAAATATACAGGAGACCTCCGCAGGCACTCCCTGAACGAGGCTCTCTCTTGGAGTCTGATATCAATACTCAAGATATTTAGGTAATTCTCTGGCTGCAATTTTGTCCTTAATGGCATCAGAGAGCCCATGCGAAAAGGCAGCCATGAGAGTCTCATTGTTCCAGCCACCCTCTGCTGCCAGGGTACAGAATTCAATAGCATACCCGACAAATGTTCTTGTGCCCTGTGCATTAGACATGAGTTGTTTGGCAGCAGAGGTGAAGCGAGCTGGAATATCAAATACCCTTTTAAAGGACGCCACAAATTCAGAGTAATTGTAAATAATGGTGTGACGAGACCAATCTCGCCACATTGCATTGGAGAAGCCTGGTTGCTCGCCTGCTGCCTTTGGACTATGGCCTCCTGTTAAAAGACATATTTTTTTACCTGCAGAAAAGCTTCATTCGTGCTTTTCTGCCTGGGGTTCGGTAGATTTGTTTGAATGTGTTACACCCCAGATAGGAATCCCATGGAGCCCATTCGTATGAAACTGACTGTAAAGACTTTGGCTCCATGGCGATTAAACTGTATTCGTGTGGTCTGAGCGCCATTCGCTTAATAATGTGCGCTCGGACCTGAGCTATCTGAGGATATGTTACATGTCTGTGTTTTATGTAATAAATGTGACTTTATGTATTTTAAAGTGTTTTGTGTCTTTTTGCAACCATGTGCTTAATGGAGTCTTGTGTCTGTCCTGGGAGATAATTGAATTACTCTCCAGGATAGAAGACTCTGAAACTAGTTTGGGCCAGAAAGCCATGCTTCATTTAGTCACAAAGGACTTTCCCTTAACTTTTGAACCCCTGGTCTGATTCGTGCCATTTTTTTAATATGTTGTTCCCCTGAATGGATTGATTGTGAATATGTAATTTTATGTGAATGTGATGTATGGTTTTAGAGTTATGAAAGTTGGGTAGAAAGTATGTTTTAACTGTATGTGTAATTGAGTTTCCTCCCAGGATAAGGGGAGGGAATATGTGGGATGTAACTGTGATGTGATTGGTTGTTTTATACCTCCCTGTGGGCGGTCCTGTATTTGCAAGACTGTAATAAAAACCAGGCTGGGTGTGCCAGCACCTCAGACCACTGCTTGACCCTCAACACGGAGCCTTGTCTCGTTCTTGGGGGGGTTCACTGTATGCTGTTAGAGACTGATTGCCAGGAGTGTAAGCCGCTTGGGAGCTTTTCCTGTTCGTCTGCCAGCAGCTATTTGGGAGGTTCCAGTTCGGGAGTTGGAGTGCTATTTTGTATCCAGTTTGGGAGTTTGGTGTTCTGCAGTAGCTGTGCCTGTATCTCTGGAAAGGGGGCCGATCGCCTAAACGGTTTTTACCCCTTGTGTGCAAAACGGTCCGTTACAATTGGTGGCAGCGGCGGGATCGTTCCCACAGACTACAGGACAGCTACAGGCAACACCATTCCGTGGATTTACAATTTGAGGGCAACGCATGTCTGAGTACAGCGACCCTGACAGCAACAGAATGGAACCAGCAGTGTCATACGAGGAGGAGGACCTGGATGGCCGGGATGCATTAAGGAAAGGCATCTGGTACCAGGCCCTGGATAATGTACAATACCAGCGGGGTGAGAGTCTCCCCAGTGAAGAGCAGCGGTTGCAGAAGCAAGTGGCCCTGCGGATGCCCTTCCTGGGAGAGCAGCCCCTGGATGAATGGGTGAAGGAACTAGAGCACCGGGTATGGCAGGAGATTTGGCTGGAAGATGCCTACCAGGCGCTCTGGTGGTATGGGGCACAGTACCTGCCCTGGACAGCCGAGCATGACAAGCCAGAGGGAGAGGAGTTTGATGGTCCTGGCTTGTTATGGGAGGCTTTTTCAGAGCCTGAATTTGGGAGCCCTACACAAGCCCGGTTCAGTGATCTCTTGGAGTGGAGGGAGAGCAGGTATGACTGGGGCGACACTCACGACATTGAGCAAGACCTGGCTCACCTAGCAACCCTGGAGTGGGAACTGGAGCAGGACTACCGAGATCTCTTCCACTCCATTGAGAAGATTCAGCAGGACAGCAAGGTGACAGATCCAGTTCCAGACCCATTCAGCTGGGAAGACATTGTTGATATTTTCTGGGAAGAACCCCAGGTGGCCGGTAGAGATGGGACCGAGGTCTCTCCACCGGTCCTGCAGGGAATTGGGAGCCCAGTCTCCATTCCCCAGCGGCCGTGTGATTTATTGGGAATTGGGAGCCCAGTCTCCACTCCCCAGCGGCAGTGTGATATGCCGGGAATTGGGAGCCAGTCTCCATTCCCCAGCGGCAGTGTAAAGTGCAGGGAGAGGAGAGCAGCGTCCTCCCTCCCCAGCGGCAGGCTGAGTTACAGGGGGCAGAGGTAGTTGTTCCTGCCCCCCAGCAGCAGAGTGATATGCCGGGAAGGCAGTGTGAAGTGCAGGGAGAGGAGAGCAGCGTCCTCCCTCCCCAGCGGCAGGCTGAGTTACAGGGGGCAGAGGTAGTTGTTCCTGCCCCCCAGCAGCAGAGTGATATGCCGGGAAGGCAGTGTAAAGTGCAGGGAGAGGAGAGCAGCGTCCTCCCTCCCCAGCGGCAGGCTGAGTTACAGGGGGCAGAGGTAGTTGTTCCTGCCCCCCAGCAGCAGAGTGATGTGCCGGGAATTGGGAGCCCAGTCTCCATTACCCAGCAGGAGATACAGCAGGGAATTGGGAGCCCAGTCTCCATTACCCAGCGGCAGAGTGTCCTACCGGGAATAGAGAGCCCAGTTTCCTTTCCCCAGCAGCAGGACACTGTATTGGGAGCGGAGACAGTCGGTCTCCCTCCACAGAGGATGAAAGTATGTATGGGAGAGGAGCTTGCTACCACCTCTCCCCAGCGGCGGATCATTAATGGGCAAGGAATAGAGAGCTCAGTCTCCTTTCCCCAGCGGCAGAGTGTTCTATCGGGAGAGGAGCCTGTTACCCCCTCTCCCCAGCGACAGCTTAGAGTATCCAAAGGGGAGACAGTCGGTCTCCCCCTCCAGCAGCAGAGCTGTGCAACAAAAGGGGAGACAGTCAGTCTCCAGCAGCAGAGCTGTGTGTCTAAAGGGGAGACAGTCGGTCTCCAGCAGCAGAGCAGTGTAGTTAAAGGGGAGACAGTCTGTCTCCTCCTCCAACAACCAGGCTTCAACCAGGCTACCCTCCCAGTAGCGCGGGCAACAGGGCAAAGTGCCGCTGGTCTCTGCCCATGCAGCAACCCACCCAGTCAGCGTACCCGTACCCAGCACAGCCGTGGTGAGGCACCTGGACATGGACAAGCTTCTCCTTTACCCAGGTGTAGTAACCATTTATTGTGGGTGGGCTGTGCTGTTGATTATGTTTTGTGGGTGGGCTGCTGGACTAACAAGGGCACTGACCGGCAGGAGGTCAGATACCCTGTTAGTCTGTTTGGAAAAGGGGAGAGATGTGACGAGACCAATCTCGCCACATTGCATTGGAGAAGCCTGGTTGCTCGCCTGCTGCCTTTGGACTATGGCCCCCTGTTAAAAGACATCTTTTTTACCCTTTTTTTGTGTCTTTTTGCAACCATGTGCTTAATGGAGTCTTGTGTCTGTCCTGGGAGATAATTGAATTACTCTCCAGGATAGAAGACTCTGAAACTGGTTTGGGCCAGAAAGCCATGCTTCATCTAGTCACAAAGGACTTTTTACTAACTTTTGAACCCCTTGTCTGATTTGTGCCATTTTTTAATATGTTGTTCCCCTGAATGGATTGATTGTGAATATGTAATTTTATGTGAATGTGATGTATGGTTTTAGAGTTATGAAAGTTGGGTAGAAAGTATGTTTTAACTGTATGTGTAATTGAGTTTCCTCTCAGGATAAGGGGAGGGAATATGTGGGATGTAACTGTGATGTGATTGGTTGTTTTATACCTCCCTGTGGGCGGTCCTGTATTTGCAAGACTGTAATAAAAACCAGGCTGGGTGTGCCAGCACCTCAGACCACTGCTTGACCCTCAACACGGAGCCTTGTCTCGTTCTTGGGGGGATTCACTGTATGCTGTTAGAGACTGATTGCCAGGAGTGTAAGCGGATTGTCTGCTTTTCCTGTTCGTCTGCTAGCAGCTATTTGGGAGGTTCCAGTTCGGGAGTTGGAGTGCTATTTTGTATCCAGTTTGGGAGTTTGGTGTTCTGCAGTAGCTGTGCCTGTATCTCTGGAAAGGGGGCCGATCGCCTAAACGGTTTTACCCCTTGTGTGCAAAACGGTCCGTTAAAAAATGGGTCTCTCTGCCTCCCAGAGAGGATTTGCCCAAGCTAGGGCTCTATCAGACAGCAAAGAAATCATGAACCCAACTTTACTTCTGCCAGTGGGAAATGCCTGGGGAACCATTTCAAGGTATCCTTCAACCTCATTCAAAAATCATCTGCACTGAGCTGGGTTGCCCCCAAAAACCGAGGAAGCGGGACAGACACAGTCATCCCTCTAGCTGCTTCCTGATCGGCAGAAATGCTCGTGATGACGACATGTAAAAAAAATAAAAAATGTAATTTTCTGGAAATAATAGCAAGGCAGCATTTTAAGCTATCAAAGCAACACACAAACCTCAGCAAGTGATGGAAAAAGCACACTTATGACCATCAGAGTAATTAAAGCAACATTCATTACTATAATAAACAAATACTTCATAATCTAAATTCATAAATATATAAAGCATGTTTATAGAGATACAATTAAAGTTTATGCTAAAATTAGCAAGCACTAAGGCATATATACAATTGCAATATATATGTGCAGAGCCAGGGAGAGCAGAAATAACCACACAGATTACCCAACCAGTGAAGTGTATAATACAATATAAAAAGAACAATTAAGTTGAAAAAAAATGTACTGCACATCTGATCCTGCTTCTAGATTTGATTGATATATACAAAAATGAGGATGCAGCTGTAGATCTACAAAGAACAAAATAAAACAATAGTGCAACACTGTATAATAAAGTATAAGTGCGCTGTGTAGAATATAACTCACAAGATTGATGAAAGGTTAGCGCCCAAGGGTGCCTCCCCTCTCCATTAACACTACTCCTGCTCCAAGGAAGGCAAAATACGACTCAGGATGTGGAGTAAGAAAAGGTTTCTTCTTTCTTTAAAATAATTAAAAGTATAAAGGTACAAATAAGCTGTTTTAGTACCAGGTCCTACGCGTTTCTTTCGATGGACTTCCTTAGGGACTCCTGGTATGCAGATACGTAACAGCAATAAAACAAATACAAATGAATAATAAAATCCCTCCCCCCGAGTCCTTTCTTTTATAATGAAGCTTGTTACTCCTCATTGGTGCTTCACTGGGTGTCTTTTCTTTGATGCAGCTGTCTGTAATTGAATTTCCCGGGTTTTGACGATTTGGTGATGCCACTTCAGGTTTCGGCAGTTGTGCGACGTCACTTCCGGTTCGGCGATTCGTTCCTATGATTAAAGTGGGCGTATGCGTTTCACCACAGGGAAACATGCGTTCCACCTGTAGCTTCCTGTGATGGTTAGATTAATGATGGGAGCCTTTGAGGCTCACAAAGTAAACAAAATCAAAGTTGTAGGCAAATGAAAAACGGAACATTTATTTTCAAAGTATAAGATTATTTTGCAAACCAAAAAAACACACAGAGACCCTACTCATTGGGGTCTATATGAATAAATGGAAGGTTGAGTGTTTTGCCCATATGGCTAATTGATCAATTCTTATGATTACTAGGCATGTAAATAATTAATGGAAATATTGCTATATGTTGAGTGCCAGTCACTTCCATTTGAACAGATTATGAGACCTCTAGATTTTTATGCCTTCTTTCAGTACATACATCTTTTTAAAATATGGGAATGCCACTCTCCCACATCTGAATCAATGGAAAAATAAAAAATGTTAGTTATACATATTCTAGATTTGATTACATGGGGTGGCACTTGTGGGTTATGTAAGCACTATTATTTGTATATATTGTTGTTATCTTGCATATACTGTAGGACATTAACATTTAGGAAGGGCTGCTGCCCGAAATGTTTGCTGCTTTAACTTTGTCCTCAAATAAATTGTGGTAACACCTGGCTGTGCACACCTATATTGGACAGTGGCGTACATACCGGGGTCGCGGCTGCGACCGGGCCCGGCCCACCAGGGGGCCCGGCCGCCCCTGCGACCCGGTATGTAGCCACAGGGCTATCCTCTTCCCCTGGGGGGCCCAGGAGCCGACCACTCCAGGGCCCCCCGAGGCTGGCCCTGCTGACCCCGGGTGGCCGGTCGGGCAGGCGGGCGCGCGAGGGAGCACTCAGTGCTCCCTCTTCAGCTCCCTCGCGCACCGCACTGACAACGGAGCCGGAAGATGACGTCATCTTCCGGCTCCGGCATCCCTAAGCAGTGCGCGAGGGAGCTGAAGAGGAAGCACTGAGTGCTCCCTCGCGCGCCCGCCTGCCGACCGGCCACCCGCCCAGGAGCCCAGCAGCACCACTGGACCCCAGGGAATCCCCCCAGCACTCCAAAAGGTAAGGAGGCTGGGGGGATTAAATAAAAAAAAACAACAAAAAAATCATGAGTGAGCATTAGAGTGTGAGTGTTAGTGAGTGTTAGTGTGTGTGTGTGTTAGTGTGTGTGAGTGTTAGTGTGTTAGTGAGTGTTAGTGTGTTAGTGTGTGTGAGTGTTAGTGTGTGTGAGTGTTAGAGTGTTAGTGAGTGTTAGAGTGTTAGAGTGTTAGTGAGTGTTAGTGTGTTAGTGTGTTAGTGTGTGTGAGTGTTAGAGTGAGTGTTAGTGTGTGTGAGTGTTAGAGTGAGTGTCTGCTAGTGAGTGTTAGTGTGTGTGTCTGCTAGTGAGTGTCAGTGAGTGTGTTACTGTGTGTCTTACTGAGTGTGTGTGTGTTAGTGAGTCTGTTTGATGTCTGTTAGTGAGTGTGTGTTTGTCAATGAGAGTGTATGTTTTGTAAGTGAGTGTGTATGTATGTCTGTCGCTGACTGTGTCTTTGTCAGTAAATGTGTGTGTCTGTTAGCTAGTGTGTATGCGTCTGTAAGTGTGTGTGTGTCTTCAGCACTTACCTTTCTCCAGCGCCGGACTCCCTTGGCGCTGGGGATCCCTCAGCCTCTCAGCTCCGAATGCGACCGCGCACGCATTCAAACCGCCCATAGGAAAGCATTACTCAATGCTTTCCTATGGACGTTCAGTGTGCTCCTCTAGCGGCTGTCAGTGAGACAGCCACTAGAGGCTGGATTAACCCTCAGTGAAACATAGCAGTTTCTCTGAAACTGCTATGTTTTCAGCTGCAGGGTTAAAACTAGAGGGACCTGACACCCAGACAACTTAATTGAGCTGATGTGATCTGGGTGTCTGTAGTGGTCCTTTAAAGGACCACTATAGTGCCAGGAAAACATACTTGGGGTAAAACTTACCTTTTTCCAGCGCTGGGCGGAGAGCTCTCCTCCTCCGATCCTCCTCTTCTCCTCCCCGTCGGCTGTATGCGCACGCGCGGCAAGAGCTGCGCGCGCATTCAGCCGGTCACATAGGAAAGCATTCATAATGCTTTCCTATGGACGCTGGCGTGCTCTCACTGTGAAAATCACCGTGAGAAGCACGCAAGCGCCTCTAGCGGCTGTCAATGGGACAGCCACTAGAGGAAATAGGGGAAGGCTTAACCCATTCATAAACACAGCAGTTTCTCTGAAACTGCTATGTTTATGAAAAAATGGGTTAACCCTAGCTGGACCTGGCACCCAGACCGCTTCATTAAGCTGAAGTGGTCTGGGTGCCTAGAGTGGTCCTTTAAGTGTGTATGCATCTGCATGCACTGGCGTACTGGCGTACAGCCCTGTAACCCCTGCGACCAGGTGCCCACCGCCATGTGTTGCGGCCTGGGGGGGGTGGGCACGGATCAATTTTCGCACCGGGGCCCCATGGGTCATGTGTACGCCACTAATACTGGACCTATACACGACTCAGGACTCTTGTTTGTTTTGCGTAATGTTAGGGACCAGGAACCAGACAGAGGCAGAACGTAGATGCAAAACACCTTTATTATAAATAGCAAATAATTACATAAACCAAAAGCAAAGTGCAGGAGGCAAGCAGGGAATAGGCATCAAAACGAGTAGTCAGACGAGCCAGGATCAGGAGAATGAAGAGAAGCGGAGGAACACTGTCATCTGGGAAACTGGAAACCACCGCAAAGGCAAGGAGCAGTGGCGTACACATGACCCATGGGGCCCCGGTGCGAAAATTGATCCGTGGGCCCCCCCCCCCCATCCCCTGCGCGCGCGGGTCGGGCCGCAACACATGGTGGTAGACACCTGGTCGCAGGGGTTACAGGGCTGTGACCCCTGCGACCGCGGTATGCAGTGCACACACACTTAAAGGACCACTACAGACACCCAGATCACATCAGCTCAATGAAGTTGTCTGGGTGTCCGGTCCCTCTAGTTTTAACCCTGCAGCTGAAAACATAGCAGTTTCAGAGAAACTGCTATGTTTCACTGAGGGTTAATCCTGCCTCTAGTGGCTGTCTCACTGACAGCCGCTAGAGGAGCACACTGAATGTCCATAGGAAAGCATTGAGTAATGCTTTCCTATGGGCGGTTTGAATGCATGCGCGGTCGCATTCGGAGCTGAGAGGCTGAGGGATCCCCAGCGCCAAGGGAGTCCGGCGCTGGAGAAAGGTAAGTGCTGAAGACACACACTCTCACTAACAGACACACACATTTACTGACAGAGATACACTCAGCGACAGACATACATACACACTCACTTACAAAACATACACTCTCATTGACAAACACAAACTCACTAGCAGACATCAAACAGACTCACTAACACACACACACACACTCAGTAAGACACACACAGTAATACACTCACTCAGTGCTTCCTCTTCAGCTCCCTCGCGCGCCGCATAGGGATGCCGGCGCCGGAAGATGAGGTCCTCTTCCAGCTCCGGTATCAGTGCGGTGCGCGAGGGAGCTGAAGAGGAAGCACTGAGTGCTCCCTCGCGTGCCGGCCTGCCCTTCCGGGTGTCAGCAGGGCCAGCCTCGGGGGGCCCTGGGGTGGTCGGCTCCTGGGCCCCCCAGGGGAAGAAGCTGGCCCAGTAGGTACACACCGGGTCGCAGGGGCGGCCGGGCCCCTTGGTGGGCCGGGCCCGGTCGCAGCCACGACCCCTGCGACCCTGGTATGTACGCCACTGGCAAGGAGGTACTGGAACTTGCTGCTTAATTAGGCTGCACTGATTAGCAGCAGGGCTGGTTACTACAATCAGGTGAGTAACTGTGGCAACATTAATGAAGGAGCTGATTATTAAAATCAGCTGAAAGCTCAGACACAGAGAAAGGAAGGGTTGCTGTTTAAAACAGCAAATAAACCCAGCCAGTTTGGTGGATTTGTTTTAACTGTACTGCAATTTGCAATACTTTCCATTCTATTAGCTAACTAAGCTAATGTTATTCTAGGTGACTAGGTCTGTTAAACCTGATTAGAAAATAGAAAAGAAGATAGGAGAGCAAGCAACCACAACCATTTGCAACCACAACACTGCATATAATGTAAGTGTCACTTGCAACTATGTTTTTTTTATCTGGGAGGGCACTGAGAATTCTCTCCATCAGTTTTTACAGCATTTAAATTGTAATGACAGAGTTATTGTTTTAACTTGGAAGTACAGTAAATCACTTATCCACTTTTTAGATTTAGACATTTTTATCAAGAATGATGAAATCAGCACAAAAACTTTTTTTTAAAGAAGTATGTACGAATAATGTCATTGATATGTCCAGTTGCCATTATAAACCTTGGCTCCATGGCATACCTAAGAGTCGGTTTCTTCGTCTTCGCAGAAACTGTTCTCGTACTCAAGATTTTAAGGATCAATCCCAGCTTTTATTTAATAAATTCTCCCCCCAAAAAATACCCTAAAAATGATTTAGATCAAACACTAAAAAATATTAGTGAAAAAAATAGATCAGAACCATTAGACTATAAAGTAAAAAAAGACACTGAAAAAGCACCATCTTTGCCATTTATTTTTGACTTCAATAACAAAAGCAATGTTATGAGGAAGATTGTTAAGAAACATTGGCATATACTAAAATAGGACGAGACTCTAGCAGAAATCATCTCTGAAAAACCACATGTTATATTCAGAGGGGCACCCAGCTTTAAGTCTTTCCTCACAAACAACTATACAAAATACAATACTCCCTCTCCCAGCCCTTCTACTTTTTTAACTAAACCTAGCGGGTTTTTTTTAAAATGTAATAGGTGCATAGTCTGTAAACGCACTAGTGATACTATCAAATCAAAAACTATTTATTTTAAATCTTCATCCACGCAGAAAATGTATCAGATAAAACATTTTATCCACTGTAACACAAGTAATGTTATTTATCTATTGGAGTGTCCGTGTGGGCTACAATATGTAGGTATGACTACTAGGGATTTAAAACTAGACTGGCCGAACATTGTAGGAATATCCTGAAAGGCTATGAAAATCATTCAGTGTCGAAATACTTTTTAAAACACGATAAAAACCCAAAACATCTTAAATGTATTGGTATAGATATCTGTAGTGTTCCATGGAGAGGTGGAGATATTAAGAAAGTTTTGGGTAAAAAAGAAATGGAATGGGCTTACAATTTTAAAACCCTTGCCCCAAGAGGTCTTAATATAGACTTTGATCTTTTTCATTTTTTATAATAAATACCCTTTTTAGAATAAGATATTCTTTCTATATGTATTTTTATTTTCTATGCTCTTATTTCAAATATTTTAACCCACATCATTTTAATATAGCTCCTCCTCTTTTTTTTAATATACTTATTTTATTATATTTATTTACATGTTTTATAAGCACTTTATATGATGTCTCTTACAATGTAATTTTTAAATACATATATTGTTTAATATGGACATAGATTTACTAAATTGCAGTTCAATGTACATTTTATCATATTAATAGTCACTATATCTGTTTAAAAATATTTTCTTTTTTTTGTATTTGTTTTGGACTGTATTCCTGATGTTGGGGCTGTTTCCCTTGTGTGCCCCATCTGGGTCCTGAACCCATGTCCCTGTGTTGCTGTCTGCCTGCCTGTGCGGTCAGACAGCATGAGAGTAGGCTGTTTCGTCACTCCTTTTCAGGATTTGACGACTTCTTTGATGCAGCCCCTCCCCCTCACGCTGTAAAGACGCCTCATATGGTGCCTTCCTTCGCATGCGTTCCACTGATATGGGACGCGTGCGTTCCACCTGTTATCACGTGACGCGGACGTATTTGAGATGCGCGTCACGTGATTCATTTTTATTTCCTTATACTAATTGTTTTAAGCTTCATTTTTCAACCACTTACTAATATATGTTTTTATATATTGCAATACTACAATGTTTATTTTAAATAAATGTTAAGTTAATCAGATCCTAATGACGTCATTTTGGAGGGAATATTCAAATTCCAACAGTACTAATGCACCCTATATAAACTCATGTATGTGAGGTCATGTTCTTTTTATTATTATCTACTTGAAGAAGCCTTTTAAGGCAAAACGCATCTAGATACTGTATTTTTATCCTTAATAAAGGAATTATTTTTGGCACAAATTTCTTTGATTGCCATATTCCCTCTTTTTATTTTTATTTTATACATCTTTACCTGGCTACATTGATACTCATCGCTCACCAAAGAAGCACAAAGAATCCGTAGGTGGGGATTATACCACCTATACATTTACATTGAGCAGTATAGTCTGCTCTTTATATTGTGAGTACATTTCATACACTTTATATTCTCTCACCCATAAGATACAGTGAGCACTATATTTTATTCCTTTTCTTTTCGGTTGGATCGCACCAATATTGGACCACTGAACCATCCTAAATACCAGTTAACCTGCACCACTTCACATATCCTTGAGTGGGGATCATTCCACTCTACGCACCTTAAACCAGAGCTGGATATTAGCTCTGTAGATTGTGAGTAGTACTGATTACCACTTTCTGTTTTCCATTTTGCCTACATACTGTACCATTAGAGTTTATTTGTGTTCTTTCTCCACATATGTTCCACTTAATTTCAAGTGAAGAGCTTCTCCATCCCATTGTATCGTTAGAGTTCTCCATATAAACGTGGACTACATTCTGGATTTATGATAAGTAGTTTGGACTATTACTATTATATCTTTCATTTGTTTTGAGGCGAAGCCTTTTCTGTTTTGTGTTATTTTATGTTACTATTGTTAGGGGATTAGAGGGGACTCCGCTTTTTTCTTGAGGTGTTGCAGCCGTGTACTTTATACAATATCCATTTTCTGTGGCAGCCTAGCGCTGACTCTTTCCTTTGATCCCCTCATTCACTTGCAACTATGTCTGCAAGACTGTAATTCACTTGCAAACACAGATTCAAAAAATACATGACATATGCATAGTCGCCTTTTCGGCATATGCGGTAAAAAAAACCAAAAAAAACCCAAGGATACTCTGACACCTTATATTTGGGAAATTATCACAGCTTTATTAATAAATGAAACATGTAAATTATTAAAGGTCATTGTTAACATATTTAAACATAACATCTCAGCAGCAACTCTTTTAACAATTCAACTCCAAGACAATGACCCCCATAAACAAACCATATTTACATATATTAACATAAAAATAACATCTAACCACTTAAACCATTGCCACCAAGGGCATGATTTACCATGTTTCACCATGTAGGGGTATACTACTAACTTGACCGCCTCAGACTTTGCAACTCACTTCACTGACAAGATCTATACAATCAGAGAAGAGATCTCTCATCTTTCTTCTTCCCCTTACAATACTTCCCCTAACTTCCCTCCCTCTGCTGTTCCATGTTCATTCGCACCCGCTACATTGGAAGAGGTTTCTGCTCTGCTCCAGTCCTCCCGCCCCACCACCTGCTCCCTAGATCCAATTCCCTAGCCTCTCATCCGTACTCTGTCTTCTTCTCTTTCTCCGCCTCTCACTAAAATTCTCAATCTCTCTCTCTCCTCTGGTGTATTTCCATTGCCCTTCAAACATGCAACTGTAACCCCAATCCTAAAGAAGCCCAATCTTGACCCTATCGTCCAATCTCGCTACTGCCTTTTGCATCCAAGATCCTTGAAAAAATTGTGTATGCAAGATTGACAGACTTCCTCGAGTCCAACTCTCTGCTAGACCCACTTCAGTCTGGTTTCCGCGCTAAGCACTCTGTGGAAACGGCACTGACCAAAGTATCCAATGATCTACTCGCTGCAAAATCTCGTGGTCACTACTCTATCCTAATTCTCCTTGACCTGTCTGCGGCTTTTGACACTGTTGATCATCAACAGCTTCTTCTCATCCTCCGCAGTATCGCTCTACAAGATACTGCTCTCTCCTGGTGCTCCTCCTACCTCTCCCATCGCTCTTTCAGTGTTGCTTTCTCCGGCTCTGCTTCTTCCCAATTTCTCTCTGTTGGTGTCCCCCAAGGTTTAGTCCTTGGTCCCCTACTGTTCTCCATCTATACTGCCTCCCTTGGTAAACTCATTAGCTCCTTTGGCTTCCAATATCATTTCTATGAAGATGACACGCAAATCTACCTGTCCTCTCCTGATCTCTCCCCGTCCCTTTTGACTAGTGTCTCTGACTGCCTCTCTGCTGTTTCTAACAGGATGGCTGCCCACTTCCTTAAACTAAACTTGACCAAAACTGAAATTCTGGTCTTTCCTCCCTCAAGTGTTGTTACTCCTGTGTCTGTCTCCCTCCAAGTCAATGGTGCTACCATCAGCTCCACCACGCAGGCTCACTGCCTAGGTGTTCTCTTTGACTCCGACCTCTCCTTCAAGCCTCATGTTCAATCTATCGCCAAATCCTGTCATTTCCATCTCAAAAACATTGCGCGCATCCGCCCCTACTTAACGCCAGATGCGACTAAGGTGTTGGTCCATTCCACTGTCCTTTCTCGCCTTGACTACTGTAATCCGCTTCTCAGTGGTCTTACGTGCTCCCAACTTGCGCCGTTACAGTCCATAATGAATGCGGCGGCGAGGCTCATCTTCCTGTCCGCCCGCACCTCCCATGCCTCACCCTTCTGTCAATCCCTACATTGGCTTCCTATAAAATATAGAGCTCAATTTAAAATTATGGTTCTTGCTTTCAAATATCTACATAATGCTGCTCCCACTTATCTATCCTCCCTTATACACAAGTATGTCCCGTCTAGGCCCTTATGATCTGCTGAAGACTTATGTCTATCTTCTGTCCGTATTCCCACCTCTGATGCTCGCCTTCAAGATTTCTCGAGGGCTGCACCATTCCTTTGGAACTGCTCACCCAGTCTCCACTCTTCATAAAACATATCAATTAAACTGTTAATAGCTCCCGACTGATTCCTCTCTTGTAACTGTCATGAGCCTAATACTTCCCTTACCTTTTGTGTCATTATACCCCACTCCCTCTAGCATGTAAGCTCATTGAGCAGGGCCCTCAACCCCTCTATTCCTGTATGTCCAACTTGTCTGGTTACAACTACATGTCTGTTCGTCCACCCATTGTAAAGCGCTGCGGAATTTGATGGCGCTCTATAAATATCATAATTATAATAATAATAATACACCCTACACACACCAGGTTCGGAGCTACCGATGAGCTTGAACCAACCAAAATCTATCCAAACCTAACAGTTCTTAACTATCTTACATCTTGCCAAACAACCTACACCCAAACGTCTTTATCCATCCCCCGCCACAGCTCAGAGCTCGACACCTCAAACTACCTGAGCGCCCCTACCAAAAACAGTGCCCACTGCAATTCCTCCTGAAACCTCTACAACAGAAAGTCAACACCTGCATCAGAGAGATGCCTATAATATGCTACAAGCTGCGCCTCCAAATCCCTATGCCGGACCACAACGCCCCCAAACCGTCTAACATAGGCCGCCATCAACTTATTCACCTTCCCCCTGCTCTTGGCCACTGCCCCGGGATCCCTGGCATGCCGCCACTGCACCATCTCAGACCAAACGACAACCACCTCAGGGATCAACTGCCTCAGCCTCTCGAAATTAAGTCTCTCTGAGAAACAAGTCCTAAATCATTCCCACCTGCATGAAGTAAAATAACATGAGGCACCTGACACTCGCCAAGCAACCTGAACAGCTGAGAACAGACTCCCTGCCACCAGCCCCCCTTAAACCAAACCACTTAAGTTGCACCCCTTAAACCACTTAAGTTGCACCATCAAGCATGGAAAGTGAACTGCGGCCCTATGGTACGCACAATACACGTATGAATGTCCCAGCAACCAAGCGTTCCAACCTAGGAAAGAAAAACATGTTAACAGGGAACAAAAACAACCTCCCCTCCAACCAATATTTAAACGAAATGGTTGGGCCTCAGATAAGACCTGAATCTTACTGATTCCCACCTCCCAATCTTCTTGACCAGATCATCACCAAAACCCAGCCAAGAAGCCTGCGTTGCAGCCCCATCCAGATTGAGTGTGCCGGAATCAGCCATAGGCACCCCAAAGCCAACCTAAAGACCCGGAGGAACTGAAAGTTTGACAGCAAAGAGCCATCCACATGTAACAACAAGGAACCGCCGACCATGGCACATACTGCCTTAAAGCCCAACCAACAAGACACCAGGCACGCTGCCAACCCCAGCACTGCAGATAGCGTAACTGACGAACTCTTTACAAAGAGTTCGAATGAGGGAAAAATTGCGAATGAGGGAGCTGGCCTTCCATGCCTCCGGCCATGGCCGGCCACCATCGCCCCGCAAAAAACGCCCTGAACCCCAGACTCCCCGATGCATCCGTGAACATTTTAGGTGAAGAGCTGACTGAGGAAGCCGTTTTTTCGGTGAAACGCCTTTTGGCTAACTAGGTGAACCTGTTAGCAGACCACTTGATACATTTGTATTACCTTTAATTGTTTTTATTATTTTCTAGAAGTATGTATACATTTTTAATAGTTTCTTAAATGAATATATATTTTTTATTCACTATTGAATTATACTCTGTGCAAGTGATTCCAGGAAGGGGTAGTGTCATCCCCATTAATTGACACTAGGCCAAAATACTTAGAGCCGGTTACCAAAGGCTCTAAAGAAGGTGAGCAATTTTGTATTTTATTTACATTGATCTATATCAGTATCTAAAATACTACATTTAGATTGGGGATATCTGTGTCTTTTTTCTATGCAACGTGGAGAGGAATTTACGCTCTTTTTCACCTTGAGAGACAGGTCGTGTGATCTACCCCAAAAAGACACAGACACCTGGAAGTTTAGAGCCTTATAACTGTAAAAAGCTCTAAAAAATGTGAGTTTATTTCAATTTATCACCCACAACTAAAGGACTTTATGAGACATTTATTTAACATACTACACTATCATTTGTACTTTCTTTATGTTCTTTTTTTCTTGGTATACCATTGAGAAAATTAAAATACAACATATAGGGTAAGTGCGTGTTTTAGCACTGTTCTCTCACTGAAAATTTCACTCTATATTTCTATATTCAGCGCTACACTCATGAGAAACTGAGGATCTGGGTGATACAAAATATCTACCTAAATCCAAAGTTTTCTCTGCTCTTTTTGGTGTTTATCTATGTATGGTGGGTTATAAGGAGTACCCACGGAGTGTATTTAGCAGCTAAAATCACAGTTCACTAATTATATAGCGCCACTATTCCACATCTTTTTGTGTGTTCAAGTTCGGGCGAAGACACAACCGGGTCCCAAAAGTACTCCCGACTATTAAAAACACGAAGAAAAAACGCCTAGACATCCAAATCGGCCTTCATGGAGGCTAACACCCATATGAAATGATGTGGGGATCAACCCCGCAAGTAGCTTTCAACAGGAACCTGTTAAAAACACGCCCCACAGGGATAATCTGGCATGCAAAGTTTAGCCTGCCTATGAAAGACTGAAGCACCCGCAAGGTAACCTTTTTGACTCACCCGCACCTCTGCCACTGCCTGCCGAAGTGCCAGGCAACCTACACTCACCCCAGACTGAATCTATCTCCTAACCCGGGAAATACAAACAAGTGGTCGACCCGTCATCAAGGTAATGGACCACAAATTTTGTGCCCGCCTACTCCTTGACCACCCATTCCAGAAAAGCACTGAACTTTTCAACATACGCGCAGGAGATGGAACACCCAATGGGAAGACAGAGGTCAACAAAATACTGCCCCTTGAAAAAACAGCCCAGCAGATGGTGACAGTGAATGGGCAATAGCCGTAAAGGCCGCCTCCACGTCCGCCTTAGCCAGACACGCCCCCTTTCCCACATGCCGAACCAACTCGACCGCTTGGTCGAATGATACATACAACACCGATAAAAGGGTCTTGTCAATATCATAATTCACTGATGATCCGTGCGGATACGATAAATGATGAATGAGTCGGTACTTACCGGGTTCCTTCTTGGGCACCACCCTCAGCAGTGTAAACCCGGAGATTACGCAACAGGGTTTCCCGAAACAGTCCCGCCATCCTCCCCAACTGCACTTCCTTAAGCAGTTTGTCCCATGCCACATCTGGAAATTCCCCCACTGACTTTAAATTACGGAGGTGACATACGACCACCCAATCCCGGAATGGAATAACAAACCTCTACGGGAACCCAGCCCGCAGCAACAACGCATCCTCCTGATTACCGTAGCTGCTCAGCCATGGCAACATCGCGCCTACCTTCATTGGCGAGAATCCCAGTGGTAGAGGATGCACCGGCCACTCCCGATGGATCCCCTGAGGCAGCTGGGGCCTGATGCAATATACCCAAAGTTATTAAAAGAACTTAGTGGTGTACTAGCAAAATCATTAACGGATTTATTTAACCAATCATTGTTAACAGGAGTAGTCCCAGAAGATTGGAAATTAGTGAATGTTGTACTCATCCACAAGAAAGGTAGTAGGGAGGAGTAAGGTAACCATAGGCCAGTAAGCCTTACTTCAGTAGTTGGGAAAGTGATGGAAACCATGTTAAAGGATAGGATTGTTGAACATCTAAAATCACATGGATTTCAACATCGGAGACAATATGGGTTTACTTCAGGGAGATCATGCCAAACTAATCTAATTGATTTTTTTGATTGGGTAACTAAAATAATAGATCAGGGTGGTGCAGTAGACATTGCTTACCTAGATTTCAGTAAGGCTTTTGACACTGTTCCACAAAGAAGGCTCATCAATAAACTGCAATCTTTTAGTTTGAATTCCTATATTGTTGAATGGGTTAGGCAATGGCTAAATGACAGGCAACAGAGGGTTGTAGTCAACAGAGTATATTCAAAGCAAGGTCTAGTTACCAGTGGGGTACCTCAGGGATCTGTACTTGGACCCATTCTCTTTAATATTTTTGTTAGTGATATTGCAGAAGGTCTTGATGGTAAGGTATGTCTTTTTGCTTATGATACTAAAATTTGCAGCAGGGTTGATGTTCCAGGAGGAATAAGCCAAATGGCAAATGATTTAGAAAAATTAGAAAAATGGTCATAGCTGTGGCAACTGATATTTAATGTGGATAAGTGCAAGATAGTGCACCTTGGACGTAAAAACCCAAATGCAGAGTATATGATATTTGATACCCTACTAACCTCAACACCTGAGGAAAGAGATTTAGGAGTAATTATTTCAAATTACTTAAAGGTAGGAAGACAATGTAATAAAGCAGCTGGAAGTGCTAGCAGAATGCTTGGTTGTATAGGGAGAGGTATTAGCGGTAGAAAGAGAGAAGTGCTCATGCCATTGTACATAACACTGGTAAGACCTCACTTGGAGTATTGTACACAGTACCGGAGACCGTATCTTCAGAAGGATATTGATACTTTAAAGAGAGTTCAGAGAAGGGCTACTAAACTGGTTCTTGGATTGCTGGATAAAACTTACCAGAAATGGTTAAAGGAACTTAACATGTTAAAGGAAAGACGAGACAGGGGGGATATGATAGAAACATTTGACTACATAAAGGGAATCAACACAGTAAAGGAGGAGACTATATTTAAAAGAAGGAGTACTACTACAACAAGAGGACATAGTCTTAAATTAGAGGGGCAAAGGTTTAAAAATAATTTCAGGAAGTATTACTTTACTGAGAGGGTAGTGGTTCCATGGAATAGCCTTCCAGCTGAAGTGGTAGAGGTTAATACAGGGAGTTAAAATATGCGTGGGATGGGCATAAGGTTATCCTAGATGTAAGATGAAGCCAGGGACTAATTCAACGTATTTTGAGATATTGGGCAGACTAGATGAGCCTATGTTTTGGTAATTTTGCAGTAGCACAGATGCTTCTCCTTTTTCTCTTTCTTAGCATCCCTCCTATCCTCCTCCTTCATATCCAAATATTCTTCTAGGGGGAGAAGAGAAAAGATTTCGAGGACTTACCCCATCCAAATCCACTCCTTCACCATGAGGTGACAACCTAGTAGCCCTGCAAAGGAAACGTGAACATTTTGACGGGCAGCATCTGGAATCTCCCCAACCAGCTTCTCCCTTTCACCCCCTAACTCAGACATCTCCCCCACTGACAGTGGAGCCACGGAATTCCCCATGTCCAGCCCACTACCCACTGGAGTCCACACCTGGCCAAAGCTAACACTCCTACCCGAACCCTCACTCCATGACTCCAGAAAAGACTTCAGACCCTCCAAAAGATTCCCAGAAGGTGTAACAGATGACAACTCACCATCCGAACCTCTGGCCGTCGAAGGCCGCAAGGCTGCCTCCCTTCGTCCGACGTCCAGGCCCAAGCGTGGTGGCGCCTCCAGCTGTAAGTCCATCTCCTGAGGTCTCACCCGGACCAAGAGAGATCATCGTGGTGACCTGGAACAAGAAAGAACCATGGGTAGGCCGTGTGACAGAATCCTGCTCTGCCTTCTTCTCCTCCAGGACCCCCTTGATCCATCCCCAGTACACCCATTGTCCTGACCCCTGGGGCCATGGACGCTCCTTCCCGCTCGCACCCTGAAGCCCTCCCGGGAACTCCTATTAGAGGAACCTGACCTGCTCCGCCTCCCTCCAGCCGTCCTGACAGGGGAACCATGGCCACTCCCCCGACTAACTGTGCCCCCGGTCGACGCGACCGCTCCGAGACCTATCCTGCGTCCCGTGCCTGGGCCCAACATGCCTGTCCTGAGTGAGGTGCTGACAGTCCATCCATGTGGGAGATGTTGAACGGATGCCCTGCAAGATGTTGAACGTGACGAACGTGATGACTGAAACTCGATCCCAGGCATCCGTACAGTGCGAGAGGCCGCACGGCATCGCCGGCCTGAACTCCCGAACTCCCGGGCTTCCCACTTGCCTCAGCAGCCCATCACTGGCCTGGCTGCCAGCAATGGGCTCACCCTCCTACGCCCAATGGATCCTTCACCAGGGCAAAGTGGAAGGGACCACGAAGGAGATGGAGATGGTAAAAAATGAGTGGGTCTAGTTGCCAGTCGCTGGAGTCTCTCCATTGTTGAGAGAACCAATCTGTGACTAGGTTGTCGGAACCAGGCAGATACTCTGCCCAAAGAGAGATGTTCCTGTACAGACAGAATTGGTATAATTCTTTTATGAGATCTGAGAGCATTTTTGAACGGGATCCCCCTAAACGATTTACGTATTGAACAGCTGAGATGTTGTCCATTCTCAGTACTAGGGAACAATTGTAAGAGTCCTTTGCGAAACTGCGAATCGCAAACGAACCGGCAATCAATTCGAGGCAATTAATGTGCAGTGCACGTTCTGATGGGGTCCAATGACCTCCTGTAGAGAGATTTGTACATGATGAACCCCAGCCCAGAAGGCTGGCATCTGACTCTAGGATATAATCCGGTTGTGAGCCGAAGATCGCCCTTCCGTTCCACTAATCCATATGGTGTAGCCACCAGTTCAGTTCGAGATGGACTTCATCTCTCAGTGAGATCAGTTGATCGTAAGATGCACAGTGACGTAAAGAGTGAGTCTTCAGACGTTGCATTGATTAATAATGTAAAGGAGCTGGGAAAATTGCCTGTATCGAGGCAGAAAGCAGTCCAATTATGCGAGCTAAGTCACGAAGGCGGATAGTCGAAGAGGCTAGGATTTTCCTGATGTCTTTTTTGATGTTCCTGATCTTTACTGCAGGAAGCTGTAGGATAGCCAAAACGGAATCTATTTGGAATCCAAGGAATTGAACCATCTGAGATGTTTTGAGGACAGATTTTTGGACATTGATCACGAACCCCAAGTTCTGTAATAGAGCTGTGATCATGTCTGTATGTAGGCGTAGAGTGTCTGGGTCCTGGGCCATAAGGAGGATATCGTCCAGATATATGATGGATCGAATCCCCTGAGAGCATAGCAAGGCCATGACCAGTTTTATCTGATTGGTGAAACACCAAGGTGCGGAACAGAGTCCGAAGTGAACTGCCATAAATCTTGATGCCATCTGAACTGTAGGAAACAGCGATGGGCTAGTGTTATAGGTACGCATCTTTCAAGTCGAAATGGGAGAACCAGTCTCCCTCGCAGAGTAGGTCTTGCAGGAGATTCATAACCTCCATTTTGAAATGTCGGTAAACAATAAAATTGTTTAGTTCTTTCAGGTTGATAACTGGTCAAAAGTCTCCCGACTTTTTCCGGACCAGGAACATGTTGCTTATGAATCTGTGAGAGGACAGAGAACGTTCTATATCGCCTTTGGAGACGAGGTCGTTTAGTGTGGCCTCCAGGGTCGCATTGTCCTCTTGAGACATGTGCAGAGGAGGGGGGAGACCCCTATAGAGGGTTGTTTTCAAAATCTATATGGAAACCAGATACGGTTTGAAGGATCCATGGATCCCGAGTTAATTGAGACCACTGTTGGAAAAAAAGGGTTAACCGGCCTGCAATAGGAATTTGAGAATAAGGAAAGTCGATTACCCTTAGCAGAACGGCCACGGAGGGAAGCAGATCCACATCCTCTCATGGATCCTCTAGAGGGAAAGAACTGCTTGTGGTAGAAACAGGTATTGCCCAAATTAAATGCATCTGATGGTCGAGGTTTGTAGCCTATGAAGGCAGCTCTGCCAGTCGTTCGGCCCCTGTAGCGACCAGCTCTCCCAGAAAATCACTGGGATCTAAACACCCTGCGAAGGGATAATTGTGCCTTATTGAGGGAGGTAAACACGGATACGTGTTTATTCAGGTCCTGTATGAACCTGTCCCCAAATAACAGTCTGTTTGCCTCTGGGCCAAGTTCTTTCGGAGCCTAGTTCTGCAAGTTTGGCATCAATTTGATATTACAATAAAATAATAGAGATACAGTAAGAAAAGTGTGTGTGATAGCTGAAACAGCCATAAACCAAGTAAGTGGAAACCCCTTATACCACTTGAAATCAAATACAATAAATACATACAATAGGTGGAACACACATCTGGCGATTCTAAAAAAGGAAACAGAATATCATAGCATAATATTGTCAAATAGAAGTATAATGAATAGTAATAGAGCAGTGCTACTCACAAGCCCAGAGCCAATATGACATATGGCTCTTATGTATAGCGCAATGGGACTATTAATCAGGTGTCCCCATCCTTCTTCTTAAGCTTTCTTGGGTGGTTTGCTGAAGGAGATAGCAGTATTCCAATGTATATTCCCAAAGGAGACTTTATTTGTAGAATAAAATATAATAAAAGCGGAAAAATTTTTTCCAATAAAAATACAAATTTTAATTAAAAAAGTCTATAATAGACTAATATGCCCAAATAAATGTCCAATGAACAGGCTGTATGTCCAAAACGCATTTTGCCCTATGGTGGGGGCTTCCTCAGCTGGTATCAGTCGATATTCTTAGTGAGGGCTTCCTTGGTGTCTTTATATTGGAGATTCTTCTTTACTTCCTGGTTTTTCGCCGGTTTCATGCGTGGAACGCACCTGCGTTCCACCGCCGGCTTCACGTGCGTCACTTCCGGTCCCTGGCCGGTCCCTGGCCGGGCACGCTGGGGACGTTGTGCGTCACTTCCAATACTTGACTGCTTCTAAACCCACTTCATGTGGAATTATGCTATATAATGATGTGACATCGCTAGTTACTAATAGGTTACTTTCTTCCCATGTAATAGTATCTAAAAGTTGTAATATGTGTATGGTATCTTTTAGATGCGGGACATGCTTGGCATGTAAAACGACAAGAAGCCATAAAAGACATATAAAAAATTTGAAAGAATACACAGATATAGATTTCATTATAAAAGACCAACTAACTTGCTTTTCGAAAGGTGTCATTTATTTATTGAAATGCCCTTGCAATTTACTGTATATAGGCAGGACTATTAGAAATCTGAGTGTTCGGATATCCGAACATGTCAGAAACATAAAAAAAGGTTTAGAAACCCACAGCGTCTCCAATCATTTTAAAATTCACCATAATCTTAATCCGGAGCTTCTCTTTTTCTGTCCCCTAAAAATAGTTAAAAAAGATTGGAGAGGCGGAGATTATATTAAAAAAATAGGTTCAGAGGAGATGAAATTTATTTTCAATTTTAACACTTTAATTCCATATGGTCTTAATTCAGACTTTGAGATATGTCACTTTATCTAATTTTATTAGTTCTGTTCCTTTATATTTTTAACATTTTACCATTTGGTGTTATTTTTCCTGTTTATTATATATTACATATTTCATGTGCATATGTACCCATTGACACTCATGTCACTTTAAGCACCTATTTTTAGTTTTTAAGATTACACCAAAAGTTATGTACACTTTGGGCTTTTTTCTGCACATAGCACTTTTGAAGAAATTATGGATATGCTTATTCTATGGTTTTTAAACTATGTGAGATGCGTTACAAATTCTAAGATTATATTGAGGACTATTCATGATCGATATATTTACAGTGGAACGCATAGACCAGGAACTATGCATTCCAATGACGTTCTCAGTGAGCCCGGCCCACAGGAACCGGAAGTGACGCACAACGCTCCCAGCGTGCCCGGCCAGGGACCGGAAGTGACACACGTGAAGTCGGCGGTGGAACGCAGGTGCGTTCCACGCATGAAACCGGCGAAAAACCAGGAAGTAAAGAAGAATCTCCAATATAAAGACGCCGAGGAAGCCCTCACTAAGAATATCGACTGATACCAACTGAGGAAGCCCCCACCATAGGGCGAAACGCGTTTTGGACATACAGCCTGTTCATTGGACATTTATTTGGACATATTAGTCTATTATAGACTTTTTTTATTAACATTTGTATTTTTATTGGAAAAAAAAATTCCGCTTTTATTATATTTTATTCTACAAATAAAGTCTCCTTTGGGAATATACATTGGAATACTGCTATCTCCTTCAGCAAACCACCCAAGAAAGCTTAAGAAGAAGGATGGGGACACCTGATTAATAGTCCCATTGCGCTATACATAAGAGCCATATGTCATATTGGCTCTGGGCTTGTGAGTAGCACTGCTCTATTACTATTCATTATACTTCTATTTGCCAATATTATACTATGATATTCTGTTTCCTTTTTTAGAATCGCCAGATGTGTGTTCCACCTATTGTATGTATTTATTCAATTTTATATAACACAGCGTTTACGCTGTTCAATTGAAATAGCAACATTGGCGTTGCCCAACAGGCATAATGCTCTTTGTGCCCATTCATGCACCATGTGTGCGCCGAAATTGCCACCAGCTAGCGTATCATCAGCAATTATAAAAATCTGAATAAGCGGGCCCGCTATATCCATCAGTTTATCTTGTGTGGCTTTCAAGCCTATTTTGATACCTCTGTGGGGTCTTTGCCCGTCTTACGTAGAAAAGTGACCAGGAGTGGGTCAAGCTCAGGGGTTGTAGGCCGCTGACATTCTGCCCTTAATTTCGCTCTAATTTCTTTTTTTAAGGGTCTATGAAGCCAATGTGATCAGAGGGTGTCCATTCAGCTGAATGAGGAGCTGCTTGGAAGTGAAGTGAAGACCGGGTATGCTGGGCCCCCCTGCAGTGAACAGGGAGCCAGGGGCGCGCAAGTATATATATATATATATTTGGGCTCGGAATTTAAAATGTAATAGATAGTGACTGGGATGAAAGTTGGTTGTGGTGTGCCGAAACCAACGTCCGAGTTTGCCTGTAAATAAAAGAGGGCCCACAAAGGATAATTGTATGTTCTTAAGGGTGCTGGTGGGTGGGGAACACTTGAACTCGAACGTCAGAGGTGAGTAGGGGCTGGGAGCTTAAGTAGGGGACTTACTCCTCCCACAAATTCAGGCCTAATGGCCTTTCTACTTGTGCTCGGAATTTAATATGTAATGGATAGTGACTGTGATGAAAGTTGGTTGTGGTGTGCCGAAACCAACGTCCGAGTGGGCCTGTAAATAAAAAAGGGCAAAAGAGAAGTTTGAAAAAACACACTTTATTGCATTTGTTACATAACTAAATTCCTGAAGGCTTGGCGGAGCTCTCTTTCTGGTCGTGGAATGTACGTATTGTATATGGAGGATTTCCAACGACCCAGTCTCTTAATGTTTGTACTAGAAGCTGATGAAGTGGCTCCTATGCGGAAGGAATGCCCGGAGAACGAAGCTGGGTTGTAACCCAGTTTTTCCAATAAGATTCTAACATGCGTGGTGAATTTTGCTGTAGTGAGTGGGTGCCCTTGTAGTTGTAAGAGCGGTGAGTCTGGTAAGTGCGTGCTATGAGTAGACCTTAGGTGGTCTAGTGCCTTAACTGGGCACCAATCATTATCTGTTGGAAAGAGAGGAATGATAGTGGGGTGTAGTGAATGATTAGTTTTGGTAGATAGGATCGTGAGAATGTAGTTATCGTCTACTTTTGTGAGTTGTGAGGTTTTAAGGCTGTGTGTGATATCTCCTTGACAAACAACGGTAAATTCCCTAGGTCTTAGGAACCCATAAAATGCTAAATAGATAGCAGATTTGATCACCAGGTTTGTGTTGGGATCAAATGGGGATCTGTCAAGGAGATTGCTAAGTAATCTAAAGATAGGCCCATCTATCGGAAGTCTGGTGGTGATAAGTGGAACCAAAACTTTAGAGATACCCTTTAAGATTTTCTTGATGGGGTATGATGACAAAAAGGGGGTGTTTTTAGGTAAATTTGTGAGGCTGTGATGCTGCACCCCGGGAGGTATAATTTAATTGTATTGTGGGAAAGTTTTAAATGTAAGTGGCAAAAGGAGGCAAAAGCCACCATAGTTTGGGTAGAAAAATCGCCTTATAATCCAAATTCAGCTGTGAATTTATTGAAAACTGTAAGTGCCCTACTGTAGGTGATAGTTGTGTTAGGTGATAGTGCTTGGTGTGTAAGAGTCCTAGAGTGGTGCATAAGTGTATTCAATCCAGGATTAACTCATGAAACCTCGGTGTTCTGGATGGTTGATGGTGGGTTGACGGGAGTGCCTGGAAGAATACCTGGAATTGAGATCGAGACAGAGCATCAGCGGCCGTGTTGTGGATACCCAGGATGTGAAAGCAAATTAAGTGGAACTGGATGGTTGCTGCTAGCCAGGTCAGCTTGTGAATCAGCCGCATAATGGTAAGGGAGGAATAGCGCCCCTTGTTAATGATATCGCAAGCTGACGAGTTGTCAGAATAGCATTTTACTGCCTTGCCGGACCAGAGATGACCCCAGGTGTGTGCGGCCGCCACGATGGGGTAAAAGTGCTGAAGTCTCTCTAAAACCCGGCAAGGAATCCGTCTCAGTGGGCCAGTGACCCCTAAACCAGTGATTACCGAATATAGCTGCGAAACCCATGTTGGCTGCAGCGTCAGTGTAAATGCATGGTGAGGAGTCGCAGTGAGGGGGAATAAACATGAGATACCGTTCCACTCAGTCAAAAACTTCCCCCACATGAGTAGGTCAGCTTTGGCATGCTGGTCCAACGCAATTGGGCAGGCGTCCGGTACCCCGTGAAGCAGACAAAGAAGCCTGGATACAAAAGACCTTCCCTGCGGAATGATGCGCATCGCGAAATTCAGGGAACCCAATAAGGACTGAAGTTCTTTCCTGGTGCATACATCATTCCGCAGGAAGATGTCTATCTCCCCTCTCAAGCGGACCAGTTTGTCGGGGGGAAGGCTGGCGCGGAAGGTACCGGAGTCCAGCTCTATCCCCAAGAAAGTAAGTTTACTAGTGGGGCCAATCGTTTTAGAGGGAGACAAAGGTACCCCGAGAGTGGAAAAAAGTGCTGAAGTGCTGAGGATATTGGTGGGTGTGTGTGCGTGCGTGCACTTGGTTCTATTATGAGGAAGTCATCCAAATAATGAATGACGGCGTGACACCTTAGAATGTTCAGAAGCAGCCAGCATAGAGTTTCTGCAAAAATATTAAACAGTTTAGGGCTGCTTCTGGACCCGAAAGTGATTCGCGTGGAAAAATAGTACCTGTTTCGCCATTTAACACTGTGCAAGTGCCAAAGTGATGGGTGCATGGGCAATAATTTAAATGCATTTGTTATGTCTGTTTTGCTAAGTCATGTGTTGCTACCAGTTGAAATGATGGTTTTTATAGCGCCGTCAATTTTTACGTACTGTAGTGAGAATTAATCTGCAGGAATGAGTGCGTTAATGCTGGGAACAAAAGAAGAGTGGGGTGCCGATAAATCGATAATCATGCGCTTTTTATTTGAGTATTTGTGCACAGCTATTCCAATGGGGTTAGTGCGCCAGGAGGAAAACGGTGAGGAGGTGAAGGGGCCGATCATGAAACCTATATCTGTGGAAAGGAGAGCGTCCGTGGTCTCTGGGTCTAGGCAGGCTGATAGGAGATTGGGGCATTCAAGCGTGCCTGAGGGGATGGCTACAAAACCCATGAGAAAGCCCTAGGTGAACCCTGTTAACAAATATTCCACTAGAGGTCGACTTGGATGAGTTTTCAAGTAAAAAAACATGTTGTCGATATTAATGTCGATTAGTCACTTGCTAGGGGACAACCGGCCAGGCACATGGTCTTACTGACACCAGTTAATTCATATGTTAAATTGTTTCAGATGTGTCGCCGCTTTCGCTGATATCGATTTATGATAATCATAAAAAGATGAGCCCCCGTACTTGACGCCGAAATCCACCACTTTATGGACATAGAGGTCCAGTTCCTGTGAAAATATCAAACAGTTTATGACATCACGGTATATCCCGAAAGCCAAAACGAAATTGGGAAAAGATCATTTTTTTATTGAGCCTAGGGTATCTGGTTTTAAGAACCACCGAAATATCCCCAAAGTTATAAGCCCTGTTCTCCAGTATGTCTTGGGAGGCTATAAGCAATGACACCAGACACATGTCCTTTCCATCCAGGATTTCTTTCCTAATGGAGTCTGGGATGGAGTAAGCTGGTGACACAAAAGGAGACGTATCTGAGGCAGGAGCTGAAGGAGGAAGTATAGGGTCAGGAGTTGGTGCCGTAGGTACTGCCGGGGTGAGGGCTGAGAGGTCAGGAAGGTTACCTGGGGAGGCTATGGCACTCTCGACCTTGCTTAACCTGCTGTTCAAGGTCTGCAGGTTGGCCAGGATTGCCGCAAGGGTGTCCTGGGTGGCTGTGCCAGCGCCAGATTGTTGACCTTGAGAGCTAGTGCCTGGCCTAGGCTCAGGGGCTTGGTTGGTCAAAAGTCTGTAGAGTTCCGCCTTACAAGCCGTAGCAGGAAAGGGAATGCCCCTAAGCCCAAGTTCGGTCGTAATTTTTGGAATAGTCCATGCTCTCAAAGACGTAGTGGTAGAAAGGGGCGAGAGATACGCCTGGAGACTCGGGTCTGATAGGAGTGCATGGTAACTCCTCAGTAGGCAACTTGTCAATGGGGGATGTATCTTGCGACATTCTAGAAATAATTTAATGAATTGGAGTTAGTAGGGGGGCAGGGAGGGAATTTACACAAAAAAGGGGGGGCAGGGAGGGAATTTCTCAGGTGAACTGGACTGTAAGGCTATTGCCGAAGCGAAAAACGTAACTTTGACTAGTGACAGATGAGGTCCTACTAGTGCCAAGTGGTGGTGAGAGGCTCTATCTATGATTTGGGCGAGGTAAGTACGTTGCCACAGATGTGGTGGCGGGATGTTGGCCTCTCGATGACATTTAAAAGGTTCAAAACGTGTGGCCGTGGAAAGTGAGGCCCTGACTACCGCCCTGTAGAAGAGCGAATGAGGCGTTTCACTATGATTTGGACGTGGGGCCGTACCTCCGTGTTGAGGTGGGAGATGGCTTTGTGGGGCCTGTAAATGCCTCGGTGACCTAGGTCTGGAGCCCAGACCCAGTTCACGTACCATCTATGGGATAAATTGGCAAATTATTTAATGGTTGGATACTAACCTTGATAGTGGTTACCCCGGGAACTTGAATCTTTGAGTATTTTTTAGAAGAGAGGCACAGCGGTTGGTGATATCGTAGAAGAAGCCTAAGGGGTTTGAGACAGATGTAGATCTGTGTGAGTGTGGCGTATGAGCGCAACATGAGTTCCTGGGGGGTCTGAATGAGTGATATTAGAGAGTGGCAAGTGTAAAGTGAAGGCTGCCTGAAGCCTTAAAAAACAGAAACTGAAGTGAAACAAATACTATACCTGGATTAAAGGACAAGAACCAGGGTTTTTCAATTTAGAATAAGCAAGGCGGTTGGTGCTATCGTAGAAGAAACCTAAGGGTTTGAGACAGATGTAGATCTGAGTGAGCGTGACGTATGAGCGCAACATGAGTTGAGCAAATGTAAGTGAATGCTGCCTGAGGTTTTAACAAAACAGAAACTGAAGTAAAATAAATACTATACCTGGATTTAAAGGACAAGAACCCAGGTTTTGCAATTTAGCCGTAATATATGACAAAAAGAGGCGATCTGTGGAGAATTTTTTTGTTTTTTAACAGGGCTAAGATTAACTAGCACATAAAGGAATGGTATAACATTGTGTGATTAGTAATTTTGTAGTAACACCTCCAAGTAAGATTGCAGCTGCTGCTTGAGTTTAGTGCAGGGAAGCTACATATTATACAAAAATAAACCAGCAAATAACATAAAAAGCCACTAGGTGGTGATTACAGCCCACTAAACTTGGCCTGTGTAACTGACACACAAAAAACAATAATGGAAAGTATGAATGAAAGTTTTACAACCAATATGCCGTGCATACCATAGTAAAAATACTGGCATCCCTTATACACAGAGTATAATAGCATAGCATCTGCTATAACAGCAGAGGCTTAACCCCAAGTGGATTTATATGCCACTATTTGCCAGAGTAACGTTTTTGATCGCGGGTGGTTTTGTACCGCGAACCTATGAGTCCGTGAGGGGGGTGTAGGACCCCCCAGACGGGTGTACGAATAGTGACGAAGTGTGGGGACGTGGGTGGTCCTCGGTAAGATTGCCGCCATGTGCATTCCGGACCCCGATAAGACCACAGAGCAGCATGGAGGGGACCGGAATGTAACGCATGAAGACTCACGGTTCAGCAGCCAGGAAGCCAGACCGCCGATAAACCGGAGGTTTCTGCATGAGACTGCAGCTGATAGACAGGACGCCCAAACCAGAAGTCACGCGAACCGGAAGTAGATCAGGAACACTTGAACTCGAACGTCAGAGGTGAGTAGGGGCTGGGAGCTTAAGTAGGGGACTTACTCCTCCCACAAATTCAGGCTTAATGGCCTTTCTACATATATATATATATTGTGATAAAGTGAATGGTGTGGTATGTGAGGCTTTATTCCCTCTATCTTCTTCAGGCTTGCATATGGCATTTAACCCCATGGAGGTGTATGTGTTGTATGTGTTGAATGCAATACACATTAATGGTTAGTTATGGACCCCAGGGTGGGCCGGTGCTCCACTCCTCAGTTTATATACAAGGCAGGGTTTTGGACTGTCTCCAACCCATTGCTCAGCATTATTATTTCTTTGGTTTTGATCCTGATGCTGCCTCTTGTGTGGATTTCCAAATAAAGTGACTGAACTTATGTTAAAACAAAAGACTGTGCATGTTTGTATAGAAAGGTATGTAATAGGTGCTCACTCCAATATTAAGTATAAAGTATTTATAGGCAGCTGTAACTAGTACAAAGATTCCCAGCCTTGTGAAAGAAGAGTCAAACAAGAGAAAAAGAGGAACTGCGCCCCAGATAGTAATAAGAAAATAATATAATATACATACACAAAAAGTTTCTCAAATAATTTGCATACAGCCTCAAAGATAAAAACAGAGAGGAAACACAATAGTGCAATATGATTTGATAAATAGGTGAACTTTTTGAGTGGATCTTTTTCTCTTGTTTGTGCATGATTGTACCCTAGAGGACCGTGCTAATTGCTATACGGGATCACAATATATATATATGTATACATATGTATTTGTGTGTGTGTGTGTATATATATTTATATATAAAATCGCTATATATATGTGCACAGAGAGAATGCGGGGCCCTGAACTCCCAGAGCAGTCCGGGCCATGACAAACGTCATGCCCCAATGACAACCCTGCATCTAAGATATCACCTACCTAACCTAACAATCTACTCCTGTCTACCCAAAGGACTCTTCTCATTCCAATAAATCAATTAAATCAGTTTTAAATCAAAAGAACTATAGAGTAACTGTTGCATTGCAAGTTTACTGTGCAAAGCTGGTCCACACAACAGTGCACAGCACAGAAGTAAAGGGAGAGGGAAAAAAAGGAAAATGTTTGCTGTTCTTCACAATTAAATTAAATAAAAGGTAAGTCTGCTGTGTAAGGGGCTTGACTCACCAGTCACACACAGACTCAATGACAGATGCTATCAGTCACACAGTGTCTCAGTACATGTCAATAACGCTAGTCAAAGTATGGAGAAAAAAAAAACTGATTTGGATTTATATAGATTTTGCCCACCCACCTCTTTTTTTTTTAACTGGGAAAGCAATCCACAGAATTGGGCAAACTGTTTGTACATTATGGCACAGGAGTGAGCTGATTTGACAAACAAAATCAGTTAACACCCCTTTCCATGTACTAAGCAGGTTGTCTGAATGAACAAACAGCATAGAAGAATTGCATCCATCACATGATTTATTCATCATTTGATTCGGACATTTGAGGAAATTGATTTGTTCTTTATTTGGATGAACCACTGAATTAAACACATTTTGCCCAAATCACTGTTTGTCCAGATGCGAATACACAAGTCTAACAAAAACATAATTCTTTTACTATTTTAAAAGGTCCCCAAATGTCCCTCTCTTTATTTGCAAATTGTGCTCAGAAATGTCTTAAGTCACTACGTTTCACACATTTGTTGAATATTTTGCTAATCTACCTAGAGATTTTAATTTAGATGCAGATTTACCAAATATGTAACTCATAGCTGAAGCAAAAATAAAACGTATCACAGAACATTCTTTTTTCCTGTTACAATCTATTTCGATTCCATATTTACCTTTAAAAGGTGCTTGAAACTGTTTATGTTTTCATCTATAATGGTTCTGAAGATAAGCCTGTGAACACTATGCAAAGCCTCGATCATGGTGTACACTGCAGTATACACAAGGTATGTTGTTCCGTCATAAGAAACATTATAAATCAGTCTCTTCTCTTTCCCACTGCAGTTATAAAGATGAAAGTTCAATACTTTTTGCCAGAATATGTTCTTATATTCATTTTCTGATAAACAGTCTAAGTGCAACATCCAAAGCTCTTCGAGCATCGTGTCATCTGAGAGATTGGACTGTTGAACATTATCAAAAAACATTTGCAGGCCTAGCACTTGCCTAATTGGTGGTTCAATCAATAAACTGCCGTTACCCAAACCATTCCTACCTATTATTTTGTCTCTTTGGTGTGCCCATGATGCTGACAAAATAAGTGTCTTATTTCTGAGTATTTCTGATGCTTTTAAAAGGAAACCATGACATTTGTCATGATACGAGCCGGTAATGATAATAATCTCAGTTGTTGATTTTTTAATTATGCTTACTGCATGTTCAAATTGACTTATTTGATTAATCGTAATAAAGAACTCAATACAGATTCCAAAGTCGGTAAGCTTTTGGGTCAGATACTCGCGAAATGTTACTCCACTCTCTTCACCTGATGTAATGATTCCAACCCAGTTCCATCCAAAATGCTTTAATGTCTTTGACATTGCTGTGTGCTGTATGTTTTTTGGTAGAAATGTGAAAAGATTCCGGTAATCCATTTGTGGTATGAAGTCTATTGCACCAAAACTGATCTAGAGAGGGTCACAATAAAATAAATAAAATGTATGACCAACCTATATTTATTTATTTTTTTAAAGTACTATTCATTTAGTGATTGAACAATTTTTCAGAAAAGTACAGAGTAGAACAATCGTATGCAGGCCAATCTCCGTTTTCAAGTGCTTCTCTGACAAACATTGAATTCAATACTTTTTATAGAGAAGCATTAGATGCACACAGTGACTGGCATTGGTATAATTCTGCATACTAATGGAAGACATCAAATAGCAACATACCAACAAATACCAACTTGCTAGTATTACAAACAAAATCCACTTCTACAGATAATATATTCATGTTACCTTTTACCTGTTATAGACTGATTCTTAACAAAACTAAAACATGCACTTTCCAAGTTGTTACCATATCAAAGACTACTGGACAGAATAAACAACATCCCCTGCACATGCACAATTTGTCATTGTTGGCCGTAATAGGACAGACACAAACAATAATGGAGCTAGTTGAAAATGGAGAGATAGACAGGGTTATTCAGTAAACTTCAGATTTTGTCTGGATCGACAAAACTCTTCGGAAAACAGCCACATTCTGACCAGATTTGCAATTGTCATATTTACTAAAGATAGTTCGGGTTAGAATCCAGTCAAGCCAACTGAATCTGAACCATTATGCTGGATGCATTCGCTGCCTGGTTTAAACTAATTGCTTTTCACATCTAAACCTTTAACCTAAATTGGGAAGAATGAATTTAGCAGGATAGATAGTGTGCATCTATTTATTTATTTAGTTTTTTTCAAATCTTCATTTATGTGGTACACATACATGGAGAAACACATATCCAAGTCAAGACCACACATGAAGATTAACAGAGAGTCAAGACCACACACGAAGATTAACAGAGAACTACTGTATGATTCCAGCAGTTTGAGCACGCTCAGATATGCCAGCGTTTATGTGAAGGGAGACTCTGCTCACTACAGACCGGCAAATATTCAACTTCTAATCTATTCCATCAGCTCCCATGGAGGGATTCTACACACAGGTATTACCACCTGTATCTGTATAGATAAAGTTAAAGCCGAAGTATATCATAGTGATTTAGATACAGAGGATTGCCTCAATATATTCTCCAGGTCTCCTCTACTTATACACATACAGCAACATCTGAGACCGACGGAACCAGAGAATATATATCTCTCTCTTCATCATCAGGTTAGACTTCCATTCAATTTTATATATATATTTGTTTTTTATCTTGTTGCCAATTTTAACTTTTTTCTATTTTAAATCTAGTGCTGTTTTTTCCATTTTTAGTTTATTTATTTTCTAATGTATATATAGAAGGCGTATGCCTGATGTTGTGGGAGGGATTTAAGGCCTATATAAACCCAGCAAACCCCTTGCTTACCTGTCTTCATCAATTCCGGAAATTCCGCCTTCATTTCCACTCCACGCAGACCTCTGACGTCATTTTTCCGCAACGCTTGAAAAATCACTCTCAGGAACTCGCACACCAAGTTTCGTGAGTATTTTTACACAAACGGAATCCATTCCGCAGTTTCCATCATAAACTGTAAGTCTATTCACTCTCTCTCATTCAAACAACTTTCGTGCGCATAAATCATTCGGCGGTATAACTCAAGTTCGTGCCCCCTTTATCTGTCTCCATTTGCATCCATTCAGCGCCTTTTACACTCCCTCACTTCCTAAATACAACCCCCACCTACTTCACTCGACAAACCACTGCACCCATCCGTGTGTGTGTAGAGACTAGCACATGTGGCTCTATGTTTTACAAGCATCAAGCTGTCACCGTCTCTTTTGCTACATTATTACAACAAACCTGCCGGCTGCAATTTCTGACATATCTTGTTCATTGCACAGTGCTGGGGAGCACGTCAGCCACATAGATTCTGGTTATTATTTTATCACTATTAATTCAAAGTAGTTGGAATAATACATGCACATTTCGTATTCTATCATTAACTCATTCTACATTCCATCTGTAAATAATCAGCTTGCCTTTTGTTTGTCTTACACTAAATACTATTGGCTCAAGTCACTGTTCGGGAACCTTGTTAATTCTGTCACATGTTTATTCAGTCATTCACTTTATTATGGAGAAATTCGTCTCACGTACGCTGTTTGTTTAATTAAATTTGTTTGTTAAAACAACATGTCAGGCAAGTATGTTCATAGGTCTGTTATGTACCATCACTGCAACAAGATTAATGTTAGTCTTTCAGTTTCGATTGAATGATTTGTTAGTTAATTTCAGACCTAAGTAATCATTGGCTCGTGTTTCATTTATGTTTTATCCTGAGTATATCCTCTCATATAAAAAAAAAAAGTGTTAATTTGTATCTCATATTACCTATTGAGATTTACTTGCAGAATTACTCTTCTTTCCTTTCTAGGGATTAATTTCGACATACGTTACTACCAGTTACGCTGAATTACACGTTTACGGTCCGGTTAGTAAAATTCATTTCTTAAAAAAAAAAAAAAAGTTCTTATAATGAACGGAATTCAAATAGCATTATCCGAGCTTATTTATACATAGACCAGCCTTGAGTAATAATCTGCTACCGATTTCACTCTTTTCTTTTCACTCCCTTACTCCTTCTTCCATTTTTCGCAATTGGGGGCTTCAGCTTGGGTAAAACCGCCCTGCCACACAACTTCACAAATAACTCCTTAGTGCATCTCAAGTACGTGTTTCAAGTTCACATACAGGTAAGGATAGTGAGCAATTTTAAATTAAATTTCATTGGTTTATTTTGTTTTCAGTCTCGCATGTATCATCCCTCACAGTTTAGGTGGCTGGCTGTCAAGGTGTTAGGAGCCCAATAGCGATAATCGCATCCCGGCTCCCTTGCCTTAAGTTAGTGGTCCCGCGAGGCAAACACCCATCCTCAATTCGGAGGTACTACTCCCCTCGGTCCAAATCATAGTTAGCCGCCTCGCACGTGGTATAGAGAGGGCCTCACCTGTCACCCCCATTCTATCTTATGATTCCTACTCACCGAGAGGCCAACACCCCGCCACAACGTTCGGTGGCCACGAAATCCCCTTGCGACAACTCATAGATAGAGCCTCTCAAGTCGCTTGGCACCTAGAAGGGCCTCACCAGTCACCAACCTAGGGTAATTGCTTCACCACAGAGCGGCACTAGCTAGTCAGCCAGCACACACACATAAAAAAAAAAAAAGATTCTAACCTGACCCTCTCCTTTCACGCCCATAGCATGTCTAGCTCTTCAGTACGAGACGATGAGCTATCACTTGCCAGGTTTAGTAGCACTCCCTTCAGGCATACTAGAATTCCCCAACCTACAGTCTGCAATAAGAGACCCAGCCAGTTTAACAGATCTTCTCAACAAAGAAGTAGAATATGGTTTTATGATAGGACCCTTCACCACACCACCTTTCACTTCCTGGAGAACAAGTCCACTAGGTATAGCCACGGGCAAATTTAATAACAAAAAGAGGTTAATAATCGATTTCTCAGCACCTCACTCTTCCACATCCCCAAGTTTAAATTCCCTTATACCCTCAGAAGACTTCTCACTACAATACACAAAAATAGACGATGCCATACAAGCCGCCGTCAACTTTGGTAAGGCAGTCTGGTTGAGCAAAAAGGATATCACAAATGCTTTCAAACTTCTACCAATTAAGCAGGCACTCTGGCATCTACATGACGTTAAGTGGGAAGAAAAGTACTATTTTGCAACTAGGCTGACCTTCGGCTCCAAAAGTAGCCCCAAAATTTTCGACATATTCGCAGAAACATTGAATTGGCTACTACTTAACAAGTCCAGGTGCCCAGTAGTAATCCACTACCTCGATGATTTTCTATATGTTGAGCCTCACTACTACACACCACGCAGTCTAAAAAGTGCACTCTCCCTATTTAAGGAATTAGGAGTCCCGGTAGCTACAAATAAGACAGAAGGTCCCAGTACAGAAATAACTTTCCTAGGCATCACACTCAATTCTGTAACTATGCAAGCTAGCCTCCCTCAAGTCAAAGTAGACAGGATTCTAACTCACATTCATACCTGCACCAATCACGGGTCATGCACCAGGAAAGAGTTACAGTCACCTTTGTGTTCTCTTAACTTCACCATGAGAATTATCCCTCAAGGAAGTTCTTTCATCTCTAGGTTACTTTCTCTTCTACATGGCCTCCCTGACGACGACACTAAGATTAATCTAGACGATCCTGCAAGGGCCGACCTAAAAATGTGGAATCTATTTTTATCCTCATGGAATGGTAGGTCATTGTTCATTCCCCCCATCTCTGACGAATCCCCGGTTATCTGGACAGATGCTGCAGCTACCGTCGGGTACGCTGCAATATTCGAGGACGAATGGGTATATGACAGTTGGCCACCCGAAACAGTTACACTAGAGAAATTTGACAAAACCTCAGCATTGTTCGAGATCTTCCCAATAGTGGCAGCAGCACACATTTGGGGAGGAAGTTGGAGGGGTAAAGCAGTTAAGTGTTTTTCTGACAACGTAGCAGCTTGTAACATAATTAACAAAGGCCGCTCTCAGTCCCTGTCAATTATGAATCTAGTAAGGAAACTTACATGGTTGGCAGCAAATTTGCAGTTTTACATTTGTTGTATCCATGTTCCAGGTGTTTTCAATAACGCAGCTGACGCTTTGTCACGTTTTAATGTACAGAAATTTTTCAGACTGCACCCTACAGTGAACAAGCAACCCAAAACTCCTCTGCAATTCAAAGACCTAATCATGCATTAAACCAGTAACTAGCTCACAGTAGAGTTCACGCACAGGCAGGTTTGTCAGTAAACACTAAAAAAGCATACGATAGGGCATTTGACATGTTCAAAAAATGTGTTCGTGACTTTAACATAATAAATCATTTTTTCTGTAGAAACTATGGTTGCATTTACAACTTTTTGCCACCTCTCATTAAAACTAGCCTACAATACCATCAAACTATACTTGACGGGGATACAACATTTCATGCTAACCCTTTAACCAAACAAGACTCCTTTCTTATCCACATACCCAATTAAAAACATATTAAAGGTATCCAGAGGGTAAAAACCCCCAAATCCCTCAAAAGACTCCCCATAGACAGTAATATATTTAAGGAAATCTCCAAGTTATTAGATAAAAGTCTTTTTAAATATACCACTAACTGGGTAATTAAATCAGTGGCTTATTTGGCCCTAGGGCCGGACTGGGGATACAAAGCAGCCCTGGAAAAAAATTTGTGCCAGCCCCATAAGTCACTGTGCCATATATTGTCGCCTGTAATATGTAAGGCTATGTCTTGCCAGGACAGATGATTGAGTAATATATATATATATATATATATATATATATATATATAAAAATCCAGAAGACCCCTGCACTCCAACTATGAACAAAATTAAATACCTGGTGCTCCGGTTGGCTGGAAAGTATATAATAGAATAATACCGGCACTCAAGGGTTTCACCACAAACAAATCTTCATTTATTGCGAAGTATAGATCGACGTTTCAGCTCCTCACAGGAGCTTTCATCAGGACACAAAATATCAAAAGCATTGACATACACTTATATAGGACATATAATGGTGTATACTTACATTCAGGTGTGTAGCACAAAATCGCCGCGGGAGCCATGTCCAACTGAAACACTTCCGGATTCCGATCACGTGACTCCCCTGACGTAATCTAATTGGATAGCTCAGTACATTACTAGGGCAACCAGGATCAACATAATCCTATTGGTTGCAACCACCGGTATCTGAGCCGACGAGGGACAAACAGGTTTCCCGATGTGATACGTTGGCATGGCGACCACAAAGCGTCATCAGTACGCGAACGAGAATGCACTAAAACATAATAAGCAATCAACATGGTCCAACAATATTGCATAAGTTAAAAGTGTAATAGTAAGTTAGTAAACTGATAAGTACTCTCCTTGAAAAATAAAGGATGCCGATATAATGAAAATATTTTTATATGCCTCTATACACACGGCAACCATAATAGTATAGAGAGCAAGTTAATAAGTTAAAGTGTACATTATTGGGAGTGCATATTGCGTGAAAGTATTAAGACAAGGAGTGATACTGTGTTACTGGGCTGGAAAACAGCCTATAAAATAAGGGTGACAGTTCTATGATAAAATTATGTAAATTGAATGGACCAATTTATATTTAATACAATAAATGCTGCACCTGTAATGAGTACTACCATTAAATACTAAATACAAACAAATTATAAGTAATCTAAAATCTTAAAGAGCAGTCTACTGTATTTAAAGGCAATCTGAATAATTCTCTCGTATGAATGGCTCATATTTCTCCAAGAGAATTATTCAAAAAAATTCTTTCATTTTAAATATAGCCATCAGTATAATCGGTGGCATGAAATTTACATATAAAGTGAACATCTCAGATATTTTTCAAATATTTTTCAAATATTTTTAAATTAGGAGACTAAGATCTAAATTTAATAAAAAGGGAACAAACAATATTGTATTCATGCCTAAAGCCTACAACTCTAAATAACAAAGAATTGGTGCTCTATTCTTCACAAGAATGGTATGAACGAGCATTTTTCATTTAGGCCTCTGGGTGCTAGAGTTCCCAACTGGCAAATCCAGTAAGTCTCTCTCTGCAACAGGTGCCTAGCTCTATCACCACCTCGGACCGCAATAGGGACATGTTCGATGGCAACAAATCTAAGTGAAGAGAGTTGATGCTTAAATTCTAAAAAATGTCTGGCCACGGGCTTGTCTGATTTTCCATCACGGTAGGCTAACCGGATACTAGACCTGTGGCCCCTTATTCTCTCACAGAGTGCTGTTTCTGTTTTCCCTATGTAATTAAGTCCGCACGGGCATGTCAATTTATATATAACAAACTCTGTTCTGCAATGAATACGTTGTTTGATTTTATAAATCTTTCCCGTGAAGGGGTGTGTGAAGGTTTTAGAAGGGATGAGGTGACCACATGTTACGCATCCCAAACACCTCACACATCCCACATTGGTGTTTTCTTTCTTCATCGGTCTGTAGCAATGAACTGGGTCCGTCCTAACCAAGAGGTCCCTTAGATTTTTGTTCCGACGATAACACATCATGGGTTTCTGACGAAAAATGACAGGGAGAGAAGGATCCTTTTCTAATATGTGCCAATTCTTGCGTATTGTAGTAGCTAGTTCAAGGCCAGCTGTATTGAATTGCATAGGAAATAGGCACCTATTGTCCATCTGTTTCTGGGTTACCGAGGGTAAGGTCTTGAAATTGGATTTCGCACGATCCAATGCCTTATCCAGTACCTGACGTGGGTATCCTCTCAAGAGAAATTTTTCATGCATCGATTGTATTTGTTGCTCACATAAATGTTCAAGAGAGTTATTTCGTAAGACTCGTAGGAATTGTGAATAAGGGAGCGACTGTTTGAGATGTTTCGGATGGAAACTCCCATAGTGTAACAGGGTATTGCGGTCTGTAGTTTTAGTGAACAGTGTGTATTCTAACTTTCGATTAATGATCATCAGTTCGATGTCCAAAAATTGGATACGTTGCTCATCTATCGTTGAGGTTAACCTAACCTGTGTCGGTAACCTGTTAAGATTATCCACAAACTGTATCGCCTCCTCTTTTGTACCATTCCACAAAATTAAAATATCATCTATGAATCTGAAATAACAACAGATCTGGTGTGTATAGCATTGGAGAATATGCTGGGTCTCATACTCAAACATGAAAGCATTTGCATACATAGGAGCCATAGCTGCCTCCATTGAGGTTCCAGCTATCTGTAAGTACCAGCTATCTTCAAAGCGAAAGTAATTGTTTTGCAATGTAATGCCCAAAAGTTCCAAAACAAATTCAATCGAAGGACCATGATATTGTGACGAATGAATGAGAAGGTTCCGCATAGCTTGTATACCCGAATCATGAGGGATTATAGTGTACAAACTTCCCACGTCTAAGGTCATAAGGATACCGTTGAAAGGACCCACTTGTTGAAGACTTTAGCTGGTACTTACAGATAGCTGGAACCTCAATGGGGGCAGCTATGGCTCCTATGTATGCAAATGCTTTCATGTTTGAGTATGAGACCCAGCATATTCTCCAATGCTATACACACCAGATCTGTTGTTATTTCAGATTCATAGATGATATTTTAATTTTGTGGAATGGTACAAAAGAGGAGGCGATACAGTTTGTGGATAATCTTAACAGGTTACCGACACAGGTTAGGTTAACCTCAACGATAGATGAGCAACGTATCCAATTTTTGGACATCGAACTGATGATCATTAATCGAAAGTTAGAATACACACTGTTCACTAAAACTACAGACCGCAATACCCTGTTACACTATGGGAGTTTCCATCCGAAACATCTCAAACAGTCGCTCCCTTATTCACAATTCCTACGAGTCTTACGAAATAACTCTCTTGAACATTTATGTGAGCAACAAATACAATCGATGCATGAAAAATTTCTCTTGAGAGGATACCCACGTCAGGTACTGGATAAGGCATTGGATCGTGCGAAATCCAATTTCAAGACCTTACCCTCGGTAACCCAGAAACAGATGGACAATAGGTGCCTATTTCCTATGCAATTCAATACAGCTAGCCTTGAACTAGCTACTACAATACGCAAGAATTGGCACATATTAGAAAAAGATCCTTCTCTCCCTGTCATTTTTCGTCAGAAACCCATAATGTGTTATCGTCGGAACAAAAATCTAAGGGACCTCTTGGTTAGGACGGACCCAGTTCATTGCTACAGACCGATGAAGAAAGAAAACACCAATGTGGGATGTGTGAGGTGTTTGGGATGCGTAACATGTGGTCACCTCATCCCTTCTAAAACCTTCACACACCCCTTCACGGGAAAGATTTATAAAATCAAACAACGTATTCATTGCAGAACAGAGTTTGTTATATATAAATTGACATGCCCGTGCGGACTTAATTACATAGGGAAAACAGAAACAGCACTCTGTGAGAGAATAAGGGGCCACAGGTCTAGTATCCGGTTAGCCTACTGTGATGGCAAATCAGACAAGCCCGTGGCCGGACATTTTTTAGAATTTAAGCATCAACTCTCTTCACTTAGATTTGTTGCCATCGAACATGTCCCTATTGCGGTCCGAGGTGGCGATAGAGCTAGGCACCTGTTGCAGAGAGAGACTTACTGGATTTGCTAGTTGGGAACTCTAGCACCCAGAGGCCTAAATGAAAAATGCTCGTTCATACCATTCTTGTGAAGAATAGAGCACCAATTCTTTGTTATTTAGAGTTGTAGGCTTTAGGCATGAATACAATATTGTTTGTTCCCTTTTTATTAAATTTAGATCTTAGTCTCCTAATTTAAAAATATTTGAAAAATATTTGAAAAATATCTGAGATGTTCACTTTATATGTAAATTTCATGCCACCGATTATACTGATGGCTATATTTAAAATGAAAGAATTTTTTTGAATAATTCTCTTGGAGAAATATGAGCCATTCATACGAGAGAATTATTCAGATTGCCTTTAAATACAGTAGACTGCTCTTTAAGATTTTAGATTACTTATAATTTGTTTGTATTTAGTATTTAATGGTAGTACTCATTACAGGTGCAGCATTTATTGTATTAAATATAAATTGGTCCATTCAATTTACATAATTTTATCATAGAACTGTCACCCTTATTTTATAGGCTGTTTTCCAGCCCAGTAACACAGTATCACTCCTTGTCTTAATACTTTCACGCAATATGCACTCCCAATAATGTACACTTTAACTTATTAACTTGCTCTCTATACTATTATGGTTGCCGTGTGTATAGAGGCATATAAAAATATTTTCATTATATCGGCATCCTTTATTTTTCAAGGAGAGTACTTATCAGTTTACTAACTTACTATTACACTTTTAACTTATGCAATATTGTTGGACCATGTTGATTGCTTATTATGTTTTAGTGCATTCTCGTTCGCGTACTGATGACGCTTTGTGGTCGCCATGCCAACGTATCACATCGGGAAACCTGTTTGTCCCTCGTCGGCTCAGATACCGGTGGTTGCAACCAATAGGATTATGTTGATCCTGGTTGCCCTAGTAATGTACTGAGCTATCCAATTAGATTACGTCAGGGGAGTCACGTGATCGGAATCCGGAAGTGTTTCAGTTGGACATGGCTCCCGCGGCGATTTTGGCGGGCACGAGAATGCTACACACCTGAATGTAAGTATACACCATTATATGTCCTATATAAGTGTATGTCAATGCTTTTGATATTTTGTGTCCTGATGAAAGCTCCTGTGAGGAGCTGAAACGTCGATCTATACTTCGCAATAAATGAAGATTTGTTTGTGGTGAAACCCTTGAGTGCCGGTATTATTCTATTATATATATATATATATATATATATTGCTTTTTCTAATATAAAATATTGGTCCTTTCAGGGTAAAACGTTTAATTATACAGTAAGCATACGCACATGCAGACACAGGCAATTTCACTGACATTTCAGTGACACACACAAGCTCATTGATACACAGCCTCATAGACAAACAATCTTACTGATATACATCAGCTCATTGACATAAAAACACAAGCTCACTCACTAGCAGGCACACGCATGCAAGCAAGCTCACTCACTAGCAGACGCACACACACGGCTTAATGTGGTGGTACTGGTGTCTATAGCATGTCCCTACAGGCTTTTCAACGTAAACACTGACTTTTCAGACAAAAGGCAGTGTTTACATTGCTTCAAAGTGACACTGCTAGTGACAGTCACTCAGGCGGTCACTAGAGGTGCTTCCTGTGTTAGTGCCCTCCCGCGCTGCTGAATGAGACTGGCGCCGGAATATGACGTCATATTCCGGCGCTGGTCTCATTCAGCTGCGTGCTGGGGAGCAGAGCCAGCGCAGCTCCCTCAGCGGCCGCCAGGACAAGTCCGCCAGCGGCCGCCAAAAGACCTCCCCAGCGGCCAGGGGAGGGCTGGCAGCCTTAGGCCTGGGGGGCAAAACCAGTCAAGTAGACTGGTGCACCTGCCCAGGATCAGAGCCGGTGCAAGGATTTTTGCCGCCCTAGACAAAATAAAAATTTGCTGCCCCCACATGTCACATCACAATGCCCCACCCATATGATCTGCCATATGAACTAACGCCAGTGCTGCACACAGTGTGTGTTTACATTAAAAAGCCTGCAGGGACCAGCTATAGACACCAGAACCACTTCATTAAACTATAGTGTCCCTTTAATGTGAGGTAAATTATAGATTAGTATCACTAATAATATACTAGATTGCCTACTTACAAGCAGATGAGGATGATGATGGGCTGCAGTTTGGCTCCACTGGTCTGGAGTAGAACAGGATCTCTGGAGCTGTTTGCAACTGTGGTCACAAAATTCAATGTTCTGGGAGAATTGGAAGCAGCTCAATTTTTTGGGGGCGCCTTACACAGCTCAAGGTCTGGGCCCCAGGGCCACAACGGTAGGTATGCCCATAAGGCCCTTTCGCAAGTTCCCACCACCCATTGAGTTTGCTC
>OW240917.1:23193205-23288617 GCA_933207985.1 Pelobates cultripes | reverse complement strand
GTATCCAGGCTAGAGAATTTTTTGAAACCAATGATACAGGGGACGTCTCTAACGCTATGTTATGGTGTACCTTTAAATCATATATGAGAGGATGTCTTATAAAATTGGGTGCCAATACAAAGAAAAAGAAGGGGAAAGAGTTGAATGAGCTTAATATTGATTTAGTAAAACAAGAACGTCTACATAAGATTACTCTAGATCATAAAATTCTGGAGGATATTAAGGAGATCAGGAAAAATACTAATAAGAACTCAAGAAAAAAATAATAAAGCAATGTTAGTATTAAAGCAGGGATGGTACTATGGAAATAATAAAACAGGGAAAAACCTTTCAAATAAATTAAAAAATAAAAATAAACTTCAATCTATAAACTATATAATAGCTGGAAATAAAAAACTATTTTCACCAACTCAAATAGCCAATGCATTTGAAGAATACTACAAAAGTTTATTTAATTTAAAATTTAATGAGCCACCTGCAGGGGAAACAAAGCATTTCCTGGATAAACTAAGTCTGCCAAAAATATCTACTGAGAAATTAAATCAGCTCAATGCTCCATTCTCCATTCAGGAGATTAGTAACACCATTAAAGTATTAATAGCGGGCAAAGCACCAGGTCCAGATGGTTTTTCATCGATTTTTTTTATAAAAAATTAAATGATATAATTTCCCCATATCTATTGAAGACATTTAAAGAATTTGCCAGCTATAAAACTATCCCATCCGAATTACTCCAGGCCTCTATAATGCCAATCCCTAAGGTAGATAAGGATCCAATATATGCTTCGAACTACAGACCAATTTCTCTTATTAATTTAGATATTAAAGTATATTCTAGAATTTTGGCCGATAGACTCAAACAAAACATACCTGATATTGTTCATATAGATCAGAGTGGATTTGTAGAAGGTAGGGGTACATCGGATAACATTAGGAAATTACTGAATGTTTTATATCATGCGGACCAAAGTCTGTCCCCCTTCGCCATGGTAACCCTTGATGCCGAGAAGGCCTTCGACCGTGTTAACTGGAAGTATTTGGAAGAGGTTTTGAAGGCCTTCGGCATAGAGGGTCTCTTTAAGGAGTGTACAATGGCGTTTATATAAAGATCCTCAAGCTAGAGTCTCAGGATTTATGTTTCAATCAAACTGGTTCCCAATCAGAAATGGCACCCCTGTTATATAACCTCTCTATAGAAACGCTGGCAGCCGCGATTAGACAGAATGATGACATCAGCGGGCTAAAAGTGAATAGTCTGGAGAATAAAATTTCACTTTATGCAGATGATGTTCTATTGACTCTTACAGATCCTATTAGATCTATTCCAGCTGTATTTTGTCTTATTAATGAGTATAGTAAATTTTCAGGCTATAAAATAAATATAAAGAAAACACAAATCCTGACAAAAGGTCTAAATGGACCCGGGGTAAAAAAACTCAAAAAGGAATTTAAATGTGATTGGGAAGCAAGGAATATAAAATACTTAGGGGTAAGACTATCTCTAGACTATAGGGAAACTGGTGAACTTAATTATACAGAAATAGCTACCCAATTTAGGAGTACTCTAAAAAATTGGAAGGGATTGGAATTATCTTGGTTGGGAAGAATCGAAGCGGTAAACTCCTATCTACTCCCCAAATTGACATTTTTATTTTGTAACCTCCCGTTGAGGGTTTCATTCCAGACGATACGCGGTTTTCAAAAACAGGTTTCGGATTATATATGGCAAGACAGGAGACCTAGAGTATCACTGGAAATTTTACAGAGAGATTGGAAGGAAGGGGGAATTTCTTTCCCAGATATACAGAAACTATATATGAACAATATGGTAGCACACTTAATTAAATGTGATAATTTTACAATGTCAAGACCAGTCTGGTTAGATATTGAAAAATCGGATCTCTGTAATATTGAACCTCTACTTCTCTGGTGGTGTGACAGTGAATTTGTAAAAAATATAAGGCCTAGTAACCAGATGAACAACACAATGATCTATATTGTAAAATACTTAAAGAAAAAATATGGAACTAAACATATATCAAGAAACGCCCCATTAACATGTATAAAAGATATAAATATTCAAGAATGGGAAAAGCGTGGAATTGCAAAAATTGCGGAACTTCTAAATGATAACAAAATATTGCCATTCGCAACGTTACAGCTCAATTATAACCTCCCTTCGAAGGAAATATTTAATTACTTAAGAATAAAATCTTTTATTATGGGAAACATTTTTTCGGAAACTTCTCCAATTGACCAGTTTGTAGCATTCCATTACAAAAAAAAAATCGCATCCAGATTTAATCAATTTACAAGAAGCCAAAGGCAAATAGTTAAAGCGTTGGCAATGAATAAATGGGAGCAGGAACTCCACTTTTCATCCTCGGTTGAAGATTGGATTTTGGGCCTACAATCAGTAAAAAGATATATACATGGGGTGAATATACAGGAAGTGTACTTTAAACTGGTATATCGTTGGTACCTGGTGCCCACTCGCCTCCATAGATTTCAACCCACACTTCTACCAGATTGTTGGAGATGTGGTAGGGAGTTAGGTTCATTCTCCCACATCTGGTGGGACTGTGAGGAGTTGAAATCTATGAAAATAACCTTATCGGACTTGGTGGATTCCATTTTGAAGGTTCAAACTGTTATCACTGCTCAAATGTTCCTGTTCCACTTAGATTTGCCAAAAGTTAATATAAAACAAAAAATTCTTATGATTCACTCCTTTATGGCAATAAAAATAGTTATGGCCAGAAATTGGAGAAATATGGGTTCGTAAAACTGGCATGATATATGTATACAAATAGATTATCAATGTAGGATGGAAGCTGGGTTAGCCTCAAATAAGTTATCCCGAGAGAAATATGATGAAATCTGGGCCCCCTGGGTTAGATATCTTAGCTGTAAAAACTCAACTCCCCTCCCACAGATAGCCACTCTTAGGTAGCACCAATGTGAAATGATTGTAAGGAAGAGGAATTGTATGCTATTTTCTCTTCTTTTTGTTTGATTGTAGACAATGTAGATAATGTTCAAGTGTATGAAATATGGCTACACTAAATATATGTATAATTACATAATTTACTGTAAAGTAATATATTGCACCATATTGTAAAAGAAGGAAAAAAAAACCCAGTTTGAAGCACTTTCAATTTTGCAACAAACAAGGAACAAAATGCTCTCTTGACCCCAGAATGGCAGTCAGATTTATCCTTGGATCAAGCAGCTATTACTCTACATTGAAAAATGATATCCTTGATGTGGCGAAACCAACCTCGCCACTGGGTTCTGGAGAAGCCTGGTTGCCCGCCTGCTGCCCCAGTATTATGGCCCCCATGCAAAAACCTTTATTTCTCCATACAGAAAGGTTTGTTCGTGCCTTTCTGCCAGGGCGTTCGGTAAATTGAATTTACCAAACAAACAGACGAATGACCGGACCACCTGGGTAAGGAGTGTGCCAGCAATTTACCTCCCAGAAGCAGCAGCTTAATTGACAAACGCTTGTGGCCATTGTTCGTATAGCCGAACACGTGGCAGCGGCCATCTTAAACTGTCGAACGGCCAGCAGTGTTCAGCTACAAAACTCTGGAATTGAAAACTGACACTTTTCTTCATGAACACCGCTAAAGCTGCCGACCTCCCTTCTCATATCTCATTCATTCATATGAACGCCGGACCGTTCGGGACATTAAACAGACAAACAGAGCTACCCCAGATAGCTATAAATTATAAATTAAGGGCAACACATGTCTCAGTAAAGCGACCATGATCAAAGCAGGATGGAACCAGCGTGGACCCCAACAGCGGTTCCATATGAGGAGAAAGACCTGGATGGCCAGGATGCAATAAGGAAAGGCATCTGGTACCAGGCACTGGGAAATGTACAGCACCAGTGGGGCGAGGGACTCCCCAGTGAGGAGCAGCAACAGCAGACGCGACTGGCACTGCGGATGCCCCTCCTGGGAGAGCAGCCCCGGGAGGAGTAGGTAAGGGAGCTCGAGCACCGTGTATGGAAGAAGCTGTGGCTAGAGGATGCCTACCAGGCACTCTGGTGGTATACAGTTCAGTATACACCCTGGACAGTGGAGCATGATAACCCGGAGGGAGAAGAGTTTAATGGCCCTGGCTTGCTATGGGAGGCTTTCACAGAACCTGACTTTGGGAGCCCTGCAGAGACCCGATTCCAGGATATTTTTGACTGGAGGGAAGGTATGCAAGACTGGGTTGACCCCCACGAAGTATCCCTGGAGTGGGAACTGGAGCATGATTACAAACACCTGTTCCACTCCATTGAGGATACCCTGCAGGAGAGCAGCATGGCAGACCCAGGTCCAACGCGCTTCAGCTTGGAGGATATCGTCGAGGTTTACTGGGAGGACCTCCAGCCGGAAGGTAGAGATGGGACCAAGATCTCTCCACCGGCCCTACAGGGATGCTGGGCGGTCGGCCCTGATCCCCTGTGGCAGATTGAATTGCAGGGAGAGGAGAGCATCGTCTCCCTTCCCCAGCGGCAGTGTGAAGTGCAGGGAGTGGAGAGTGCCGTCTCCCTTCCTCAGCAGCAGTGTGTCCTACAGGGAGCAGAGACAACCGGTCTCTCTCCCCACCAGCAGGACAATTTATTAGGAGTGGAGACAGTCGGTCTCCCTCCCCAGCGGCAGAGAGTGTATCAGGGAGAGGCGCCTGTTACCCCCTCTCCCCAGTGGCAGCAAGGCTCACTAAGGGGAGATACTAAACTCATGGACGGTACAGATGGGACCGTGGTCTCTGTACCTGACCCACAGGGATGCTGGATGGCCTGTCCAGATCCCCAGCTACCCTCGCAGGGAAAGGAGAGCATCGTCCCCCTTCCCCAGCTGCAGTGTATGGGGCCACATCTCTCCCCAGCGGCCACTTATTCCCCAGACGGTACAGATGGAACCGTGAGCCCTACACCTGAACCTCAGGGATGCGGGATGACCTGTTTCAGATCCCCAGCAGCAGGACCATTTATTGGAAGGGGAGACAGGTGGTCTCCCCCTCCAGCAGCAGCACCAGTTCCATTGAGATTAACCTATTACCCCCACTTCCCAGCTAAGTTCCAACCAGGCTACTCCAGCTGAAGTGCTGGCACCAGGGCCACCAAGCAACCCACCAATCCAGAGTACCAGTAACCAACACAGCCATGGTGGAGCCTCTGGACAAAGACAGACTATACGTTTCCCCAGGTGCAGTAACCATTTATTGTGGATGGGCTACACTACTGATTATGTTTTGTGGATGGGTTGCTTGACTAACCAAGGCACTGACCGACAGGAGGTCGGGTACCTTGTTAGTCTTTTTGGAAAAGGGGAGAGATGTGGCGAAACCAACCTCGCCACTGGGTTCTGGAGAAGCCTGGTTGAATGCCTGCTGCGGCAGGATTATGGCCCCATGTAAAAACCTTTATTTCTCCATGCAGAAAGGCTTGCTTGTGCCTTTCTGCCAGGGCATTCGGTAAATTGAATTTACCGAACAAACAGACGAATGACCGGGCCACCTGGGTATGGAGTTTGCCAGCAATTTACCTCCCAGAAGCTGCGGTTAACCGCAGCTTAATTGCCGAACGCTGGGTGGCCGTTGTTTTTTATAGCCAAACACGTGGCAGCGGCCATCTTAAACTGCCGAACGGCCGCCAACCTCTCTTCTCATATCTCATTCGTTCATACGAACGCCGGACCGTTCGGGACATTAAACAGACGAACAGAGCTACCCCAGATAGCTATGCCATGGAGCCCATTCGTGAAAGACTTTGGCTCCATGGTGATTGAACTGTATGTATGTGATCTGAGTGCCATTCGGTAATAATGTGCGCTCAGATCTAAGCTATCTGGGAATATGTTAAATGTATAGGTTTTATGCAGTAGTTGTAACACTGTATATTTTTATGTCTTTTATTGCCATGTGTAAAATGGAGTTTTGCCTCTATCCTTGGAGATAGTTGAATTACTTCCCAATTATTGATAGAGAGGAGGGATTACAATGTGTATGTGGGAGTATTTACTGCTTGTAACGGCACCCCCAGGCATAAAAGGGTTAAACTGCCGTTTAGTAGATCTTCCCTTCCAGAGACACAGGCACAGCTACTGCAGAACACCAATCCACCGAACAGGAAACCATACGAATCGCTGCTAGCAGACGAATAGGAAAAGCATCCAAGCGGCTTACACTCCTAGCAATCAGTCTCTATCAGCATTCAGTAAATCCACCCAAAGACGAGACAAGGCTCCGTGTTGAGGGTCAAGCAGTGGTCAGTTTAATGAGGGCTACCTGCCCAGAAATTATGCAGGTCTCCAGGGCCGGACTGGCCCACCGGGATACCGGGAAATTTCCCGGTGGGCCGTCGGCACCTGGGGCCGGCCCTTTAAATACTGCAGCCGCCTGAGCGCTCTGTGAAGAGTGCTCAGGCGGCTGCAGCTTCTCCCCTGTAGCGTGGCCGAGCTGCACTCCGGTCCGCGGTGGCCGGCCGGAGTGATAGGAAGGTGCACACTGAGTGTGCACTTCCTGTCAGTCCGGCCGGTGACAGGAAACGCGTCCAGTCCTGAACCGCGCCTTCTGTGGGAGGGGTAAGAGTGAGGTAAAAGAGGGGGAATAAGAAGAGGGGAGGGGGGGAAACGCCAGAGGGGAGGGAGGGATAAGTAAGAGGGGGGAAACAGCGCACAGGGAGGAGGACAAGAAGAGGGAGGGGTGGGGAATAAAAAGAGGGAGGGGGGAATAAGATGAAGGGAGGGAATAAAGATGAGGAGGGGAACAAAAAAGAGGGAGGGAGGCATAAGAAGAGGGGAGGGGGGGAACAAAGAGGAGGAGGGACAAGAAGAGGGAGGGGAATAAGATGAGGGAGGGGGGAACAAGAGGGGAGGGGAGGTGGAACAAAAGAGGAGGGGGGAATAAGACGAGGGAGGGGGGAAATAAGATGAGGGAGGGGGGGAACAAAAAGAGGAGTGGAGGATAAGAAGAGGAGGGGGGGAATAAGATTGAGGGGGAGGGGGAATAAAAAGAGGGGAGGGAGGGGAAGCTCAAAAAGATATGGGGGAACAAGAAGAGGGAGGAGGGATAAGAAGAGGGGAGGGAGGATAAGAAGAGGGGAGGGGGGGAATAAGAAGAGGGGACGGAGGGGAACAAGAAGAGGGGAGGGAGGGAATAAGAAGAGGGGAATAAAGATAGGGTGTTCAAAGAGGGGGGGAATAAGAAGAGGAGAGGGGGAATAAGAAGAGGGGAGGGAATAAGAAGAGGGGAGGGAGGGGAATAAGAAGAGGAGAGGGGGACTAAGAAGAGGGGAGGGAATAAGAAGAGGGGAGGGGGGCATAAGAAGAGGGGAGGGAATAAGAAGAGGGGAGGGGGGGAATAAGAAGAAGGGGCAGCTCTATAGGACAGGGGCCAAGACAGGGAGCTCTTTCACACTACACGCGCGCGCGCACACACACACACAATGCATCCCTATACATACACAGAAACACAACATGCTTCCCTTACACACACACACACACACACACACACACACACACACACACACAATGCAACCCTTACACACAAAGACAATGCATCCTTTGCACACATACACAGAAACAGACAATGCAAACCCATACACACGCATGCAAACACACACGCTTCTTTTCTTACATACACACAGAAACACAATGCATCTCATGCACACACATACAGACACACACCTTGAATCCCTTATGCATACAAACACAGATTCACACAATGCATCCCTTACACACAACCAGAAACACATAATACATCCCTTATACACAAATACACACTGCTTCCACTACACACAAACACACTGCATCACCTGCACAAACTGGTAACCCCAAACACTACATACCATAAGCACACATATTAGATCCTCTACAATAACACATAACACATCCCCTACACACTCCACTCCCTGTGAGCGAACTCATGGGTGGGTGGAACTTATGAGTGGGCCTTATGGGCATACTCACCGTCAGGCCCTGGGGCCCAGACCTTGAGCTGTGTAAGGCGCCCCCCAAAAATGGAGCTGCTTCCAATTCTCCCAGAACATTGAATTTTGTGACCACAGTTGCAAACAGCCTCCAGAGATCCTGTTCTACACCAGACCAGTGGAGCCAAACTGCAGCCCATCATCATCCTCATCTGCTTGTAAGTAGGCAATCTAGTGTATTATTAGTGACACTAATCTATAATTTACCTCACATTAAAGGGACATTATAGCTTAATGAAGTAGTTCTGGTGTCTATAGCTGGTCCCTGCAGGCTTTTTAATGTAAACACACACTGTGTGCAGCACTGGCGTTAGTTCATATGGCAGATCATATGGGTGGGGCATTGTGATGTGACATGTGGGGGCAGCAAATTTTATTTTGTCTAGGGCGGCAAAAATCCTTGCACCGGCTCTGATCCTGGGCAGGTGCACCAGTCTACTTGACTGGTTTTGCCCCCCAGGCCTAAGGCTGCCAGCCCTCTGCTCCCCAGCACGCAGCTGAATGAGACCGGTGCCGGAATATGACGCCATATTCCGGCGCCAGTCTCATTCAGCAGCGCGGGAGGGCGGGAGGGCACTAACACAGGAAGCACCTCTAGTGACCGTCTGAGTGACTGTCACTAGCAGTGTCACTTTGAAGCAATGTAAACACTGCCTTTTGTCTGGAAAGTCAGTGTTTACGTTGAAAAGCCTGTAGGGACATGCTATAGACACCAGTACCACCACATTAAGCTGTGTGTGTGCGTCTGCTAGTGAGTGAGCTTGCTTGCATGCGTGTGCCTGCTAGTGAGTGAGCTTGTGTTTTTATGTCAATGAGCTGATGTATATCAATAAGATTGTTTGTCTATGAGGCTGTGTATCAATGAGCTTGTGTGTGTCACTGAAATGTCAGTGAAATTGCCTGTGTCTGCATGTTCGTATGCTTACTGTATAATTAAACGTTTTACCCTGAAAGGACCAATATTTTATATTAGAAAAAGCAATATATATATATATATATATATATATATATATATATTACTCAATCATCTGTCCTGGCAAGACATAGCCTTACATATTACACGCAACAATATATGGCGCAGTGACTTATGGGGCTGGCACAAATTTTTTGTTCCAGGGCTGCTTTGTATCCCCAGTCCGGCCCTGTTCCTGAGGACTCCAAGCACTCTGGCAGACACCACAATCACTGAACCGAAGAAGCATATAAATCCTCTCAAGCATATGAATGCTGTAGACAGTTGAATAGGAAACCATACGAATAGGTTTACACTCCTAGCAGTCAAACTGGAACAGCATACAATAAATCCTCCCCCAAGAATGAGACGACACTTCACTTTGAGGGTTAAGCAGGAACTCTCTGTACTGTCACATACAGTCTCTTTTATTCTCAATCCACAAACATAGTACAGCCCACAGGGCGTTACAAAACAACCAATCAATCCGTACAATACACCCAGACACTCCCACACAAAATCCTCCCCTCTGCATGTGATATGATTACTGAACACAATGGGTAATCTCATTATCACCGGCAGAGGAATACAGTTTTCACACAATATTTATAACTTCTAAAATATACATGTCACAAACATAAAGCATACATTTTCATAATCAATCCATTCAGGGGAACAACATATAAAAAAATGGCACGAATCAGACCAGGGGTTCAAAAGTTAAGGGAAAGTCCATTGTGACTAAATGAAGCATGGCTTTCCGGCCCAAACCAGTTTCAGAGTCTTCTATCCTGGAGATTGAATTGAGAAGTAATTCAATTATCTCCCAGGACAGACACAAGACTCCATTAAGCACATGGTTGCAAAAAGACACAACACTTTAAAATACATAAAGTCACCTTTTACACATAAGACACAGACATTTCACATATCCCCAGATAGCTGGGATCTGAGCGCACAAAACTACCGAATAGCGCTCAGATCCTATTCACACAGTTCAATTGCCATGGAGCCGGAGTCTTTAACTACACAAATGGGCTCCATGGCATAGCTATCTGGGTTAACACATTCACATAAAGTCTGGTCCATAGTCCAAAGGCAAGAGGCGGGCAAGCAGCCCCCTCCAAGGACACGTGGCGAGGCCGGTTTCGCCACAGATGCCAATCTCCTGAGTCTTTCAAGTATTGCGAATTCCAGTATGCTCATTCGTTGTCCAAGCCCGGGATGTGTTCGGCCGTGACCGACACCGCGCTGTGGAGGCAGAACTGCCAGAAGTCCTTCGCCAGATTCGCCAGTTGTTTTGACTTCGTGCCACCTTGGTGATTTATATATCTGACCGCGGACACATTGTCCATGCGCAGAAAGACGCAGCAGTTTCCCAGGGTTGGAGACAGGTTGCGAATAGCGAATGATCCCGCCAGCAATTCCAGACAGTTGATGTGTAGCGTTGATTCGATTTCGGACCATCTGCCACCTGTGGAGACATTTCCACAGCGAGCGCCCCAGCCATGCAGGCTGGCATCCGATTCTATCACCATATCCGGGGCGGTGCTGAAGATTGCTTGACCATTCCATGCCTCCATATGATCCAACCACCATCGAAGTTCCTCCTTTGAGTCTCTGTCCAGGCATAGTTCGCTTTTGTACGAACTGCCCGAGCGAAGGTGGGATCCCTTCAGATGTTGTAGGGCCCGATAATGCAGGGGTCCGGGAAAAATCGCCTGAATGGATAAGGCCAAAAGACCAACGACCCTCGCCAGTTGTCGTACGGAGAGACTTGTGGTCCGTAGAGTACGTCTTATTTCTTTCTTCATAGCCTTTAGCTTGGCCTCTGGAAGGAACAAAAACAGGGCGACCGAATCGACTTCGAAACCCAGAAATTCTATTTTCCATGGATTTTTCCCAATTTATGAGAAAACCTAAGCTTTCCAGAAGATCCACCGTCCAGCTTAGGTGCTGTAGAAGTTGGTCGGGGGACGCGGACATAATCAGTATGTCGTCCAGGTAGATAATCATGCGTACTCCCCGAGACCTGAGGAACGCCACCACCGGTTTCATCACCTTTGTGAAGCACCAAGGTGCTGAAGAGAGACCGAAGGGCAGACAGGTAAACCTCCACCGACGTCCTTGCCACGTAAAGTGCAATAAGTCCCAGTGTACCTCTGCCATTGGTATAGTCAGGTATGCGTCCTTGAGGTCTAGTTTGACCATCCAATCCCCTTGCCGAAGCAGATCTCTGAGGCAATGTATGCCCTCCATCTTGAAGTGATGTTAACGAAGGAATCCGTTGAGCCGTTTGAGATTGATCACCGGTCAAACTCCTTTGCCTTTCTTGGCGACGAGGAACAGTTTGCTTAGAAATCCCGGATGATCGTACGGGACTTCTTGTATTGCCCGTTTGGCCAGAAGCTCTGAGATCTCCTTGGTAACAAGCCCGGACTGCTCTTCCGGCAACCTCAGTTCCTGAGGTGAATCCACCTGGACAGGGGGAGATAAAAGATCCAGGCAAAAACCTCTGATAGTATTTAACACCCACACATCTGTGGTGATCATGCCCCACATGTCGAGAAACAAAGCTAACCTGCCTCCCACACTCGCCCGGAGAGAAAGACCTTCTTGAGTACTCACCGTAAGGGCGTCTTTATGAGGGCTGACCACGTCCTCCCCGATTCTGCCATGTCCTCCCGCGGGAGGGAAAGAAGGGAGCGGGTTTGTAGTCCTGGTACACCCGAGGGGCAGCAAAGGAACCTCTATGAGTCCGTGAGGGACCTCAATTTCCACGGCCCTGTTGAAAACCTTTGGGCCAAAAACTCGTTTTAAGTTGGATTGGGCCTTATCTAGGGCGGTGAAGGTACGCACAAATGAGCCCAGGTCTTTAACGAAAGACTCACCAAAGAGCATACCCTTAGCGGCAGCGCCCGGTTCCTTCACCGCAAGGTTTACCAGTTTAGGCTCGATTTTTAGAAAGATCGCCATGCGGCGTTCGGCTGACATAGCAGTGTTAGCATTGCTGAGTAGGCAAATCAATCTCTGGACCCAACCTATTGTTACATCGAAATCAAGTGGGGTATCCCCTGTTTTAGCCGTCTCCAATAGCTCATAAAGCTTAGCCACGGGACCTAGCGTGTCCAAAATCTTGTCCTGGCAATTATGGAGTGAAAACTCCAAACCCTTTCTGGGTTTCCAGCCCGTTTTTGCCAGGAACTGTGAGATCTGAGGGTCAACCTCTGGTGTCTTACACGCCGCGTCAGGCAATGAGGGCCTTGGGCATTCGGCCCGTAACTTACTGCGCCCCTCCTTGGATAAGGGGGTACGCATACGAAGCGCTAGGTAGTAAGCTATGTGCTCGTGCGGGTCCCATTCCGCCGAGCGAGGGTGATGGAGGTCATCAGGATTGAACAGGTGGTAACCCTGCGGATCGCATATGCCTTGTTCCTCACTCGGAGGTAACGCCGGAGCGTCAGACCCCGCCTCCGCGTCGGAGTCCCCTTCCTCATAAGAGGCGTAGTCAGGGGTGTCCGAACCCGTCTCCCCACTTGGATCGGAGACTGACCCTTTTCCACTTTCTGGCCGATTTTGCCCGGCCAGCGGCTCTCTTGCGCGGTAACGCGCCATCTTGGACGGCCAGAGGCGCGTCAGTCAGGGCAGGTACTACCTGTGTCATATTGGGGGAGACATGTTTAATTTTGGCATATGCCTTGCGGCTGACCTGAGGTTGCAGTGCAGGCAGAGGGCTTGCCAACACAGGAGAAACCAGGGGCTGAGTCAAGGCCTGTTGAATAGTGTGAGACAGTGATGATGAGACTGTCCCCATGGCAGAGGCCAGGGCCCTCTGCATAGTAGAATCAATAAGGGCCTGGAACTCTTGAGAGGGGGTGAGCCCCCCTTCACCTGAGATAGGGGCCTGAAAGGCTTCCATGGTGGGGTAACTGGGACTGCCAGGATCATCACCCTTAGCCTGCATGATAGACAGGAGGGCAAATAAGCTTGTGGGTAAAAAGGGGTATGTCCCTTTAAATATATGCAGAGAAAAAAATTAAACCACAAGAAAATAATTTGGGAGCCAGGGACACCAGTCTCAGAATATAAGTGATATAACAGGGAGATGATGGAACAACCTAAACCAAACTATAGGGGTTGAGTAACCCACAAAGCAAATACCTGTAGAAAAAAACAAGGGGAAAGGGGAGCCGACCGCCGGATCTGCCAGCAACCACGTGTGTGAGAGAAGATGGCCACCGCATGCAGAGCACGCCGCGGCACCAAGCTCCTCCCCCCCAATTGCCGTGGAGCTCGTGGAAACACAGGCGGCCGGAGGCAACCACCCTCGCACCCGAGGAGGTTGAGCGGGTCGGAGCCGCACGCAGCCGCACACGCGGTCACGAGGGGAGGAGGGAGGGCGGTCAGGGAGTACTTCAACTCCCGAGAAAAAAGCAGGGGAAGAAACTGAAACACCCAAAAGGGGTGTCAAAAGCATCAACACAAATACAGAAAAATCACATTTAGCGCATAAAGCAGCATCCAATAGATAATACAGAAAAATAATCAGTATATAAACCCATAGAACAATTCAAGAGCAAAATACACAGGAGTGAAATTTAATACTTAGCTGGTCTGAGGACAGCAGCAAAGAAAGAGGAAGTGGAAGTACTAAGCAAGACATTTGTGGACTGTTCCTACTAAGCTCATTGGCTGCCCTGTTACTAGGCAGATCTGGTTGTACTTGTTATTATAATTCATATCAACATTTTTTCTCTTTCAGTTTTATATTTCTCTTTGCTGCTGAGGAATAAAGTAAGAAAGAGATAGCATAATAGGAGCCTCCGTGTCATTAATAAAATTCAAATTTTATTATACGTCAGTTATATTTATACCCCATTTTCATGTCGGTAGGGGCCAAGTCTTTCTTCCAATCTAAACTCATGGCCTCGTGTCCTATGTAAAGTCCGGTTTGTGAATAGATTTCCACACAATGGTTTGTATTGCCCACGAATATATTTTTGTATAATGTTATCATATCCCCTCTCAGGCGACGTTTTTCTAAACTAAATAGGTTTAAATTTGTTAACCTTTCTTCATAGCCGATATGTTCCATTCCTTTTATTAGTTTTGTAGCCCGCTTCTGCACTTTTTCTAGTGCCATAATATCCTTCTTTAGAACAGGTGCCCAAAATTGCACAGCATATTCAATATGGGGTCTTACCAGTGATTTATAAAGAGGCAAAATTATATTCTTGTCCCGAGAATGAATGCCCTTTTTCATGCATGACAATACCTTACTGGCCTTGGCCACTGCTGATTAACATTGCACATTGTTGCATAGTTTGTTGTCTATAACAATTCCCAAGTCCTTTTCATGTGTTGTTATCCCTAATTCGCTTCCATTAAGGGTATACGTTGCTTGTGTATTCTTTACGCCGAAGTGCATAACTTTGCATTTTTCAACATTAAATTTCATCTGCCATTTGAGTGCCCAGTCCCCCAGTCTATCTAAGTCCCTCTGCAGCAAAGTAATATCTTGCTCACATTGTATTGTTTTACAAAGTTTGGTGTCATCTGCAAACACTGAAACATGACTTTCAATGCGGTCTTCAAGATCATTTATAAACATGTTAAATAGAAGGGGTCCCAGAACAGACCCCTGAGGGACACCACTTGCCACCTCTGTCCAGCTTGAAAATTTACCATTAATGACAACTCTTTGTACTCTGTTTTAAGCCAATGTTCTACCCAAGAACAAGCATTTTCATCTAGACCGATTTCCTTGAGTTTGAACACTAATCTATTGTGTGGAACTGTATCAAATGCCTTGGCAAAATCCAAATAGATCACATCCACGGCAACACCCTGATCTATACTTCTACTTACTTCTTCGTAGAACGCAATCAAGTTAGTTTGACATGACCTGTGCTTCATAAAACCATGCAGATTTTTGCTGATAACCATGTTCTTCTCAAGGAATTCTTGAATATTATCCCTTAATAACCTTTCAAATATTTTACCAGCCACAGAAGTTAAGCTCACAGGTCTATAATTTCCAGGCAAGGATTTTGAACCCTTTTTGAATATAGGAACCACATCTGCCTTCCTCCAATCCTCCGGAACACTTCCTGAAAGAAAAGAATCTTGAAAGATTAAAAACAGAGGTTCACTTATTTCTGCACTTAGTTCCTTAAGTACACGTGGATGGATACCGTCAGGCCCTGGAGCTTTGTTTATATTAACTTTATTTAGTTGCTGCAGCACCTTGTCTTGAGTTAACCAATTACAATTATTCTGCAAGTTTTTAGTAGCAATCATTTGCACATCTATTGCCATGGGTTCTTCCTTAATATATACGGAGGAGAAATAGTTATTTAAAATTCCTGCCTTTTCCTGGTCTTCATTAATTAACACCCCCGTTTCAGTTTTTAGTGTACCTACACTTTCATTTTGTTTTTTTTTAGAATTTATGTACTTAAAAAATGCTTTGGGGTTGGTTTTGCTCTCTTCAGCTATCATTATTTCATTTTGAAGTTTAGCAAGTCTAATTGCCTTTTTGCACGCATTATTTGCATCCTTATATCTTTTATAAGATGCATCTGATTTGTCTGATTGTCTCTTAGTTGTAATCTCTTGTTTTACTTCTCTACTAAGCCACATTGGTTTTAATTTGTTTCTTTTATATTTATTTCCCAACGGTACATACTGAGAAATGTACCTTTGTAATATTTGTTGGAAGATGATCCATTTATCCTCAGTGTTCTTTTCACTAAAGAGTTTATGCCAGTCAATATATTGTAAAGCTTCCCTTAACTTATTGAAATTGGCCTTTTTAAAATTATATGTTTTAGTATTCCCCATGTGCTTTTGTTTTTTTGAGTTTATTTCAAAGGACACTATATTGTGATCACTATTTCCCAAGTGCTCACCTACTTGAATGTTGGTCAAAAGATCAACGTTGTTTGTTAAAACCAGGTCCAGACAAGCATCCATTCTAGTTGGTGCTTGTACAAGTTGTGACATGAAGGTGTCATTTAACAAGTTTAAAAACCTAATTCCCTTTGCTGAGGCACTAGTCCCTCTGTCCCAATTTATATCCGGGTAATTAAAATCTCCAATAATTAAAGTGTTACCCAGATTTGCAGCTTTCTCAATTTGCTCAAACAGCTGTTGTTCCTCGTCAATATTAACATTAGGTGGTTTATAACATATCCCAACCAATAGTTGGTTTCCCTTCTTTTCCCCCAAGCAGATATTTACCCATAAAGCTTCCACATTATCCTCCTCGCATTCCATTTGCTTAACATTTGGCTTTAAATCATGTTTGACATACAAACATACCCCACCACCCTTCTTGACATAAAATAATAAAAGACATAAAAATATATAACTACACAAAAACCAAACATTTCCCATTCGTATTACATATCCCCAGATAGCCTGGATCTGAGTGCATATTATTAGCGAATAGCACTCAGATCCCACACACATAGTTCAATCGCCATGGAGTCAAAGTTCTTACAGTCTTTCGGTATACAAATGACTTCATTGGAAGGCTATCTGGGTTAAGTCTTTTCGTATGCTCCAAATCTCCCGAACGGCCGGTGTTCGCATGCTTTCGTGGAGGCAGCCAGGCGTTCCGTTGTTTCAGCGGTGTTCGGCAGAAAAAGTGTCCGTTTTTAGTTCCATAGAGCCAAACACCGCTGGGCGTTCGCTTGATTTAAAATGGCCGCTGCCTCGTGGTCGACATATGAACGACGACCACCCTGAATTCGGTTTAATTGAGAAGTGTCTGCGGTTAACCACAACGTTCTAATTGGGATCACTACGTTAACCAGCAGCACACTCCTCACTTGGGTGGCCGTTCGTTCGGCAGGTTTGTTTGGGAAAAAAGAGTAATTCGAATGGCTGGGCTATAGAAACCAGCCATTCATACGAACGGGAGACAAACAGACGAATGCAGTAAAAATCCAAGCAGACAGATGGTTCTGTCACACGGCTCCCTCCTTGTGGGACACTCTGGCAGACCCGGCTTGACCCTGTGGCGGGTCAACTTGGGGATGACCGGACTACGAGGTGAGGGAAACGTCTGTTTGTCGTGACAACCCATCTGCATTCCCGTTCAGCTTACCGGGTCTGTAGCTGATGGTAAAATTGTAGGGCTGTAGTGCCAAGCTCCATCTCAGCAGTCTCCCATTGTCTCCTGAGACCCGGTTAAGCCAAACGAGTGGGTTGTGATCAGTCACAAGGGAGAATTCCTGCCCATACAAATAGGGACTTAACTTTTTCAATGCCCAGACCAAGGCCAAACACTCCTTCTCCACTGCCGCATAACTCACTTCTCTGGGTAACAACTTTCTGCTGAGATATGCGACAGGGTGCTCTCCTCCATCTTCCCCGACTTGGCTCAGCACAGCCCCCAGTCCATACATGGAAGCATCTGTATGGACGAGAAAGCGTTTGTTAGGGACTGGGGCAGCCAAGACAGGGGCATTCACAAGAGCCTGCTTCAGTGCCTGGAACGCAGCTTCACAAGCCGGAGACCACAGGACCTGCTTAGGCAAGTTTTTCTTGGTCAGGTCTGTCAGGGGCTTAGCAATAGCACTGTAGTCAGGGACAAAACGTCTATAGTACCCTGCCGTCCCCAAGAAGGCCAATACCTGGGTCTTAGTAGTAGGTGTGGGCCAGTTAGCCACTGCCTCTACCTTGGCTGGCTCTGGTCTCTGGCTCCCACACCCCACTCTGTGACCCAGGTATTGTACTTCAGCCATACCTAGATGGCACTTTTCTGGCTTCAATGTCAGGCCAGCGGCCTGAATTTTATCCAGCACTACCCCTACATGTACCAGGTGTTCCTCCCAGGACCCACTGTAAATCGCAATGTCGTCCAAGTATGCACAGGCAAATTCTTGGAAGCCATCCAGGAGTCTATCCACCATCCGTTGGAAGGTAGCCGGTGCATTTTTCATCCCAAAAGGCATGACCTTAAATTGGTACAGGCCAAATGGGGTGACAAATGCCGACTTGGGGATAGCATCCTCGGCCAGGGGGATCTGCCAGTAGCCCTTACACAGGTCTATGGTGGTCAGATATCGCCCCCTGGCAATACGATCCAGTAATTTGTCTACCCGGGGCATTGGGTAGGCGTCAGTGGTGGTCCGCTCATTGAGTCGTCTGTAGTCCACACAGAACCGGGTGGTCCCATCTTTCTTGGGCACCAGGACTACAGGCGAGGCCCAAGGGCTGTCGGAGTGCTCGATGACCCCAAGCTGAGTCATCTCCTGTATCTCCTTCCGCATTCCTTCACGGACTGCTTCAGGGATACGATAGGGGGGCTGTCATAACGGGGTCTGTCCAGGGGTCTCTACCTTATGCACAGCTAGGGTGGTATAACCTGGTTCCTGGGAGAACGTCGCCTGCTTCTCCCATAACAACTGCTGTGCCTGTACCCTTTCTGTTGGGTTCAACCGGTCCCCTAGCTGTATCAGGGTAGTAAGGTCAGTCTGGGAATCCCTTTCTAATAGATCGGGAAGGGGTAAATTCTCAGAATCATCTGCAGCTTGGGCACATACTGCTGCAATATTCTCAAGTCTCTCCTGGTACTCTTTCAGCATGTTCACATGAAAGGACCGCTGGATCCTTTCATCTGCACAGCTGGCTATCAAGTAAGTAGTGTCGCAGATCTGCGCCACTACCTTGTACGGGCCCTGCCAAGATGCTTGCATCTTGTTGGCCTTCACAGGTTTGAGCACCAATACCTTTTGCCCAACCTGGAAGACCCGCTGTCGGGCACCCTGATCGTACCATCTCTTTCTGTCTCCCCTGGGCCGCCTGGAGATTCTCCCTTACCATCAGGGACAGTTTCTCCATGCGGTCCCGGAGTTCCAGAACATATGGCACTATGGGGGTCCCCTCTTGCTCCGTCTCCCCCTCCCAGTGGCCTCTAATGAGATCTAGGGGTCCGCGGACCCTTCTCCCATACAGCAGCTCAAAGGGGGAGAACCCAGTAGATTCCTGGGGCACCTCTCTATAAGAAAATAATAGATGAGGCAGGAATCTCTCCCAGTCTCTGCAAGTGTCTGTAAAGGTCCTCAGCATCTGTTTGAGGGTACCGTTAAAGCGCTCGCAGAGACCGTTAGTCTGTGGGTGGTAGGGTGAGCTAAGTAACGGCTTAATGCCACACACCTTCCACAGCTGCTGGGTGAGCACAGCGGTGAATTGGGTTCCCTGGTCGGAGAGAATCTCCTTAGGAAACCCGACCCTAGTAAAAATTCTAACCAGGGCATCAGCAACCGTCTCTGCCTCTATGTTAGACAGCGCTACTGCCTCTGGATAGCGAGTGGCATAGTCCACCACGGTAAGAACGTATTTCTTACCTGATGGACTAGCCCTGGCCAGTGGACCCACGATGTCAACGGCTATGCGGGCAAAGGGCTCCCCTATAATAGGCATCGATAACAGCCTAGCCTTAGGGTGGTCCCCCCGCTTCCCTACCCGTTGACAGGTGTCACACGTACTGCAATACATCCGCACAGCCTGGTTAAAGTTTGGCCAAAATAAATTCTGTGCAATCCTATAGGCTGTGCGGCGGGACCCTAGATGTCCAGCTAACGGAACATCATGCCCTATCAGCAGAATCTCCTGCCAGTACTTGGCAGGTACCACTAACTGGCGATTCGGCGGAGGGGCAACACTCTTCTGGGAAGGCTTAGGGATCCTATATAACCTGTCCCCCACCCACTCATACCGTTCCCCATCTATTCCTTCCTCTCCAGCATCTGCCCTGTCTTTGTACTTTTGGAGGGTCGGATCTGCCCGGGTTTCCCTCCCAAACTCCTCTGGGGAATCCCAGCTTAAGGGGACCTGATCTGGGGTACCAGTCGGGGAAGGAGATCTTACCTGGGTCTCATCAGCAGGTGGGCTGGTTCCGGCAGCACGGGTCTGGGCACGGGTGGTCACTGGGTTCACATCTGCAGGGCCCATCGGAGCATAGGCTGAAACCAAAGGGGCCAAATCGTTTCCCAGAAGAACATCTGCGGGCAAGTCTTTCATCACCCCCACATCCACATGTCTAGCGCCCACTCCCCAATCCAAATGTACCCGGGCAACAGGTAAGCGAAACACAGCACCCCCTGCTACCCTTACTGCCACAGTGTCCCCAGTGTGCTGATGCTCTGAGACCAAGTTCTTTTGGAGTAGTGTCATCGTGGCTCCTGTGTCTCTCAACCCATTTACCACTCTGCCATTCAGCTTCATGGTTTGCCGATGTTGCTGGCGATTATCCTGGTGAGCTGCTTGCACTGGGTCTGCCTCATGTAGGATGCCCCAGAACTCCTCCTGCTCTATGCAGTGAGCAGCAGGCTGAGGTGGCCGCTGGTTCCCATTGACTGGTCTCCTCCAGGACTGAGCTTGGTTGGCACTGTTCAGTGGGCACTCAGGACGCTTGTGCCCCAACTGCTTGCACCCAAAGCACCGGATGGGTTGGGAATAATCACGGGCATTAAATCGTGAGGGCTGTACAAAATTGTTAGCTGGCGGTGCGGCTGGGTTACGGTGTACTGGGGGCTGGTAGACTGAAGGAGCGGGTATTACTGCTGGTCGATACTCCAGTCTGGCAGGGGCTTTGGCAGCTGTACCATCCAACTTGTGGGAATCCGTGTATTCGTCTGCCAGACGAGCAGCCTCGGGTAGGGTAGAGGGTTTTCTATCTCTGACCCACTCCCGGACCCCAGCAGGTAGTCTATCAAAGCAGTGTTCCAGCAAGAACACTTGTAACACCTCCTCCCCAGTTACCGCTTGGCATCCTGCCATCCAGTGGGCTGCGGTACGATGGACTCTGCAGGCCCACTCCACATAAGAGTCCCCAACCAGCTTATTGGTTTCTCTAAACCTCCGCCTGTACGCTTCTGGGGTCACCGCATACCTGGCTAGGAGCGCATCTTTCACAGCCCGGTAGCTGGTGATCTCCTCCTCTGGGATGGCCCGAAATGCCTCACTAGCCCGGCCAGATAATTTCCCAGAGAGGATGGTGACCCATTCATCTGCAGGTACCTGATGTAGAGCACACTGCCTCTCGAAGTCTGCTAGGAACCCATCAATCTCTCCCTCGGTTTCCACAAAATTTTTAAATGCAGCAAAAGGTACCTTCTTTCTAGCAAAAACATTATTATTGTAGGGTACCTCTGCTGCTGCAGCTCCTCTTTCCCGGAGCACCTGTTGTGCTGCTACTGCTGCCTGCACACGCTCCACGATGTCAGCTGAGGGGTTGGGGCCAAAATGTGCCAGCCTTATTTGCACTGCCCGGTTAAATTGTAATTCCTCGGGTGTTAAATCCAAGGTACTGGGCACGTTGACTCTCTCCATTCCCGTTGCTGCATCCATCTCCAGTAGCAAAGCAATAATCTCCCGTTTCTTTAAATTGCTTGCTGACCTTCCTCGGCGTTCCAATATATCCTTCAGTGTAGCACGCCTTAATTCCTCATACTGCATGTCTTGTAGCTGACCTCCAATGCTGTGGGATTCATCCCACCGCTGCCACCAATTGTTAAGACACCTCCAGTGTCTTTAGGCAAAACCGCTGTTTAGTAGACCTTCCCCGGCTGCAGTACAGTCTCCGTTCACTTAATCTGTAATACACGAACCAAATGCAGGGGAAGCGGCAATCTCCCGAACGAGATCCGTGAACGGCTCCAAACTCCCGAACGGCAATACACGAACTGCTGGCAACCGTCGAACAGCAATATTCACCAAGCGGCTTCCGTTCCATCCAGCAGTCTCTAAACGTGAAGAAGAAATCCCCCCAATAACGAGACAGAAGCTCCGCATTGAGGGTCAAACAGGATCTGGCTTTACTGTGGGCTACCTGCCCGTATTTATGCAGGTCTCCCACTTGGTGGACACTCCCCTAGGGGACCAAATGGGAGACTTAAATGACAGACAGATATGGGGACATTCCAGACACACAGTCACAGATTTTACCCACAGTGCATTATGATTCCCTCCCCTCTGCCCTGGAGTTAATTACCAAGTAACTCAATTAACTCCAGGACAAAGCCAGTCGCCATCTTAGACATAAAATAATAAAAGACATAAAAATATATAACTACACAAAAACCGAACATTTCCCATTCGTATTACATATCCCCAGATAGCCTGGATCTGAGTGCATATTATTAGCGAATAGCGCTCAGATCCCACACACATAGTTCAATCGCCATGGAGTCAAAGTTCTTACAGTCTTTCGGTATACGAATGACTCCATGGGAAGGCTATCTGGGTTAAGTCTTTTCGTATGCTCCAATCTCCCGAACGGCCGGTATTCGTATGCTTTCGTGGAGGCAGCCAGGCGTTCCGTTGTTTCAGCGGTGTTCAGCAGAAAAAGTGTCCGTTTTTAGTTCCATAGAAATAGAGCCAAACACCGCTGGGCGTTCGCTTGATTTAAAATGGCCGCTGCCTCGTGGTCGACATACGAACGACGACCACCCTGAATTCGGTTTAATTGAGAAGTGTCTGCGGTTAACCACAACGTTCTAGTTGGGATCACTACGGTAACCAGCAGCACACTCCTCACTTGGGTGGCCATTCGTTCGGCAGGTTTGTTCGGGAAAAAAGAGTAATTCGAATGGCTGGGCTATAGAAACCAGCCATTCATACGAACGGGAGACAAACAGACGAATGCAGTAAAAATCCAAGCAGACAGATGGTTCTGTCACAAGTACTTTTCCCGTAACTAGGATTTTAAATACATTTTATTTCTGAGAATCGGGGATACAATACCAAATTTATTCTTGGTTGGAATTAACCCTTATATGAACAGCTAGGATAGATAGTGAGATGGATATTTGCATCTACAATTCCCCTCTTAGATCATATCATGATCTACCTTACGGAAAATATCCATGGGAAGCCTGTGGCAGAGAACCGAAAGGAGGTATATTCAGACGTGCTAATCACGCCTGCGGGACTTTCATTATTCCTTCACCTCGATTTCCCCCATTTGCTCTGTCCCGTAGGTTTTCCCTTTAAGAGGAGTTCGAGCTGTCAATTTTCAGCTTTTTCAATTATCTGTTGAATACATCTTTTAAGTGTACAAGTTAAATATTTCAAACAGCTGACATGTTAACCAATTTTAAACAGACTGCACATCATGTTATCTGTAACTTGAGCCTTGGATAAAAACAGGCAAAGTGTATTATTCCCAACAATGGGAATATTATTATTATAATTCACAACGTAAACACATATAGTCAAAATGGGAATAATATCTATTCCCCTCTTTGGACCACGGTCTTGGATTACCAGTCCACCCAGTGAACTCAGGACAGGTCAAAAAACCCAGTGGCAAAAACTCATATTTGAGGAAAAAAGCACATCTGGGGAAACTCTAAGTTAGGGCCATGACTGTGTAGACATGTCATCCCCTTACGTTGACAGCATTAGTGACTTATAAAAACCCGCACTTGTAAGTAAATAGCTTGGGTATCGGGACTGGTAAACACTTCTTGATTAGTTTGAAAAGGCCCACTTACATATAAAATCATGAGACAATTTTTAATCAGTTTGCAATTCTAACAATGATCCCAATCATGACCTTGCATCCTATGTCTCCTAATCACATCCCTATTTCGATGGTCCAGTCATATCCACACTTAATACATGGGAATCTATCCTTGGTACACTCATCATACATCAATGACACAGAAAGTACATCAATGCCTGAGTAAGCTAACATTTCCTCTCTCTCTGGCTAACTCTACAAAAATAAAAATAACAAAATAGTTCACTAGTCCAGTATAGTCCAGAACAATAGAATAAGTATTTTAAGGAGAATAAAGAATCTTAGACACCATAAGCTTTGTTCCATAATCTTAGACACCATAACATAGCTATGGGTAGCAATATGGCTGACAACAATACAATGTCAGCTTCCACATAGTTCTTAATTCTTCTGTTTGATGGATGTTCACCACAATGCTCTATGCAACACCCCAATTGTTGAATGGGTAATACAGAAATAGCGGCATTAGACAGCACTGCACCTTCAGGACTTTCCAAGTTAGTTTATGTCCTCATAAGTAAGCATCTCAGTTTCTTCGGTCAGCATGGATTTTGACCAAACAGATTTAATTGCAAAAAAGGTAGGTAGGCAGGTAGGTCAGCCAGAGAGATTGGAGTGTAGTCCCAAATATCAGGCAGCACAAATACTCCAGTATGGTCTTTATAATCATACAAACACAAGGACCAATACATCAATTAATTAATTATCTAGGCTAAACTCAAATTAGAGACTAAAGTTAAACCCTTAACTTGTGTAACATGTACTTCTCTCAGTGTTGCTTATATTTCATTGAATTTGTCCTTTATAAAAAAAACTTGGAATAATTCCCAATAAAATGCTGTTCTTAAATTTAAATCTTGATTTGATAATCTAAATTAATTACTTTAATAGAATTGGAATGCTGAAATATGTCAGAAATTTTGTGGACCCTGATAACATTTTTGGAAACTGAAACCTTTAGATCCCGATGTCCAAAAAAGCCACCAGTTCTGTATGTGCGTGATCATGTTTTAATACTGTACAGTTGTCCCATTAAAACAATAAGTTTAAAAAAAAAAACATTTTTAGAACAACTTGGAATGAAATAGGAGAAACTAAATTAATTACTACCTGTGTTAAGGTTGCAAGTGGGCTCTGACAAGGAAGGGGCAGCAAACTGTAGACATATGTTATATTAAGTTGCCCTCACTTGTCAGGTCTTGGAAACCCACTTATTTTATTGCAGATGCCTCTATGATACCACGTTACAAATTGACTAAGCATACTTATTATTATCCTATTTTATTTTAGTTATTTCACATTGTGCAGCCTATGCAAACAATGTCTAGGTCCCAACTTCAGCTTGTACATCCTCAAAGAGCCAACATTAATACTGTTTTATCACTCAAAACTATATGTAAAGTATTAAAAACATGAACCATCTGTGTATTAGGCTGGGGTTGTTGGGTGTGGGTATAGGTTGGAAGCTGGCGGTTGGTATTGAGGAACCTGCCAGGGTGGGTCCTTAAACGCCAGCTTGGCCAGGTTCTCCCTAAGCACCAGGTTCTCCATTGTTTGCTTGAGCACCAGATTCACCATTATTACCCTTAGGTCCAGAGAACCTTCGGGGCCTTGAGGTCCAGGAGCACCACAGGCACCAGGGAAGCCAGGGGCATCAGCAATACCAGGAGTATCAGTGGGGCTAGCTTGACTTGGAGAACCAGGTTCACCACGAGCACCTTGGGGTGAACCCCTGCTATCCACAATTAAAACAGTGCTGAAGTTGCCACCTCTACAAAAGTTAGACCCTTTGATCAAATCCTCTACCTCAGCCTCTAAAACTTTTCTAACTACTAAGTAAAATATATAAGCGAACATAATCAGAACATATCACAACCGAGGAGGATCCAACGATATAGATATAAAGATGAACCCAAACTGAAAGGAAGATATACTGCATGAATCCTCTCTTCCCTAGGGTGGGAAAAAAAGGATGGGAAAATACTTGCCTCCTGTCATTACTAAAATTAAGATTATAAGTACACTAACACTAGCATAATCTTCAATTTTACCACGACAGGAGGCTTCCTATTTTGCATTTTTAACGCTGATGCAGAAGAGACATGGCCGCATCCGACCTCGGATGGAAATAGAATGTCCGAAAGGTAGATTCTCGCAACCAGTCCGCGGAACAGAGGATATCTGTCAGCGAAGAGCCCGCCGAGAAGGCCGAAGAAGCCACCGCCCCGCGAACGGAGTGGGCACCGAAGGATTTGTCCACTTCGCCAGTGATAGAATCCATCTTATCAATCTGGCGAGTGTGGTGACCGAAACGGGAACGTGTGGTCAAATGTATGACACCAACAGTTATCCTGAAGTAGAGACTCGGAGCGGGGACGTGATCTCCACATACCGACGCAGGGTAGAAACAACGCATTGTTGTGGATCGGTAGCGAAGAAAGGGTAGAAGAACGACGTAGAGTCCAACTTGTACGACGCGAAACTTAAAAGGTAACTCCCTCCGGAGAGACCAAAAAGCATCAATGTCAAAAGCTCGTATGTCAAAAACCCAACGGAACGAAATGAGGCAAAGTAGGAGAGTCAATTTTGATGAGAGTTGTCAGAGAGAGAGTCTGCCATTCACCGGCCAGTCTCTCAGACACTATAGGACCACCCCGACATCTTATAGACGTGAGTATTTGGGTCCTGGTGGTCTCTGTAATCGAATGCCATTCTGGAGTCGGCATATCAGTGGATCCTTCCCCACGGGGATCCCTAAAATTGGAACGCGCTGAAATCGCTGAGCACATGACGTTGAGTGACCGGTAGGAGCGACCCGTGGAAAAAAGGTGAGAAAGGAAGTTCATAATGGTAGTTATAGGTGCAGTAAACGGATCGAGGTTCCATTCACTGCACCAAGAGGACCAGGAATTCCAAGCTGATAGGTAACATCATCTGGTTCCACCTGTCCAGGAATCCAATATGAGGTCTCCAGCTGTTTGCGATAAGTCGCTGGTCTGCCAGGCGCCCGGAAAGAGTCCAAGCCACCAGGGTGAGACGGTCTTCTAGGATGAGAGGATCAGGGTTCCCTTTCGGATCCGTGAGGAGCATCGGATATGATTGTACGAGTAGGGGGTCCATATAGGACAATGCTAGGAGGTCCGGGAACCAGGGTTTGCCCCGCCATAGGGGAGCGACGAGGAGCAGAGACCCGCGTTGATTCATTAAGTATTGAATCGTCCTCGCTATTATGGGGGAAAGGTGTACTCTCCCTTGTATGGCCATGGTTGGAGAAAATGCATCTACTGCCATGCTCTGCGGGTCCAGTAGCCAGCTGAAGTAGTTGCCTGTCTGTTTGTTGTTGCGTGATGCAAACCGATCTAAGTGAAAGGGACCTCTCTTGTCTGAGAGGCGTTGGAAGATCTGTGGGTCCAGTCTCCAATTGCTACTGTCCCGCCAGTGACGTGAGAACCAGTCTGCTGTCAGGTTCATTTCTCCTGGGGGATATTCTGCCTTGAGGGAGATGTTGCAGGGTAGGCAGAAATCGAAGATCTCCTTCGTTATCTCTGATAGGAGCCGAGACTGGGGTCCGCCCAAGCGGTTGATGCAGGGTGGAATGGCACGGCAGTGAATGACCCTGTGTAGTTCCTTTCTGGTGGCTGTGATCTTTGATGTCAGCAGCCGTAGTGTACTGGACTTGAAGTCTATCTCGAAGCCCAAGAACTGTACTTTCTGAGCCGGAGATATCTCCAACTTCAGGTAGTTCACCACAAAGCCTAGAGACGTCAGGAAATCTATGGTAAAGCGTGTGTGTTGAGTCAGTCTTGACCTGTCGGAGCAGAACAGTAGGAGGTCGTCCGGGTAAATAATGCCCAAAATTCCTCATGCTCATAGATATGCGACTACTGGCTTCAGCAACTTGGTGAAGCACCACGGGGCCGAGCTGAGGCCGAAGGGAAGGCACATGAATTGCCCGGGTAGACCTTGCCTCCGGAATCTGAGAAACTGGTGGCAGGTGAGGAGGACGGGTACCGACAAGTATGCATCCTTGAGGTCCAGTCTTGTGACCCATACTCTGTCTTGGAGGAGGTCTCTCAGAAGATGTATGCCTTCCATCTTGAAGAGCCTATACCTCACTTAAGTGTTGAGCCTCCTAGGTTTATGACGGGTCTGAAATCCCTGTTTTTCTTTTTTACCCGGGATATATTGCTGAAGAAACCCCCTTGATCGTGAGCGGGTTCGATCGCCCCTTTCAGCCGGCGCTCTCGCAACTCGCCCTCGATAAGCTGGTGGTCCTCTGCGGAGAACTCTATGGGGTGTGAAGGAACTGCATGGCTTGGAAGGTCCACAAAGTCGATGATGTAGTCGCGCATCGCCTGGAGGACCCATGCATCTGTGGAACACGACCTACAGTTTGTGAGGTAAGGGATACCTGAGTCAAAGATTTTCTTACCTATGGAGAAGAGTGCTCTGCCACGACTGCGTGGTCCTCGACCTCTGTCGACTCCTCTGGTGTAGGAGAAAGGTTGCCTATAGCCCACTTCCGGGTAGAAGGCCAGAAGCGACTGGCTGGTCGGCCCCTTCGGCGGCCAGCCCGTCCAAAATCACCCCGACTGGGGTTGCTCCTGAAGACCCGTTTCATAGAGGTCTGAGCCTTATTCAGGGACGTGAACACATTTACGTGTCTGTTCAGAGCTTTCAGAAAAGCGTCCCCGAACAGTGTGCCCTGTGCCAGTGGTCCTAACTCCTTGGTGCCCAATTCCACCAACTTTCCGTCTATGCGGAGTAATGCTGCTTTACGCCTCTCAGAGGAGAGGGCTATGTTGGTGTTGCCAACAAAACAAAAACACCTTTGCGCCCATTCGCTAATATCGTGCACCCATTCTTGTACCATGCTGGTATCAAACTGGTCAGCCTTTGTGAAGGCGCCATCCACCAAATACATGATGCGGGAAAGTGGGCCGATGGAGTCCAGTAGCTTTTCCTGAACTCCATGGAATCCTTTCTCCACACCTTTCCAGGGTCGCGACCACCCTGAGATATGAAGGAGGTCATGACTTGGTCGAACTCTGGTGTCTGAGCCACATGGTCGGGTAGTGAAGGGCGAGGGCATTCGGAGCGTAGGCGGTTGAGAACCATTTTGTCTAGTTGTTTGCGGAGCCACAGGTGCATAAATTTAGAAAGGTGCTCGGGGGGTGTCCAGTGTCCTGAGCCTGGGTGTCGAATATTTCTTGGGTCAAAAAGACATTGGCCCGTGGGGTCCAAGATGGTTTCCCCTTCTTGGGCTGGTACCAGATCGTCTGTCAGCTGGATGTCATCCAGGAAAGTTCCCTTTAAGAATCCAGTACGGGATCCGTTATCTGAGCCCCAGTCATCTTCCTGTGAATCAGAATCCACAGCTTGCCACTCGTCCAGCACGGCCATGGAGGGCGTGTGTTCTCCCTCCTCATCTGAGGAGTAGTGGTGTTGTGGGGCTGGGGCAGATGGGAGCGGCTTGTGGTATTTGGCTGGTGCCTTGCCTTGACAGGGTTGTCGTTCCCTTTTTTGCCCTTCCAGTGGTGTTTATTAGGCTGGGTGTAAGTTTGTGTGTGTGATTCTGAAGCCTTAGAATCAAAGTCCTGGTGTTGGACTTTTGCGGGTTTTTTGTTCTGATCGGCTGACGCCGTCATAACCCTGGAGAGTGCCTTCTCCGTTGATGCGGCAATAGCCTCATTAATCATAGATTGAAAGTCCGCAGGGTTCTGGGATGCTTCCATAGTTGAGTAGGACTGATATAACAACCACAATAGTAAAACTGGCACAGGGCGCAGGCTGGGCTAGGGGTCAGTCTGTAGCATAATCACTATACAGTGATGGTACCATCAGTACCTATATAACCCAGCAGGGTGTATAACAATAGTACCAGCAGTATTAGGATAATAAAAGAAACCCAAGCAGGGTATATGTAATTCGTGCAGTAGTACTAGCAGTACTAATTACCCCAGCAGGGTGGTAAAAAATTGTTTGTGCATGTGGTACCAGCAGTACCTGTTACCCCAGCAGGGTATTATTGGGATTTTTATTGTGTCTCACCCAGGTATACAGAGGATGTACAAGTCATACCTCAAAGCAGCAATAATATCAGGGGCCTCACCCCAAATGCACAGGGTAGTAAGTGCAAGCTACAGACCTCAGTCTCACTTACCTTATGACCCCTACCTGTGAAGGAGATGCAAGTGAAAGAAAACAAAAGAGCCCCAGAGGAGGTCTAGAGAGAAAAGTGCAGGGAAGATCCCTGGGGGAAAAGTAGATAACGTAGGAATGAAAAAACAAAACCCTTACGATATAATAGAAGGGGAATATAAGGAAATAACAGTAATAATAAATGGAAATATACTACATTAATGTAAATAGCAATATCAATAGCAGTTGAAAATCAAATGAGAGGGAGAAAAAACAATAAAGACCCAAGAGCAGGGGAAGATGTAAAGGCAGAGAGAGAGTCCCTGTGGAAAGAATGACAGTAATGTGGGGGAAAAAAAACCTTTGAAAAAAGATTATAGGATAGAAATAAAGTAAAAGTGATATAGATACAATATGAGATACACCAAAAATCATTATAAATCACAATATAAAGGAAAGAGCTCAAAACTCTGACCTGTCTGCTGATGGAGCAGTAAAGAAAGAGGGTGAGGAGTCTCATGACTGGAAATACTATACTTCCTATTGTTGTAGAATTATTAGGCCTCTATAAATCTGTAAGGCCCCTTTAAATCCTCTTGCTATACCTCTAAGAGGCCCCCATAGTTTTACAAAAAAGCTTTGTTTATAGAACATAGAATTTGCATGCCAGCAAGAAATAGCTTTGATAAAATGTGTATTTACTAAAAGCCTTGAAACCTAATCTTGAGAAACTAACAAGTGCCAGCTACGCTCTAAATGGATAGCTGCCAAAAGGCCCCTCCCGTCGAGTGAGCTCCTCGTGTTAGCAAAATGGCGCTAAAACCTGGAGGAGTTAAAAATGACGAGGATAGTGACTTAAGATGGTACACCCCATAGGGAGGGCATTTTACTAACATCTTAGCACCTAAGCCAATTAACAATGTCTATTTGTCTATATCTTGATTTTCTTCAATGATGTAATAATGCCTTTAAAAGGGTCTGCGCACCCATTTTCTGTCAGAAGCCATTAAACTTCTCCAAAGTTCTTTCATTACCCTGAACTTTGTGTCTCAGTGTGAATTTACTTCTGCGTGCACGCAACTTTATTATCTTTAATTTGGACAGGAACAGATAGTCATTCAAACTAATTGGTTTGCAGTAAATTATCTACAACACTATTACATTTTGATTGGTTATTGTTTTCACTTTTCTTTACTGCTATGTGGAGTTAGTAATGAGAGTTTAATGCAAAATAGGAAGCCTCCTGTCATGTGGTAAAATTCAGTCAGAGAGGGCCAGTCACAGACCAACAGTTTGACCAAAAGTGAACAAGGAGGAAGCATATTCCATATGCAGGTCGAGATTACCTAACTCACAACCCCCTCTTTGTGTACCCCTCTTTGTGTTCCACACAGATATAATGTTGATAAGCTTTTGAAGATGTATTGTGTATGTATAGCACGGTTGTCTAGGGGTCACACCTCAAAGTGTAAACAGTGAAAGCAGAGTCTTCATGTAGGGTTTGCAATACTGACAGTCTGGGTCATGGGTGTAATGCAGACATGCTGTTAGGTACTTTTCCATTGTCAGAATACATTGAAAACACTAATACATTGCAAATATTAAAATCATATTGCAGCTGTTTTCCATACCTGCAAAGATAAATTGTGTATCAAAAATCCAACCATAAAAACTAAATTTTATATGCTTATCAAAAATGAGTTTAACCCCTTAGCGAGTTAATAGGGTGACCTCTTCCCATAGTATGGTTCCTTTTATAATTATTATATTATTTATTCTGTTCTGGGTCTGCAAAATGTTTTCAATATACCAATACAAATATAATACAGTAGTTTAGGATTGCCTCACTTATAATCATAAATTGTCTGATCTCTATTAAAAATACAATTTCATCATTACGCTATAATCAATGAGGCATACTAGATTAATCTTAATCTTGGGAAAAAAACTATCCTATACATCCATTCGTTTTTTCTTTTTATATAACCATTTAACATAACAATTTTTTATGTTAAAGATACATTTTTTCTTTGATTTGAATAATGCAATGCACTTTAAAAGTAGAGTAAAGTCTAAATACTTCCCTAATAGTACGGAGAGAGAGAGACATTTCAAATTGGAAACGTGGATCCACGATTTTGAAAAGCAGATGATATTTTTTTATTTCTCAGGGGCCCCTTTTTCGTGAGCTGATCAGCATTTAATCTGTTGTAAAAAGACACTAAAGGCTTGCGTTAATGACATGCAAATATTATTTAAATATTCTTCATACTCATTGTAATATCACACATGTCATCTTATAACACAGAACACAACGAACGAAACAGATATAGAGCAGACATGCCAATGCAAAAAATGTATTCATGGACAGGCAGGAAATGCTAGCAGAATGCTTGGTTGTATAGGGAGAGGTATTAGCAGTAGAAAGAGGGAAGTGCTCATGCCATTGTACAGAACACTGGTGAGACCTCACTTGGAGTTTTGTACACAGTACTGGAGACCGTATCTTCAGAAGGATATTGATACCTTAGAGAGGGTTCAGAGAAGGGCTACTAAACTGGTTCATGGATTGTGGGAAAAAACTTACCAGGAAAGGTTAAAGGATCTTAACATGTATAGCTTGGAGGAAAGACGAGACAGGGGGGATATGATACAAACATTTAAATATATAAAGGGAATCAACACAGTAAATGAGGAGACTATATTTAAAAGAAGAAAAACTACCACAACAAGAGGACATAGTCTTAAATTAGAGGGACAAAGGTTTAAAAATAATATCAGGAAGTATTACTTTACTGAGAGGGTAGTGGATGCATGGAATAGCCTTCTAGCTGAAGTGGTAGAGGTTAACACAGTAAAGGAGTTTAAGCATGCGTGGGATAGGCATAAGGCTATCCTAACTATAAGATAAGGCTAGGGACTAATGAAAGTATTTAGAAAATTGGGCAGACTAGATGGGCCGAATGGTTCTTATCTGCCGTCACATTCTATGTTTCTATGTTTCTATGTTTTAATTAACTCAATCCAAAATAAATTAATAAATGTCACACTCTGTGTCCCTCAAAAGAAACATAGACATAATGTAGGTTCCTATGTTTGTGCATTATACATTTCTGCAAACTATGCAAGCAGTGCTGCTTTAAGATTAGATCAGAGAACCTGGCAACTGGACAGGAAAGTCAAATTTTGGCAAGAAGTCCATTATTGCAACAAAATTTGGGAAAACAGCTGAAACTTACAAAAACAGCCTCCCCCTTTTTTTTCTTCTTAAGACTACAACTCATATTGCTCTTGGACTAGTATTCAATAATAAATCAGTTATTTAATATACTATTACACTGCCATTTCCATCTGCATCAATACTGAGACAAATGTATTCAAATATAATTTAAAATAACACAGCAAAATATCCATTAACATACATTACAATTAAACTGCATACTTCAAAATGAGTAAACAAAACACACATTTATCATAATCACCATTCACACACAATAAACTTTTAACAGCTGTATTCAGAACATATCATTGTAAGGTATACCAATTTTAGTTTGTATCAAATTTATTTAACAGTTTCTTTTTAAAGAAGGGATCCCATACGGCCATATAACGCGTTTGACTTAAACATTTGTATCTACCAGTTGCAACATATCTATCCTGTCAATAGAATTTCTCTCCTATATGCTTTTAGAACATTTGGACCAGATTACACAGACATGGTATCACCTGCATTTGTCAGAACTCTCAAAGACTCAAAATATTTATACTACACCATGTTAAAGGCATGGCAAAATTTTGACCGGTCAATTTGAGTTCCCAAAAGTCATAACAACACAGGTAAAAACCTTTGTCCATGGTGTTCTACATTCCATGACCAAAATTTCAAACCCACTTCTGCACAGTTTGGGTCACAATCAATAAAATCTCAGCATCCCCATACAACAATTTACAGATTTTCACAATGCTACAGAATACATACAATTGAAAGCACATACAACATGTGATGCACTGGGTTACTACAAATTAGCTGACAGCACAAAATGAAGCATGTGTTGGACCGCTGAAAATATACAATTTGATCTCTAATTTATAATCATCTACATTTACAACATAAATTCTCTGCAACAAACACACAGGGCAGAAAGAATGTGGTGTTTGACGTTTTGAATGAAGTTACTTTTTTCCCCAATATGAAAATAAAGGGCTCATCATATAAACAATCATGAAAAAATGTATTGGCCTTATAGTACTTTTGTCCAAGTATAAAAATAAAGGGCTCATTATGCAAACCAACATACATGCAGAGAAATCATGTTAATTCTAGAATTTGTATCCCCCCTTAAATAACCTCTATTTTTTTCTCTTATTCATCATAACCTTTACATATACTTTTGACATTCCCTCAATTAAGACTTTATGCTTAAAATCAGAGTTGCACAGTTACATAAAATAGCACATAAAGTAGGAAGCTGGAGTAATGCCAAACATCCATCATACAGGGTTTAAACAATATTCCCTTCTAATCCCGTTTTGTTTTTTTTCTAAACAATTTTAGTCTGCAAAACCCACATGTACAGGTACATTACATTACATGACAGCCTGCCAAAGGCTTGACAATCTTTTTTTACCACCTGACAAAAGTGAACCTCTAGCAAAGAGGAATTGTCTACCATAGACAATTGTACACAATACTGCCTACCAAAGGCTTTCCTCCAACCCAAGGAGTAATAAAAGTCTACCTTAGACTTAAAAAAAATCATGTCTATCAAAGACATTATGCAGTGAAAATACCCTTTAAAAATTTAAATAGTGAAAAACCCCATTTAAATAAGAAATGCAACGTGTGGGGGATGGGAGAAGCAGGTAAAGAAGGTCTTTAAGGCACTATCCCTTTACCTGTTATTTCCATTCCATCCAATTGCAACCCAAAACATCTGACACCAATTTGTGGGGGATAAAATCAGCCTGGGCCCTTTGTGGATGATGGATATTTTCCCAACTCATTCAGAGCTCTGGAAATTGGAAATGAATAGCAGAGACGTGTTCGATAACCAATTCAAATTTTATTATACGTCAGTTATATTTATACCCCATTTTCATGTCGGTAGGGGCCATGAGCATTAATGACATAGATTGTTTTTCACAAATTATGAACAGCTGTTTCTAGTTATATCCTACTTTATTTAACGCATGCATATTTGATAAAAAACAGATATTTACAAATACCGAAATCCTGGAAAATTACCAAGAACTTTTCAAAATCAGTACTTTTCCCGTTAGATACATTTTATTTCTGAGAATCGGAGATACAATACCAAATTTATTCTTGGTTCAAATTAACCCTTATATGAATGTAGCGGATGGCACTGGGCTGTCCTGCAAATGTCTTGTGAATAACTGCATTCGTGTGATCTGCTGGTTTTATATGTGTTTAAAAGAATTGTATTCCTATGATTGTTCGGTAGAATCATTCGAATAAACTAAGGGAATGAAACTACCGAACAATCAGACCTCCCCTGTGTGAAGTGTGTCCTCAATTACCCGTTGCAACATTGTTGCGAACGGGTAATTGACAAGTTAAGTAGCCGTCCTTTGTTCTCGGGGGTGGCCGCCATTTGACAAACGAACACGTGGCGGCGGCCATTTTAAAACTCCCGAACAGCGGTGTTTTGCCGTCGAGTGTCTGGAACTCAAATTGGACACTCGACTAGGTGAACACCGCTGAAATTCCACAAGCCCGGTCCATTCGGTTCCTAACTACCGAACGGCCCCTCGTTCGGTAGATAGAAAGAACCGAACGAGGGGATTCAGGCAAACCCTCCCTAGCCTCTATAGCTAGAGGCTTTGGTGCAATTTGTTCCCTTATTCCAGGACTGACCGCAGGGCCCATTCGCATGGAACCGCATTCGGCTATCTCAGTCAGTGCGGTCGGTCATTTTATTCCCTCCATACATTTCCCGAACCCCTGGTCTGATCTGGGTGATTTTTGGATATGTTGTTCACCCAGATCAGGGCTTTCAGGGGATATAGGATTTAAAGGGGTACCCCTACTTTTAGGGGTACATCCAGAAACGGGGGGAATTGCTAGACTGGATAAGGGGATTATGATGCAGGCTGAAGGGAGGAGATGTGTGGGAGGTTACCAGGACAGGATTGGCTACTGTACTAATGATTGTAAATCCCTCCCTTGCATGGGAGCATGCTTTAAAAGGACAGTGTGGATTAAAGGATTTCAGTTCTGCTCCTGAAACTGTGTGTCGTCCAGTTATTGGGGTTGCTGTGGGGATATTGCTGTTATTTTACCTGATGGAAAGCTTGCCTGTGGATTTACTATTTACTGGTTCCTGAGCCTCACTTGGATTATAAGCGGAGATAACCTGGGGAATATTGCATCTCCGCTACAATGAACAGCTAGGATAGATAGTGAGATGGATAATTGTATCTACAATTATCTGGCTTTCCTAGCACATCCTGAGCAAGTGGCACAAATTAATTTATACTTCTTGACACTGTACATATGGACACATGTGGAGAACTATTTAAGGAATGCCTTTAAGCACATGTGCATGTACAGAATTTCTCTGCAGATGAGTAGGGAAGCTTGTGACCTAGTGCTTGATGTAATTACCTTCACTATAAAACCTTAGTAAGTCTCAACTAAAATCAGATACCCTCCGGCGCGAACACTGCTGGGATTTCCACCTTCAGTTATGTTAGTGGGGATTCATACAAACAGAGTGGCGTTCGTGGGGAGCAAACTCACGAACAAGATACACAGAAAGAATGTCTGCACGAACAGTTCATGCCTTGTTTTTCACATATTTGATACTACTGAAAGAGACCAACCACACAACCTGATTTAATGGAACCTTTTTGGGCAGGTACCTTGTGTGCGGTCGGTCTACACTATACTCTGGTGGTGTTTCAGCTGCATTTGTGGGATCTGAGTGCTTTTCACATATGTTAGGCGCTCAGACCCAGGCTATCCAGGGATATAGGACTTAATGGGGTATCTTGTGGGGAACTGTATGTTTTGGGGTGATTATTATTATACATGTCCTTTACCTGAGAGTTAATGTAATTATGCTGTTTATTTTGTCTCAGTCTATTCTCTGGTCCAGTGGGGAAATCCCATTTGAATGTGTTTTCAGAAACCCCTATCATGGAGACTCACATAAAAGGCTGTGTGTGGCTCCAATATAATCAGTTATACCCCCAGAGCTGAGTGTTGTACATGGAGGTGGGAGATTCCTGGAGTATTTTTCTGTGTTTGGCTGTTCGTTTGGAGTATTCTACTTGTTCACGAATGTATGTTGGAGAAACCAGCGGAGGAGAGTCCCTGCTAGAACTAGGGCTCAGCTACAGCGTCCCATGTGCAGCGTTCGTGCAGAAGAATGCAAATTGTCTGCCAGTATTTTCTGATAACATGCTGCATTCATCTTGCCATCAAATTTCACAAGATGCCTTTACAGCTCACACCCCCCAAAACATCAGTAAGCAACAACCATTCTTCACAGTGGGGATGGTATTCTTTTCACTATAGTGCTTGTTGACCCCTCTCCAAACATAGCGCTTATGGTCATAACCATAAAGCTCAATTTTGGTCTTGAAGAAAACAGAATGAGGTGTATCTAAATCATGATGCAAGATATAAGCATCAACAAAATTCAAATATGTTGTCTATTGATCTGCTACAACATATTTTGTTGTTTAACTTTGATTTAGACGATCTATTTTTCTTTATAGACCTGTCTAGTTATCATTTTAATTTATCATTTTTGGGTGTGTATATGGTAGCACTTGTTTGGGTTTCATTCATATTTATTTTGTACAATAAACTTTTATTATTTTTGTATTTAGTGGCTTTATCTGGCCTCTTTAGTAGGCTATTTGGTGGCTATCTGGAATTTTGTTGATGCTTATATCTTGCATCATGATTTAGATACACCTCATTCTGTTTTCTTCATTCTTCATCTGGGGTTACCCCCCACCTTTCCTGTGTATCTAACTTGGCTCAATCTTTTCGCTGTTTTTCAATTTTGGTCTTGTCACGCCAAATTACAGTGTGCCAGAATCTTTGTGGCGTGTCAAGGTGTTGCCGGGCATATTGTAACCAGACTTTTTAGTGGCATTGGTGCAGTAGAGGCTTCTTTCTGGCAACCCGACCATGCAGCTCATTTTTGTTCAAGTATCGTAGTATTGTGCTCCTTGAAACAACCACACTTGCTTTTTTCAGAGCAGCCTGTATTTCTCCTGAGGTTACCTGTGAGGTTTTCTTTGTAACCTGAACAATTCTTCTGTAGCTGAAATCTTATTTTGTCTAACTGACCTTAGCTTGGTATTAATGTTCCACTTCTTAATAAGTAATTGAACAGTACTGACTGGCATTTTTAAGGCTCTGGATATCTTTTTATATTCTTTTCCATCTTTATAAAGTTCCATTACCTTTAATTGCCATTGTGTGCGTCACCTTGTGTGTCTGTAAAAAGGCCAAACATTCAAGGGTATGTAAACTTTTGATCAGGGCCATTTGGGCGATTTCTGTTTTCATCATAATTTAAAAAGGAGTCAAACAACTATGTGATAATAAACGGCTGCATATGATCACTATCCTTTCATAGACATTTCTTTGCATGACAGTACAATGTTAAAATCAATGCCAAAATTTCACAATTTCTGGCAGGGTATGCAAACTTTTGAGAACAACTGTACCATACAATGCATGGTATAATAGAGATTTTTATACATCACTCAAAGCTAGTTTCAATGCAGAGAATTGAATACAGTAACGAGATACACATGCAATGCTCAGATCTCTGTACAATGTTACATCCGGAGAAACCATAGAACTGTCCCTCGTGCAGTACAACATAAGTGCATCATTCGGCAATGATTGCTGCTGAATAAACAGGCCAATAGCATGCATCCACTCATGGGAATACAATAGTAGGATTTGAAAATGGAGCCTAGACATGTGCGAAACCTGCTGACATGGGACGGGTTTCAAATCTGTCCTGTGTTTCTCATATGCCCTGTTGCTCTCAAGAAAGCTTCTCCATGGAGGGGGTGGGGGGCTGCCAAACTACAACCTTTTGCGGCCTTTTTTCTCTCTTAATATTAATACACATGGGAAAAGGCTGGAGTATGTTTAGCTACATGTTCCCAATATTTTTTAGCCTACCCTCCTCTTCTACCCACATAATTTTTTTTCCCCTAAACTACAGACAATATTTTTTTTTCCACATTTAAACCAATGGGGCTCTGCCCTAATTCATCTACTTATGAGACTCCACTGTTAAGATTCCTTATTGATTGATATTGTTATACACCGACAAGATAGCACATTTTCAGTTTTTTTAATTTTTCAAAGAAAAATGTTTATTTAATATGTTACCAGGAATATGATTGTAACGGCTACCCAGCTATAGTGAGGGTATCAGCCGTTGGGGACATCCTTTTCTTCACGGCAAGTCGCTGTGTAGTGATGGAGTCGCCTATTCCCTTCTGCTGGATCAGGAGTTGAAGTCAAGTACAGCTCTGAAAGGAGCTTAGTGATTATGCTGCAGAGATTCCCCTTTCAAGAACGAGACGAGGCTAAGTTTTGAAGGGTCAAGAAGAACTAAAGCTTTATTGACAGACACTCTCTTTTATGTGATTCTGCCCATGCAAGGGAGACACCCATTTAATTAACAGTACAACCAATCAAGACAATATACATTCTGTACATCTCCTCCCCTTAGATAACTAAATAACATAATTAAAAAGGAACATGTTTTCCCCAAAGTTTGGATGTACCCCAAATACTTGTTCGGCAGTTGTGGCATGTTTCTCCCGAAGGTATGGAGGTCTCAGCGGTGTTCGCCTATTTGAGTGTCCGATTTTAGTTCCAGACACTCGGCGGCAAACACCGCTGTACGGGAGTTAAAATGGCCGCGAACATGTGGAAGTCCCGAAATGGCGGCCGTGCATACAGTTTCCATAGCGTTCGTGCGGTTTTTCACGAAAATGCCCATCAACCAGGAAGGTAAATTACTCTCAATTTAGAGTCAGGGTGGCCTGTTAGTGGTCAGCAAGCATTCGCATGGAGAATGCGTGTAAAGTCCCGAACTGCATTTTAACCCACAAGTCTTTGCTGAAACTGTTCTTTTTGTTACAATGATAGACCGGCAATTGTTTATACAAATTAACATAATTTACATGATGTAAATCTACAAACTTGGTAATTATTCTCCAGATCTTACATAGTAATATAAAAAGCAGTAAAGTAGGCCCATTACTACTAGTATATTTCCATCCCTTCCTTTATATAACATGTACTATTAAAAACACATACCTGTGGATAGACATATATATTCAGCATTTGTGCTACTGCCAGCGTTGTATCGGAATGAAGATCTCCAATAAAACCCACCACTTGTCCTTGTTGCTTGCAGGAGTAATTAGGAACTAACATTTGGTATCCAGATAAAATTTTTAAAACATTTTGTGTCGCTTTATTGACACTTCCGCAAGAGTCAATCACATGATAACCCAGAGTAATATTGGGTAAAATGTCTGGGTTCCTGTTAACCTCATCAATGGCAAAGATAAAAGCCAGAAGATTTATGTAATCATTAATGTTAATACTGTGCAAACACAAGATCAAAAAGTTAATAACAATCAGTAAGTGTTCTATCTCAGTTAACTATTTTTAATAAAACTTTAAGCTCTTTTGACCAGGGCACTTATCATAATTATTCACTCACTTCTTGTGTACATAAGGCTCTTGTGCTATCTGCTAGCAAAAACATGTTTTACTAGAATAGGCTTAAATATTTCAATATAAATATTAATCTCTTAGGGATCAAAGCTTTTTTGTCATTTTTGCCATTCTTTCATTCTTCAGCTATTCTACATTTTCTTTTCAAAGGATACTTGTTTTTGCAAGTGAACAATAATTTTTGAATTTGACAAAAAAAGTGATGTCGATAATAGTGGGGGAGGGGTACAGGAAAGAAAGGGGAGATGGTTCAAAGTAGCGTCACTCACTTGTATGTAACATAGTGAGCGGGTACAGAAGGCAAAATGGGGGGGGGGGGTTGCATTGCTTTGTTTGAACCAGTACACATTGCAGTACACAATACATTGACCTTCATATTTTATGCATATATTTTAGGGAAGCAAGGTGTCCCTTCCTGCTTTTGCTTTCACAACGGTGGGGTAGATGGGTGCGGTTAGGGACCCTGCTCTCTCCTTCTCGGTTTACAGACTAATAACGGCACCAGACCTCCATTCGTGCCAAAACTCCCATGTTTTATGGTAGAGTGTAGAGGGGGGGGAGATGGACTTATAGGAAGTCTCATAAATACTTTGTTTGTGTACTTCCTCAACTAGGTTTTCCCTACCGGGATTTCCATCTCCTTGCAATTAATTGTTGTGCCGTCAAGGCGATATGAAGTGCCATCTTTCTCCTATGTAGGGGCATTTTCCTGGGGAGATCTAATAATAGGCAAGATCTCGGGGTGAATGGGAGTGGGCTGCATGTGACGTTTTGGATTAGTTTGTGGCAGTGGCGTACTAAGGGGGGGTGGAGGGGGCGGTCCGCCCTGGGTGCCACCAGGGTGGGGGGTGCCATGACCCTGGGTCTGGGAGCTGGAGGGGGCTGTGTGAGCTGTGGCTGCACAGTGCCCCATAGTAGTTAGGGTGCCGTGCGGCCAGTAAAGCTCACACAAGCAAACAGCTGCTAAACTGGCTTAATATGGCCCTTACTCGCTGCTGTTAGGAGGTGTAGCAAGATGGAATCTCTGCTTCTCCACAGGCTTCAGAGAAGGACTTCAGGGAATCCAGTCCTCCTCCAGCCCACTGTCTGTAAGTAAGAGTGTGTGTCTGTGTGTGTGACTGTGTGTGTCTGTGTGTGTGTGAGAGAGACTGTCTGTGTGTAACTATCTGCTTGTAACTGTGTATGTGTCTGTGTGTAACTGTCTTCCTGTAACTGTGTGTGTGTATGTGTGTGTGTGAGACTGTCTGCTTCTAACTGTGTGTGTAACTGTCTGCCTGTAACTTTGTGTGTGTTTGCGTGTGTGACTGTCTGCCTGTAACTATGTGTGTGTGTCTGTCTGAAAGTGTGTGTGTGTCTGTCTGTAAGTGTGTGTGTGTCTGTCTGTGTAACTCTCTGCCTGTGACTGTGAGTGACTATATATGTGACTGTCTGTCTGTAACTGTGTGCGTGACTGTCTGGCTATGACTGTGTGTGTCTGTCTGTAAGTGTGTGTGTGTGTGTGTGTGTGTAACTCTCTGCCTGTGACTGTGAGTGACTACATATGTGACTGTCTGTCTGTAACTGTGTGCGTGACTGTCTGGCTATGACTGTGTGTGACTACCTGTAACTGACTGTGTGTGTAATTGTCTGCCTGACTGTCTGCCTGTGACTGTTTGATGTTGCCTGTAACCGTGTGTGAATATCTGTCTGTGACTGTGTGCATGTGACTGTCTGCTGCTGTCGTGTGTGTGTCAATTTATATGTGACTGTCTGCTTGTAACTGTGTGCATGACTGTCTGTGACTGTATGTCTGACTGTCTGCATGTGACTGTGTGCCTGTAACTGTGTGTGTGTTTGTGTCTGCCTGTATGTGTGTGTGTAACTCTCTGCCTGTGACTGTGTTTGTGAGTGACTGTATATGTGACTGTCTGTCTGTAACTGTGTGCGTGACTGTCTGGCTATGACTGTGTGTGGCTACCTGTAACTGACTGTGTATGTAACTGGTTGCCTATAACTGTGTGTGTGACTGCATGTGACTATGTATGTGTGCCTGTGTGTGTGTGACTGGCTGCCTTTAACTGTGTGTGACTGTCTGCCTGTAACTGTGTGTGTCTGTCTGTCTGTAACTCAGTGTGTGACTGTCTGCCTGTAAATGTGTGTGTGGGGCTGCTGGGATTTTGTAGAAGGGGGCAGGGGTTTTGTATTGGGACAGGATCCTTAAAAAGGGGGGATAAGCAGGGGATTTGTGGAAGGGGGTTGCAGGGGTTTTGTAGACAGGGCAGTACAGGATTTGTAGGGCCAGGACATGGGTTTTGTAGGGGGGGCAGGACAAGTGTTTTGTAGGAGGGGCTGGCAGCGGTTTTGCAAAGTTTACAAATTGTAAAAAAAAAAACCTTTAACATTTTTTACAGTTTTTTGTTTTTTTGGGGGGGGATGGGGGGCAACGGGTGCCAAGCACAGGATCCGCCCCAGATGCTCTAGGTATGACCCTGGTTTGTGGACTTCTATCCAGTATTTGGTTAGGCGTGGGCAGCTCCACCAGATATGGTACATTGAGCTCCCCACATTGTGACATCTCCAGCAAAGTGGGGAGGTGGCTGGGAAGATCTTATGTAATCCTGTCGGCACTAAATAGCACGGGTAAAGAATTTTACGGTGTTGTTCGATGTGGGAAATTGATTTTAATAGTTTAAGTGGTCACACAATATAGTATTCCAGGTTGTAGGTGGGAGTGTGCCTTCACATTGTTGTACGTATTTGGTAGGTGACAAATGGTGATAATTAGAGATGGAGCCGTGGCACATGGTCTTTGCCGTGATACACATTTGTTCCCATGAAGTAATCTTAACAGTGTCCCTAGCGGGGCCTGGGCACTGTGTCCCGTCCGTGGACAAGTCCGATTTTAGTTGTAAGTACAAGTATGTGAGGACTGAGGGAGTGCGAATTTGTCTACCAGGCTCGGGTGGTCTATCAATGTGGTTGCCTTGAATAGGTAAAAGAGGTGTGTGGTGCCATTGCGGTGTCATGGAAATGGGTGGAACGTGGGTATAATGAGGGGGGTCGCTAGGGAGAGGCAGTTGTTGCTACCGAGTTTTGGCCTATATTTGTCCCAGATCTCCAATAGGAGCTGGACTTGGAGGGGGAACAAGGTTAGGTTAGGTCTGAGGTGTGTCGGGGTCCAGAGTAGATGAAGGATCTTGTAGTTTCCCATTGATTCTGCTTCCATTGACACCCATTGTGGCCTGGTCCCAGAGGTGATATGTGGGATAGCCGTGGCTAGTACTGCGGCATGGTAGTAGATTTGCATATTGGGCAATGCTAGGCCTCCCGATTTCTTGGGGGCATGTAAGACCTGCAGTGGTAAACAGGCTTTACCTCCTGCCCAGACAAATCTGCCTATGTCAACCTGGATCGTTTTGAAGTGGGAAGAGGGGAGGCGGAGAGGGATAGTGCAGAACAGGTACAACAACCTAGGTAATATGGACATTTTTAATGCTACGACATGGTCTGTCCAGGACAGGTACATCGGTGTCCATTGTTTCAGTAATTGGCTGCACTTGTTCCAAACCGAGACATAGTTCGCTGCCATGAGATTTGCGCGGTTTTTGGTGATCATTAGTCTGAGGTAGCGTATGGAGTCCGTTCTCCATTCAAAGTCATAGGTAGAGGACAGGATGTGTAGAACGAGGGCTGGAATACCTATGGGTATGGCTTGTGTTTTGGCTTCATTAACAGAGTAGTTTGAAACCTGCCCTTAGGCACGGACTAACTGCATTAAGGGAGTCTTAAGGGTTCGTAATATACAGTAGTACATCGTCGGCAAACGCACTGATTTTAATCTGTTTGTTGCCCGTGGTTATGCCCTGTATTGTCTCGTCTTGTCGTATGAGGTGCAGTAAGGGTTCTAATGCGAGGACATAAAGGAGCAGGTACAGGTGGCACCCCTGTCTCGTCCCGTTCGTGATTTCAAAGGCAGGGGATAAGAATCCTGTCTGGGTGACCTCTGCCGAGGGCACAGAGTACAGAGCAAAAATTGTCCTGGTTACCTGTGGAGGGAACCCAAATTTATCTAAAACCTGCTTCAGGAAGGTCCAGCCGAGGCGGTCAAACACTTTTTCCGCATCCTGTGCTAAGAGTAGACCTCTCCGGCTAGACCCTCCTGAGCTCATGCTGCATCAGGGTGAGTTTTCAGGTGTTTTTGAGGCCCTGTCGGCCTCTCACGAAGCCCGCCTGATCGTCATGGATCAAATGTGGTAAGTTTATTCGCAAGGATTTTGGCGTAGATCTTTGCATCAGTATTTAGAAGGGATATTTGTCTGTAGTTTTTACATAAGTCTGGGGATTTGTCAGGTTTGGGGGTCGTTACTATTGTGGCTAATAGCATTTATTTCAGTGGGCAAACAGCCAGAGGTCGTAGCGAGCTGCGGCACCATAGAGGTGCTGACCTTCTTGTAGTACGAGTTAGGGAGTCCGTCTGCACCTGGAGATTTCCCCGGAGGGAGTTGGTTAATGGTTTGTACGATTTCTTGTAAGGTGATCGGCTGCAGAAGCATCCAAGTATGTTCTTCTGATACTTTAGGTAGTGTGATGACTGCTAAGTATTTGTCTATGTCCGAGGGTTGGGTGTGGGTCATGTTATCATTAAGTTTCAGGTTATAGAATTTAGCGAATGTGTTACTAATTGCCTAATGGTATGGAGATCCCCTATTGTATGTAGGGGGATACATGCATGTGTTTTTCTCTGAAATAAACCATTCTCTTGTTTTACCCAATATGACTGGTCTTGTCCACTATATTGGGGAATTTTCAAGCTTCCAGAGGGCTAGAATCACTGTATGTTGTAGCTGAATCAAGAACCAGCGGAGGATTAGAGAAGCGGCGACCAGGGGACACTAAGAGAGCCTAGCAACCCATGACACTGGTGTCAAGAAGTGGGATCCTCCATGCAAAGCAGTCCAGACAGATGTTAAGCTGTAAGTACAGGAACCAGGATGGCAGACAGCTATAGGTACCTGACCATCCTAGCCCTACAGGAGCTACTTGCTCACAGAGGTTACGATCCAGCAGGGCTAAAGAAACATGAGATGATCACAGCCCTGATAGACCTGGACCAAGAAAAGCCAACACTCCCAGCAAATAACCGTTCTCACTGACAGCACAGACAGGACATGATGTGCTCTCACTGAGGGTAAGAGAACACCTGGATTTCTATGGCCCAAATCTGTCACTTGAGCTGGTTGATCAGATTATGGTGGAGGCAGAGAAAGAGCGAGCTAACAAGAACTTGACACAAGATTAGCTAAAGCCACTGGCAGTATTCCTGATGATATGGATCAAGCTAACAACGTGCAGCATCCTTAATTGAGGAAGAGTTCCCGTGCAGAGGATCAGAGAGATGGCCCTGCTTTGAAGGCAATCCCTCAGTAGATGGAGGAGTGCAGAAATGTAGGTGTCTGACCTCAGAGTTTCAAGAGCAACTACAAGAAGCTCTGTTTCAGTATGATGGCACAATCCCAGGAGAGTGTGAGCAGGGTCTTAGGGACCAGATCCGAAAGCCACTCTGGAGCGAGGTTCTCAAGGAGGTACAGGTTCTCCAGAAAGAATCCCTCCCAATCCCAGAACATCGATATCAAGGTCATGCGGATGCCTTTTCTGGGACAGCAGCCCATGGAGGAATGGGTGACTGATCTGGAGAGACTGGTCTGGCAAGAACTGTGTTTGGACAATGGTTATCAGGCTTTAAGGTGGTATGAGGTCCAGCATTACATGTGGCTCACAGACAAGAACCCTCCAGAGGGTGAGAACTATGTTGGCCCTGGCTTATTGTGGGAAGCCTTTGAGGAGTGGACTGATATTGGGAGCTCAGCAGTGTTCCGATTCTGGGACATCTGGGAACTTAAGGGAGACCTGCTGGATTTTGCAGCAGCAACAGACCTGGTATCAGATCTGAACTGCATAGCCAACCAGGAATACGAGCTCGAGCAGAACTATTGACTAATCAACTCTGTACAGCAGCGGCAGAGGGAGTAGCAGAGAGGGGAGAACAGTACTCTCATTCCCCAGTGGCAGTGTGAGCTGCAGGGAGAAGAGATGGTCAGTCTCTCTCCCCAGCAGCAGTAATTACAGGGAGTAGAGACAGATTGTCTCACTCCCCAGTGACAGTGTACTAGGCAGGAAGAGGAGACAACTGGTCTCTCACCCCAGCGACAGATTGTATTCCAGGGAGGTGTAAACTCAGCAGAAGAGTTGACATCAGTCTCTGCCCACAAGTTTCTGAGGCTGACCCCAGGGACCTGTTATGGTCTGGTCAGTGGGAAGCGGGTGAGACTACGGCCGCCACTAACCTTTCCCTTAAGGATGCACCTGCATCAGAGCAGAGCGTTGCCAGCCTCTGCTCTCCCCTTCCCCTGGTTCCTGACCCTAGCCATCTTGCAGGGTCCAGAAGGCAGTTTGAAGTGGAGGCGCGGGCCTCCGGGCACAGGGCAGGTAGCCTCTGCACTCCCCTGGTTCCTAAGCTGGGCCCTGGCAGTCTTGCAGGGCCCTGTAAGCAAATAGGTGTAGAGGCTGAGGGCCGCAGGGAAGAGTGCCGCCGGCCTCTGTCGACACTTGTTTAGGGACGCTGGAAGCCTCGTAGGGCCCAGACACATGATGGCAGTGTAGGAAATTAACGTTCCTTGATATGTTTGTTTTTCACACACCAGTGTTCTAATAATCGAATCAGAGTGTCTTGCAGCTAAAAATTGATATTTATTCAAACATACACATCATCCGGTAATAACAAAAGTCTTTGATCTAACACACCTGGACCAATAGGCAATATATATTCACTTCTAGATCATATCCAAGCTTTATGTTAATGTTTGCCTGCTACTTTAAAATAAGTGGCTATCATAGAAAAAGGGTTGTCCAATCTATAATTAAAGTCATACATTAGATTTAGGCAGTAAAATAGAAGTTACACAAAAGAAGTTCTATATACATTGTTAAATGAATAAATGCCTTTAGAAATGTGAGCCTTGGTAATACACAGGGAGTCTGGCTTGCAAAGCTAGGTCAAAGGTTACAATCAACAGGCCTTCATCCATCATTCTTAACAATAACCATATGTAGTGACGATTCCTATACAATTAAAGTCTGATGCTAGTGTAGGCCTAGATACGGCCCCTTAGTTCCTGTGTTCTGGAAGTAGTTTGAATAAAAAAAACTTATAATATTCATATCACAATGCGAATCCTACAACACATTAAATATTTAAAGTTCATTAAATATATTTCATTTCCCCTCTGATGCATTAGTTATTTTTCTTATTTTTGTTTAAATATAATGCATCATAATTTATTCCAAATCCTTATAAGACTTTAATTTTTTTGGGCAGAAATTTACATCTGTATTCAACATCAGTTGATACCATATACGATTGACTCTTCAAACCGGCCGATAAAGGTGTGTGATCCTTGTCAGCAGGTAGCACGGTCCTCTAGGGCAAAAACATGCACAGTCTTTTAATGCAACTTCATTCCAGGCACTTTATTTGTAAGTTTACATATGAGGCAGCAGCAAATGAAAACATAAATATAACAGGTTTCCCTTTAAACAAAAACCTAACTTGTCTGAGCACTGACTCATTTTGAATAACCCTCTCTATCAGGGTTAAACTAACAAAACATACTGCACCAACCTTATTAGATAGCAACACTCTGCTAGCTAGCCTGTTGCGTTCCTTTCTGCACTCCCAGTGCTCCAAGCCAGCCTTGACTGCTTCCTCCTGCACTCCCAGTGCTCCAAGCCAGCCTTGACTGCTTCCTTTCTGCACTCCCAGTGCCTAGTCTCCTTGACTCTCTATCTGGAGAGAACAGCCTCTATCCCACCTGCTTCCTGGGAGGAAGCCAGCAATCCCTCCCCTTACCTGCCTAGCAGGGAGGGGTTTATTCCCACTGCAACAGCTGATTAACTGCAGCTGAGCAGTGGGTTGGAGACGGTCCAAAAAACCCTGGCCTGGATCTATGTCTCCCCCGAAAACCACTAAACTGTGGAGTGGAGCATTGGCCCACCCTTCTCTCCAAATGCTCCACCCCAGGGGCCCATAACTAAACAAAGCTTTGTGTTGTGCAACACACAAACTACACGTACTTCCCCTGGGGTTAAAAGGCCTATCTGCCTTCACTTTATCACAGGTGGTAATGTTGTCTTAATGAATCGACAGCACTACATCCAAATGGCCGAAAATATTCTCCATGATAAAAATACTTACTAAATTTTATCAGTAGATCCCTCTCAGAAATACCAGAGTGAATACAAGTCTTTGTTGGATAATGCATGTATTTTTGTGCAGAACCTGACCATCTCTACTTTCTATCGCCTTCCGAAAGTGCATAAGCAGTATGAAGTCTTAACAGCACGCCCTATAGTATCAGGATCAAATAACTTTACGAGTAAGGGCAGTATTTACGTAGATAAGATCATAAGACCATATGTGGAGAACTTAATGTCTTATCTAAAAGACACCAAGGACACACTGAGGTGTCTGAGATCTCTAAGAGTACCACAAGGAGCTACATTATGTAATCTTGACGTGGAAGCCCTATACTCTTCTATCCCTCATACGATTGGCATAAAGAATGTAGGCTCTTTCTTGGCTTCTAGAGGAATGGAACATCTGCCATGTACGACTTTTGTTATAAACCTATTACACACAATTTCTTCCTTTTGCAGAATACTTTCTACCACCTGGGATGGTGGGAAAAGGAAGTGGTAGGCTCTGAGGCACTTTCACACAATAGGAAACACGACTTTCTGTGGAAACGTTACATAGATGATGTGCGAATAGTGTGGATGGAAACAAGGGAACTGTTCATGGAATTTGTAAAAATTCTTAATATCAATGACCTCAACCTTAAATTCACTTCAGAAATAGGAAATCCTTCATTGAAGTTTTTGGATTGTACACTCACCATAACTGTGAAATCATTACCACCCTATATAGAAAACCCAAGTCTACTAACAATATGTTGAAGTGGGAAAGTTTTCGTCCCAACTCATTGAAGCGTGGTATTCCGGTGGGCCAATACATGAGGCTGAGACGGAATTGTTCCTCTATAGAGGTCTTTAAAGTGAAAGCAAAAGATCTAAGGGATAGATTTACAGAAAGAGGCTACCCGGGCAGATGTTTAAAGCAAGCCTATCAGAGGGCACTGCAACATGATAGGGAAGTACTCTTGGATATCACTCCTAAACAAAACTCCACAAAACTTATCTGGTGTATGCGGGTTGGGCTGTGGCAAAGAAAATCCTTGGTAGGTTTTGGCCACTTCTTACCCAGGACCCCCATCTAAAAAATGTTATCTCCCCCCCAGTGTCTATTACGGCCAGGAGACGCAAGAATTTGAAAGAGATGCTCATTCCGAGCCATCTGTTGCCTCTAAATAAAACAAAGGGAAGTTGGCTCACGGTACACGGCACATACAAATGCGGCAGATGTGTTGCATGTTGTTTTAAGGATAAAGATTTTGTCTGACTCTACCGGTACAATTCATATCCCTATAAAACAATTTTTCAACTGCAATACCGCAGGTGTCATATACCTGTTAACTTGCAATTGTGGTATGAAATACGTAGGGAAGACCATACGCCCCCTAAAAAGACAGGTAATGGAGCACGTCCATTCCGAAACGTCCCATAGAGACACCCCAGTAGCGAGACACATCAGGCAATATCACAATGACTCGCCGAGATGCATTAAGTTTGCGGGCATCGAACGGGTCTGTATGGGCAAAAGAGGAGGGAACTTGGATCTTATTTTGAGAAGAAGGGAATGCTTCTGGATAAATAAACTGGACACCATGTCACCTAAGGGGCTTAATGAAGAGTTTACCTTTACCCCATTTATTAACATTTAGACCAGTATATTTGGGTCCTAATTTTATTATTATTTACTTTGAAGAACATACTTGAGTGAATATCGTTGTAAACTATTATAAATATACTGTAATACATGGTACCTGAAAAGACTCCTTACTGTTTAGTTATTAGTTACTGTCAGCCTTTTTATATTTTTTGATCTTCAAGATAATGTTTTGCGGTTAGCCGATCAATTCACAAAGGAGTACCCTTTTAACTAAATATATACTATTAGAGTAGACATTATAAAGGAACTAAGTCCCCAGTATGTTTAATACAACCAAGCGCTCCTATAGTATTTGGAATGCAGCCGGGATTCCTTAGTGGTTTATGAGGTGCTCTTTAGTCTCGGGGTAGATATGTTATCAAGGAAACAGTACACACTAGGAGGTTTGAATGATCAGCAACGTAATCTCTCGTACACGCACACAATAGGTGGAGTTTCGCCGTGGGTGTAAAAAGGCGGCACGGATAGAAGGGGAGTACCCTAAGCTTAATGGTGAGTTCCAAGTCTCTAATTTTGGCGCAAACTTTCGTACCCGCCCACCTGCGGCTATTGGAGCATTGAGCTCGGTCCTCCCCTCCCCTCCTATATAAAAAGAACACATTGGAGTCGGTACGGTTCACTTTGCGTTTGATAAAGGCGCTTTAGCAGCACCGAAACGCGTTAGGCGAGATTATTCTTTTCACTCTGCACATTTAGTTTAGCACGGTTTATACATATTTTTTTTTTTTGGGGGGGGGGGGGTTTATTTGTCAGTTCTTATTAGGAGTTTTTGGCAGCTATGTAACTACCAGGGAGTCTTTAGACTAAGTAGCTATATCAGCATTTGAGTCATATTACAATATTGTCTGACTCAATGATGGCGTGTGTTCTTTTCACCGTTAGACTGTAAAATGGAGAGATTGATTACCTCAGGTGCTACTCACTCTAGTTAGAACAAGTTAGTGTTTTACTTCTTCTTCTATACCTTGAGTAGCCTTGCACTTCAAGTGGACTAGCACCTGGTTGAGTGTACATTTTAGTGTCCCCTGTTTAATAGTTGCAGTACTGATGCTAGTGCTACTCCTGTCAGATACTAGACGGGATTATACTCAAGCTCTACTATTGGGACATCTCTCCACATTTTGTAACTGTATAGTTACTTTGTAGCTACAGCCAGCTTGATTTTTTTTTTAGGCGTATAATAGAATTTGTTTAATTTCAAGGTGATCATTGTATCCATCCCTCAGATAAGATTAGCCACCCGCATTAATTTTATCTTACCTCTAGTTTTTTGATGCCGGACTGCTCCAAATGCTTTTGTGACAATTTTTGAGCTTCTCTAGCTCCCCTCTAGGATTCATATATATTTTGTCTTCTGAGTGTTTGTTCATTTTGTATATTTGTAATCAATAAAGTATGTTTTTTATTCTATTTAGACCATTTATTAAGATATCCATACCATGATATCCATGCAGGTCTCTTTGTGCAATAACTACCCGATGCTAAGCTTACTGTCTCAGAACAAGTTTTCTCGTGTATTTCTGTTTTTCCTTCTATTTGATACCAACATACAATTCCTTTATCGTATATCCATGCAGGTTGAATTGGTATTTTATTTAACTTCATTTATTCTCCCAGCACCATGATACCGCTTCTAGAACATTAACACCGTAAGGGCAGACATAATCACCATCGTTTAACAAACAATTTTCTATATTAAGCATGTACTCTTCAGTTATTACTCCCACTAGGATTTTATCATTTTGCTTGTTATCCATTTTTATCCAATTAGAATTCACTATTTTACCCAAATCAAATACTTAAATCTGTTGTTATTAACTCCTCTAATAGGGAGAAAAATAGCAAAAGCACAATTTTTTATTGTGTCTTCCAGACATCCTAACCATTGTGTATGCCAGAAAGCTCTATAGTAAAAACTTAATTTAGGCACTTCGAGAGGCACTTCATAAGGCCATTAATGGTTAAAAAGAATATTATATTTTTGCATTAGTATTGATGTCCATTTGTAAAGCTATACATGCTAAGACTAAAGAGGTATCACTTGGAATCTTTTCCATTCCTACACTGATATTATACTTTTTGTTAATGAGATTATTAATAATGGAAATATCTGTCCTATGATTGTTGACAACTGTTTGCATTTGTATCTTTGATAATAACAACGAAGCATCCTGTGATTTGCTACCTGCGGCCGCTAGTGTACTCATTCTAGATGCTAATGATTCTATATTTACTCCATTTATCATACTTGCTCCTACACCTAAACCACCTAATACTGTATTATACCATTCACATTTTCTTTGTGTATTCACGGGTCTCGAGAAAGTGGTGTCTTGTTTTAACCAATAATAGAAATCTTTTTGTATTCCTACTGTATATTCCTGACATTGCGGGAATGTACGTGTTATGTCCCAGTCTGACATGTTCAATGAATATGTGTATATACTAAATGAAGCCCCAAATAAAGCTTTGTGATCATCATCTTTTTATATTTTAATGGGATCTTTCCCCTCCTGTTCTACAAAATTACAAGCATGTGTTATTCTTTGTTCTGGAGCCCAGTTATCACGAAATGTCATTACTGTAAATGCATATGAAAGCGAAACAGTGTGTCCATTCCTATTTATTAAATGTCTCATAACAAAAATATGTGTCCATAACCATGTAGGTTTTCTAATTTTTGGATACCAAGGCCACATAGTAATTTGGCCTGCACATTTAGCTGGGTTTTGATAAGTAAATGAGCTGTCTAGTGTTTGCTCGAGTACTTTTACTTTAGCATTTGTGTATGGATTTACAAGTGTATCTATTAAGTACAAATAACAATGTAATCCGTCATTGTTAATATTTCTTACATTAAACAAAGTAAGGGTAAGGGTGTTGTCTATACCAGTAAGTACCACAAACCTACTCTTAGTATTATTTTGCATTATATATGTCAAATCCTTTCGTCCGTCAACTGATTGATATGTCATACATGGTTCTTGGTTATAATGAAATATGAGCGTACCAGATATTGCATCCTCAGATGTGTCTGCATTGATGCATCCACAATAATCAACATCAGGAGCCTTACAATATCTCACCTTACACTCATATGGAAAAGCTGTGCATTTAGCAAAGGTATCTCTACTTTCACAATCTAGAGTACCTGTACCTTGGGCATTGATTGTACCTAACATCATCATGATTAATAACAGTATTATGCTGTGCAACTGTATACAGTTTACATTAACCAGAAAACACAATTGGTTTGATTTAGTCCATGAAGTAATGTCCTCTCCAATAGAAAGTTTGGGTAATGGTATGGAGACCCCTGCTGTACATGCATGAGTTTTTCTCTGAAATACAAATGGTCTGGTCCACTAAACTGGGGGATTTTAGAAGGTTCCAGAGGGCTAGAAACACTGTTTGCTGTAGCTGAATCCAGGACCAGCAGAGAATTAGAGAAATGGCGACCAAGGGACACTAAGAGACTCTGTAACCCGTGACATCCCCCACCCCCCTTAACCCACTTTAGCATAGCTATGGGTTAACAATCAGGGTCTAAATTGCAGCTGTCCGCAAGCTTGTTGGGAATCTGTAGTCTAAATGGCCCCATGCAATTCCACCTTCCATCACAGAGAGAGTGAATGGGGATCTACAGTGAGGGCTGCCATTGAGCAGCTGTTAGTCTCTCATTGGCATAAGAGCACCTCACCAATGACACTGTCACTACTGCACCATCAGGGTGTGTGTGTGTGTGTGTGTGTGTGTCTGTCACACTCAATACATGTCTGACAGTCTGTGAATGTGTGAATATGTCTGACAATATGCATTAATGTGTTTCTGAGAAAGTGAGCATTGTGTGGCATTGAATATCACTTTTGAATGTGTGGCATTGAATATCACTTTTGTTTTTCTGAAATATGTTTCAGTGTGTGCATCTGGAATATTTGTGTATTTGTGTGTGTGCATAAGAGTGTGTATTTATGTGTATGTATCATTATGTATATATGTGTGCATGTATTATTGTGCGTGCCTAGAAAAGAAACATGGCTTCAAAGAGGATAATATGTTATGGGCTACGTCATGGAAATGTGACAACATATATAATAATCATAGAATACATATACATTTATCACAACACATTAAATGGAAAAAAGGTTTTATTTAGGCACATAGAAGCAAAAAATATATTTAAACATTACTTTCCAGGACTCCCAAAATATTCTGATTCTGTTAGTGAATGTGGTTAAGGACACAGCTTCAGAAACTTGTCTTGCACACACACAATGTTTGTATTTTTGCTTGTGTGTTCAGCTGTGATTTCCATCTTTTTTATTTATTGCACCAACATATAATATACTGGGTTTTTTTAAGGACAAAAGGGCTTTAATTGCATGTGTTATATACATATACAAATTCTAATTTATAATAACAAAATACAAACAAATGCTAAAAAAACAAAAACAAAACAAAAAAAATACTTTTTTTTTACAGTTTTGGCAACAATAATTAGTGCAGCTTAAGAAAATACATTTTTAATATATGCATTTGTCCTGATTACAGAGTTCTTCATACAACTAGGATTTCAGTAAATTAGTGGTAGTAAAAAAAAAACAAAAAAAACAACAAGGCGTTAAATATGACTTTAACCCCTTAAGACCAGAACGGCGTACTATTACGTCCTATTTTAGGCGGCTCTAAATGCCACCGGGCGTAATAGTATGCCCCCCCATGTAATAGAGCCCCCCCACGGCAAATCTTCCTCCTGGCAGCCCCCCCGGCCATGTGAGAGTGAGGTCCTTGCGAGGACCTCACAATCACATGGCCGGGATAGCTAGCTGCTGCATTGCCAGCATGTGGACTGCCTGTAATTACAGGTAGTCCCCCTGCTGGCTGGAAATAAAATCAAATAAAAGTTAAAAAGTGTGAAAAAAATATATATATATACTTAGATCTAAGTATAAATATATTTTTTTTACACTTTTTAACTTTTAGATATATATATGATCTAAGTATATATATACACATATACATACACACTCATACACTGTCTAGGTGTATTTTACTATTAACATATATATACTTATTTATATATTAATATCAAGTTACACGTAAACTGATATTGATTAAATATATATAATTATTGTTATATATATATTTATATATAATATAAAAAAAAATATGTAAATACGTTAAAAAAATAAAATTTTAAAAATAAATAGATGTGTGTTATTTCGTTCTAACTGTATTGAGATATTAATATATATATATATATATATATATTTATATCAAAATACACTTAGAACGAAATAATATATATATCTATATACATAAATATATACGTATGTATCACTATATATATACCTATATATAAATACAAATATTTTTAAAAAATTATATATATACACATATATATTCACATATGTATATATATATATACATATATTAATTCTACATATATATTTATGTAATATTTTTACATAATTAGGTATCTTAATTAATTACAATTAGCGGGACCTGCCTAACAACCCATGCCGAAAGTAAAGGGAATTTAATTTGCTAGCACTACATTTAACCCTTTACTTTCCAAGACACCATAAAACCTGTACATGGGGGGTACTGTTCTACTCGGGAGACTTCGCTGAACACAAATATTAGTGTATTTTTCACGCACAAACAGCACTTATATTATTACAATATTATTGCTGCGATATTTTTTACTGTTTTGAAACACAAATATTTGTGTTCAGCGAAGTATCCCGAGTACAACAGTACCCCTCATGTACAGGTTTTATGGTGTTTTCAAAAGTTACAGCATCAAAATATAAGGTTTGTGTTTCACTTTTTTCACGTTAAAATTCGCCAGATTTAGTAGCCACTTAGTCACAAACACTGGCCAAAATTGGCGTTTTTTGCATTTTTCACACACAAACAAATACTAACGCTAACTTTGGCCAGTATTTGTGACCAAATGGCTACTATAAAAGACTGGACATACCCCATTTGCAATACCTTGGGTTGTCTACTATTGCAAATGGTATGCCATTATGGGTGTAAATTTCATTCCTGGGCTACTATACAGTCTCAAAGGCAACATAACCAATCTGGCAAATTTCAATTTCAAATGTAACGTGCTATATTTGACCCTGTAACTTCCCAAAACACCATAAAACCTGTACATAGCGGGTACTGTTTTACACGTGAGACTTTGCTGAAAACAAATATGTGTATTTTATTGCAGTAAAAGCAAACAGTATTATGACATTGACAGTTAAAATGTCATGTAGAACTAAAAAAATAAAACAAATTCTTATTTTCTCCCATTTTTTTTTCATATTAAATTATGTTTCATAGCTAAATATTTGATATTAAATGAAAGCCCTGTTTCCTCTGAATAAAATGATATATAATAAGGGTGGGTGTATTTAATATGAAAGAGGTGAATTACGGTTGGACAGACATGTAGCGCAAATGCCAGGTTTTGTTTACATTTTGTTTCGTTCACAACGTGTACATTTGGCTCCGTCCATAACCCCTTAAGGACCGAGGACGGTTCAGGACCTTCATCGGCATTTTTGCCTTGCCGACCGATGACGGCCCTGAACCGTCCTAACGGTCCAATGTACTTACCTGATCGCCGTCGTTCCCCCGGCGGCGATCAGCGTTGCTCCCAGTGTGGGGAGACTGTCTGCAGCCCAGACAGTCTCTCCACACCGTATTAGGACCCCTGTGGGCATGTGATCGCTCAACACAGCGATCACATGGTCACCAGGGCCGGATTAACATAGGGGCTGATGGAGCTGCAGCTCCAGGCCCAGGCCCATGGAATAGGCCCTTTGATTTAAAAAAAATATATATATATATTATTTTTTACATTTTTTTTTTCACACACTTCTCTTAGGGATTCCACCTGGCTTTTATTTTATTGGCACAGCCAGTATTTGAGGCTGCCTGGCTGGTGCCAATATTGCAGTGATACTGGCAATATAAATGCTGGTATTTTTCTCAGTATAAATGGAAATTACTATGCAATACCAGCACTGGCCAGTAGGGGTCGCTGTATGTGGAGACAGGCAGGGATAGGAAGTTCCAGCATATCCCTCCCTGCCTATCTATACTCACTGATCTGCAGGGATGCAGCTACAGAGAGTCCAGACAGCAACTCCCACCCTGCTTACAGCTCAGGGAAGTAAGGGATGGGGGAAAGGCAGCAGGGAGACATGGGGACACTGAGACACTAAGGGACATTGGGAGACATTATGACACAGACACATGGGGACACAGTGTCCCCATGTCTCCCATCCAGTGTCCCTGGTGTCTCAGTGCCCCCTAGTCTCCCAGTGACCCCTAGTCTCCCAGTGCCCCCAGTCTGCCAGTGTCTCATTGTCCCCATGTCTCCTAGTGCCTCCATGTCTCTCAGTGCCTCAAGTGTCACAATGTCCCCAAACTAGTGTCCCTAGTGTCTGTGGCCCTGGTGTCTCAGTGTCCCCATGTCTCCCAGTACCCCTATGTCTCAATGTCCCCATGTGCCCCAGCCAGTGTTTCTAGTATCTTTGTCCCTGGTGTCTGTGTCTTCAAGTGTCCCCTATTTTCCCATTGTGCCCATGTGTCCCAGCCAGAGTCCCCTAGTCTCCCAGTGTCACTGGTGTCTCCGTGTCCCTAGGTTTACCTGTGTCCCCAGGTCTCCTCGTCTTCCTAGTGTCCTAGTGACATGGGAACCCTGGGATACATGGGGACACAGGGAGACATAGGGCATTGAGACACTGATACATAGGATCACTGGGAGACCTGGGGACACGACACTAAGGGACACTAGGGACACTGGGAGACATGGGGCACTGAGACACTGATACATAGGAACACTGAGACCTGGAGTAATCGACACATGGGGGCACTGAGTCATGAGGGCACTGGGAGACATGGGGGCACTGGGAGGAATCCATATTTACAGCAGATTTAAACTAAGTAGTTTTTTGGTGATTTTACAGCATTTTCTCTTATGTCACTCCTTGTGATTTACATCATGTGATGTCACCCACACATAAATTAGTAAGGCCGGTATGTTTTTCCAAGAAAGGTGGCAACCCTAACTACTTTTCACATACTCTTACTTAAGTATGGAAACGTAAGAGGGATGTATGGGAACAAAACTTGTGTGGACTGGCTGACAATGAATATAGTTAAAGGGACACTATAGTCACCAGAACAACTACAGCTTATTGAATTTGTTCTGGTGAGTAGAATCATTACCATCAGACGTTTTGCTGTAAGCATGGTCTTTTCAGAGAAAATGCTGTGTTTACATTACATCCTAGTGATAACTTCACTGGCCACTCCTCAGATAGCTGTTAGAGATCCTTCCTGGGTCATGGCTGCCTAAAATGCATCCAAACATTCAGTGTCTCCTCCCTCTGCATGCAGACACTGAACTTTCTCATAGAGATTCATTAATTAAATTCATCTATATAAGGAGATGCTGATTGGCCAGGGCTGTGTTTGAATCATGCTGGCTCTGACCCTGATCTGCCTCTTTGTCAGTCTCAGCCAATCCTATGGGGAAGCACTGTGATTGGATCAGGCCACCACTTCTAATGATGTCAGCAGACTGCTTGTTTTTATGAGTCTAACAGCATGCAGAGTTACAGCTTCAGGCTTGAATATAGTAGGATTTTGCTATATTTATGGAGGCATGAGGGGCCCAGGGGGGCTAGATGGTGGTGTTAACACTATAGGGTCATGAATTCATGTTTGTGTTCCTGACCCTATAGTGATCCTTTAAGGTAATGCTGACTTTGGTCTCTCTAACACTGTGACATGTTCCCTTTCTTCTACACTCACTACATACAGCTTTTCTCTGTCCCAGACCATATACCAGGACCTTCTGCCTGCTAGTAAGAAGGTAAGGAGACAAGTGGACCAGCCAGTGCTAGGGGACAGTCCTTAGAAAGCATTGAGTGAGCGCATCATTAGATGCATTTATGCCAAGCTCAGGGTGCTGTCTGCATAGTATGCCCTTAGTTGGCCAGCTGCATGATTGGCAGGCAGCCTGACATGCATTCATGCCAGGCTGGCCTTCTAATTCTTTGAGCAGACATGTCCTCTTTTTGGGCATGTTCGCCCCTTTTGGCAGGTTATGTGATTTGTGTCAGTGGCACACCCTTTTACCATGCCCATTGACTTCCTGCTTGACTGGACACTGCTGTTAGGGGTTATGGATTTACTTGAAAGATGAAAACATAAATTAGAGAGAGATTAGCCTAGGGTATGTGTTTTCATATAGCTGCTGTTTTCTTTTTCTCCAGCACCATCTCCATCAGATACATGATGCTTGGGAGTGTTTTACTGTTTTTGGTCGATATGATTCTGTAATTAGGCCCATCATAATTGTCAGCACCAGGCCCACTGGGCTCTTAGCTTATAAGTATATCCTAAACAATATACAAACAATAAATAATATAAAAAGCAATAGTACTTAGCTTATAAAGATGTATGACAGCCTCCCTAGGTCGTTACCCAAACAAGCGACCTATATCATATATAGTATAAACCAAAACAAAGAAGATTCGGGATATGGCTGTGTAAATCTACAGAGAAAACATAAAACAAAACAGTGTGATATTGTTATGAAACACAATATTTCATGCGCAGTAATCTTGTGCACTCACAGGATGTAGATAGTAAAAGCGCTCTTAGGGTGCCTTCCCCAATAAAATGGGGGGCTAGCTGGTATTCCTTATCACCTCTGGATCCTTGTTCCACCAAAAGACATCCACAGGTAGGGTTCAGTAATAAAAAGATTTATTTAGATAAAAAGTGTAGTCACCATTTCAGCATAGGATATAGATAACAGAAAAGTTGTCCTACGCGTTTCGTTCTATAAGAACTTCCTCAGGGACCACAATTAAAAACAATAACAATGTATCAATGTACAATACATGAACATATCCTATACAAATCCCCCCTCCCTGTGTCCTTAAATAGGGCTAATCCCTAAAGTCTATTGGTGGATCCAGTAGGTGTGTAAACCCTCCTTGATTCTGATTGGAGGAAAGATCTTCCTGTGGCAGCTGTTTTTCGTTCATCCATTTTCATAATTTAAAATTCGCGCCTTTTTCGGCAAATACCGGAAGTGGTCATAATTTCCCGAAACCGGAAGTGACGTCGCGGGAATGTCCGCGTTCCACATGCGTTCCACCAGTAACGTCTCCATGGCAACCAGACGCGATCAAGTCATTCAGAGGTCAAATGAAACCAGGACAAATAAAAAGCCCCATTCTGCTAGAGAGAAAACTGTTAAACATGTATAATATATTCAACCATTATTTATATATATATATCTGTTGGATATCACCCTCCTCATTAATCCTATCACACAAAATAGTGTTAATCTCCATATTATACCCAGTGATCATAATACCTCAATATATTATAAGCCAAAGGCTTCATATTATAAAGTGATCATATTTCTTATGTATATTATTTGAGGTTTTTTTTTTTTTTATATATAACTTTATACATTGTTAATAAAAATGGACACCATAATCAATTCATCACCATCTCAGTTAATCTTCAATTTATCGTATTATTATTTGTGCTCCCCATAGAAATCTTTGGAACAACCTATTAAACACATTAAGGTAGTCCATTATTATGATTACAAAAAGGAATAGTGAATTGTAGCTTAGGAAATAAAGTGCATAAAATGACTACTTCCCATACAAACTTTATTTAGTGAATCTACCACATTTAATTTATGCCAGCTTTAAAGATCCTTAGAGCAAACCCATTATTTATATTAGAATGATCAATTATTATATTTTTATTATAGTTTTTTGTGATTTTTGGTCATATAAGACAATAGATCATAACATATAAAAATAAAAAGAAATAAAATAAAAAATATACAATAACTGTTTGACATTTGATATATATATAAAACCTCTCTCTAAATGGGGATTAGCTTTCAACTGTAGAAAAAACCCAAATTAAAGACAAACACACGTACCCTTACTATCTGTTCTGAAGCTTTTAGGCCATATTAATCCAAAAAACAAATTAAATCAATATCTATATTGAGACCCTTAGGTGAGAGAGTTTGTAATTTATGTATCCAGAACGTCTCCCTTTGGGCTAGTCTTTGAACTCTATTGCCCCCACGCCAAAAGGGGTGGACTCGTTCAATTCCCCAACATCTAAAGTCCTTGAATGAAAAAAAGGGACATGATATACAATGAGTTGGAACTGAGTGTGTCATCAGTCTCTTTCTGATATTATTAAGATGTTCTAATAGGCGAACCTTCAAAATCCTCTTAGTCCGTCCCACGTATTGCATGCCACACGGACATTGTAGCAAATATACCACAAAGTCCGTGTGGCAATTTATATTATCTTTAAGTGTAAAGGTCTCCCCCGTGGTGGAACTAAGAAATGAATGTGCATTTTTTTATGGAGCTTTTTATTTGTCCTGGTTTCATTTGACCTCTGAATGACTTGATCGCGTCTGGTTGCCATGGAGACGCTACTGGTGGAACGCATGTGGAACGCAGACATTCCCGCGACGTCACTTCCGGTTTCGGCAAATTATGACCACTTCCGGTATTTGCCGAAAAAGGCGCAAATTTTAAATTATGGAAAATGGATGAACGAAAAACAGCTGCCACAGGAAGATCTTTCCTCCAATCAGAATTAAGGAGGGTTTACACACCTACTGGATCCACCAATAGACTTTAGGGATTAGCCCTATTTAAGGACACAGGGAGGGGGGATTTGTATAGGATATGTTCATGTATTGTACATTGATACATTGTTATTGTTTTTAATTGTGGTCCCTGAGGAAGTTCTTATAGAACGAAACGCGTAGGACAACTTTTTTTGTTATCTATATCCTATGCTGAAATGGTGACTACACTTTTTATCTAAATAAATCTTTTTATTACTGAACCCTACCTGTGGATGTCTTTTGGTGGAACAAGGATCCAGAGGTGATAAGGAATACCAGCTAGCCCCCCATTTTATTGGGGAAGGCACCCTAAGAGCGCTTTTACTATCTACATCCTGTGAGTGCACAAGATTACTGCGCATGAAATATTGTGTTTCATAACAATATCACACTATGTTCTGTTTTATGTTTTCTCTGTAGATTTACACAGCCACTGGGCTCTTAATCTGGCCCTGATGGTCACAATAGGTGTCTGTATATCTACCTGCAGGGGGACTGTCTGTGCTGACAGGCAGTCTCCCTGCTAGTGTAAAATAAAAATAAAAAATAAAGTTAATGTTAATTAAAAATAAAAAAAATTATATATGTGTATATATATATATATGATATATAGACATATATTATATATATATAATATATGTCTATATATCATATATATAATGTCATACTAAGTGTATTTTTATATTAATATGTACTTATATTAATATAAAAATACACTTATTATTAAATTGCACACGTATATATATATAATATATAATAACTATATATATTGTATATATATATATTATTATAAAATATAAATAATAAGTAATTTAAATTAAATTTAGTTTTTTTAAAATAATAAAAATTGAAAAAAAATTATCTATCTAAATGAAATTTTATTCTAACTGTTTTTTAAAATCAATATATATATATTTATATCAAAATACACTTAGAATGAATTTGTATATATATCTATGTATATATAAATAAATAAAAATAATACAAAATATACATATGTCCATATACAAAATTACATAAATAATTATATAAATATGCATGTAGATTTCAAATATATAAATATGCATATATATTTAAATTCTACATGCGTATTTATGTAATATTTTTACATAATTAAGTAATTTTATTGATTGCAATTTGAGGGACCTGCCTGCCAACCTAGGCCGAAAGTCCAGAGAATTTAATTTGCTAGCACTGTATTTTACCCTGTAACGTTCTACGACACCCTAAAACCTGTACATGGGGGGTACTGTTTTTACTCGGGAGACTTAGCTGAACACAAATATTAGTGATTCAAAACAGTAAAACATATCACAGCGATGATATTGTCAGTGAAAGTTACTTTTTTGCATTTTTCACACACAAACAGCACTTTTACTGATGATATAATTGTTGTGATACGTTTTCCAGTTTTTAAACACTAATATTTGTGTTCAGCGATATCTCCCGAGTAAAACAGTACCCCCCCATGTACAGGTTTTATTGCATTTTTGAAGGTTACAGGGTCAAATATATGGGTCAAATATTTTAACATTGAAAATGGCCAGGATGGTTACGTTGCCTTTGAGAGCGTATGGTAGCTCAGGAATGCGAATTACCCCCATTATGGCATACCATTTGCTAAAGAAGACAACCCAAGGTATTGCAAATAGGGTATGTCCAGTCTTTTTTAGTAACCACTTAGTCACAAACCCTGGCAAAAATTAGCGTTCAATTTAGTTTTTTTATTTTTCTCAAACACAAACAAATATGAATGCTTACTTTGGCCAGTGTTTTCAACTAAGTGGCTACTAAAAAAGACTGGACATACCCCATATTGAATACCCTGGGTTGTCTACTTTCAAAAAAATATGTACATGTGGGGTCTTATTCAGAGATTTATGACAGATAATAGTGTTACAATGTCACTATTGATAAATTTTAAAAATGTATGTTTTGAAACAGCCATATCCTACTTGTACCTATAGCCCTATAACATGCAAAAAAAAAAAGCAAAAAAACACGTAAACACTGGGTATTTTTAAACTCAGGACAAAATTTTGAATCTTTTTAGCAGTTTTTTTCATTCGCTTTTGTAGATGAGTAAAAGATTTTTCAAGTAAAAGTCAAAAAACATGCATTTTTTTCAATTGTTCATCATATTTTTTCATTTTTTTTTAAATTAAATTACATGAGATTATATAAATAATGGTATGTAAAGAACGCCCCTTTTGTCCTGAAAAAAACAATATATAATTTGTATGGAAACAGTAAATGAGAGAGCAGAAAATTACAGCCAAACACAAACACCACAAAAGTGCAAAAATATGCCTGGTCGCAAATGTACAACATCGCAAAAAACAGTCCAGTCCTTAAGGGGTTAAGGGGTTAATGTGGAGTGATTTTAGAATTTGGCATGCTTGCCTTCTAAGTTTAATAGCCTTCACAGAAAACATAATTGTCACACAAAATATTATATTTATACAAAGTAGACATCACAGAGTGTTTACCGAAGGGCGAATGGCTTTTTTTCACTTTTAAATACCTGTTTCACTGAAAATCTCTGCTAAAACTTTTAGGAAATTGGTTTGGTTTTCAGAGTTGTTTTTAAGCATGCAACATAAAAAAGTTTTAAATGTATTTCAGAAACCTGATGTGTGCCGCTTCTGTACAAAATACCATGTTCTGTTCAACTACACTTTCTAAATGTAACAATTACCATAATGTAGCACACCTTTGCTACTATCCTGTGAATCTGCAGTGCTACTTATGAAACCTGACCATGTCTGTTTTTTTTTAGAGTGGAATTTTGATATCTCGTTATTTGGCATATAGCAGTTTGACTGTTCAAATTACCCCAGAAGGTCCTACCATTTATGAAAGTAAACACTCCAAGGCATATACCTCTCAACATTTGAAATGGACAAAGAGGGACATTATAATTTTAGGAGTGTGAGTGGGGATTTGACCAGATGTGGGGCTACGCTGCCAAAATGTTATTTAGGACAAGAACAATCTAACTCATTTACAAAGACTGATCTCTGTCTTGTAGTTTAAAAACAAATTGCTGTATTATTGATGTGGAACTGTGCTATCAGTTCAGACACAGCAGGGAGTCTAAGGGGACTGTGTGGGACTGCAGGAGTAAATCAAGGTGAAAGATCTTTAACATGAGGATAAAATGGAATAAAGGGGAGAAAGAAGACATACAATACTACATGGTGTAAGTGTAAACAGCTCTAGGGAGAGACAAGGAAAATGGCTTTGAAATAATAGAGTACAGCAGTCTGATTAAATACATACATAACCCAGCATAATGCTATCACACTCCTTTATTCCTGTAATGTTTCAGTGTGCAAAATGTAAAATGTGCAAAGTTAAAAGATTTTTAAAAAACAAAAAACATACAGCTGTAAAGCACTGGTTCTACGAATATGATGATAATAATAATAATAATAATAATAAATACATTCTGCATGATAGGCAGCATCATACTTATATTATGTAATGGATCAGAAAATACAACTTACTGTACACAAACTAGGTATGGTGTCTCACGTTCCATAGCTGTAAAATATGCTACCGTCCCATGTGCTGTAAATGTCCCTCCAATTACGATATCTCCTTCCAGGTAATATTCATATTCAAATAGATAACCACTGCTGGAAAGCCAACATCCAGAATGCTGTAACTCTGACATAAATGGTGTCACCAACAGAACAAGGAAAAACAGCATTTTGAACAAAAGCTGAAGCCTGGTATCTCTGTGTTTGTTGGTACAGTGACATATAAAGAAAAATAAGAAATATATAAATAAATGGTGCAGCTCTCTATTCAGAGATATGAATAAAACATAATTATGCTCCTGTAGATAAATCTGCCATGAATATGGAAATAATTCAACAGGGGAAAGTCTATATTGGAATGTCTATGTCAATTCACAAAGTATTTGTTTTTAATGTTCTTAGATTATACTTTAGTTAAAGGGACATGCTATGGTCACCAGAAACACCGCAGCTTAATGTAGTTGTTTTGGTGTCTATAGCCTGTCCCTGCAGTCTTAGTACTGTAAACGCTGATTTTCAGAGAAAATTGCTGCCTAGTAACACCTCTAGTGGCAGTCACTCAAACAGCCCCTGGAGGTCGCAGCATCACAGTGTGAAGAACCAATGTTCAGCATCTTCACACTCTGCTTGGATACACTGAATGCTCCCCATAGAGATGCATTGATTCTTTGAATCTCTATAAGGAGATGCTAATTGGTGCAGTGTGGCATTTGGCCATGCATGCACAGTAGTCTCCCCATGCTTTCCTATGGGATGATAATATCAGCCATGGATGTGGTTTAACACTATAGTGTTAGGAAAAAGTCTGTATTCTTGACACTATGGTGTTTCTTTAAATAATAATAAATACGCTAAAATTAATTGGATCGTAAATAATATATTTATATGATAGCAACTTAAACCTTTACTTTGTTAAGCTCAATTTTTAAAGAACACTCCAAGATTCATAAATACATCTAGCTATATTGTTTACAGTTTCCAAAGTGCTTGGTGACCCCCTATTGTAAGGCCTCAAACAGATCAGCTGAATTATCTGTCTGCTAATGAACACATTTCTGCATTGTAGTGTTTAGCTAAGGCGAGCTAATAAAAATTCCTGTCAGGAATATATGGGGATCCTACATACAGGGTGTAATAAAATAGTAAAGTATACTGGACCATAGAATGGCAGGACTAACTTCACAAGGACAGAGAGTAATCAGAAACGAGCCGAGGTCAGGGATGCCAGAAATCAGAAACAGTGAGAGTCAAGTCAAAGTAATACAGAATGCCATAAGTCAATATCCAAGAGAATCATAAAATATAACACGCTATTGGAACTATACAGAACCACCACAATAGGGCAATGAGACATGTCCTGAGCTCTCCTTAAGTACTGTGTTTCTTGATTTGCAGTCACACCCCCAAAACATTCAAATTCAAACATTTTAGTGGGCCATGACGTCATTACCGTCATGACATCACCAGCACACGCCGCGTCAAAAAAGTGTTGGGGCTATCGTAGCCAGCGCTAGAACTGCTGGGAACAAGAGGAGAGCTGAAGGATGTACCAACACACAAAGTACTATGACAGGACCCCACTTTGAGAACCGCCCACTGGGCGGAAAAGACCAGGATGGGAAGGAAAACTGGAATGGATTGAACAAGGAAAATGAGGAGCACGGATGTCAGAACTGTAATCCCAAAGCCTGTCTTCTGGACCGTATCCCTTCCAATCCACCAGATACTGGAGTTTAACCCGAGACATCCGGGAGTCAGGAAGAGAATGAATTTCATATTCTTCTTGCCCCTTAACCTGAACAGAAGATGGGGGCACAACAGGATTGGTAAACCTATCATAAGTCAAGGGTTTCAGTCTGGTTCCTGGTCCCTAACATTATGCAAGGGCCATGAATACAGATGGTACAGGCAATCTACCTATACCTAACCTATTTACCAGCAGAACCACTGTTTAGACCAGTCTGCTCATGCAGTCCAGACCCTCCTGATTTGTACTGCACATCTGGATCCAGCACTCAGCAAGCCTGCGACTGCGGCCACCTCTGCCTCACTTACTGTTCTAGCATCGGTTGTAGACTCCGAATCTGTTGCAGCTAGAGGATTGACTGGGTCTGTCCCGCTCCCTCAGTGTTTTGGGGGCAACCCAGCTCAGTGCAGAGGATTTTTAAACCAGTTTAAAAGATACCTTGAAATGGTTCCCCAGATATTTCCTACTGACAGAAGCAAAGTTGTTTTCATGATTTCTTTGCTGTCTGATAAAGCCCCAGCTTGGGCAAATCCTCCCTGGGAGGCAGAGAGACCCATTATTTACAATTACCCTGAATTGGTGGCGTCCTTTAAAATGGTATCATCCAGCTCACTACATCTCTGCTGCCAAACAACCCATGTCTAATGCACAGGGCACAAGAACAATTGTCGAGTATGCCAGTGAATTCCGTACCCTGGAAGCAGAGGGTGGCTAGAACAAAGAGATTCTCATGGCTGTCTTTTCACATGGGTTCTTTGATGATATTAAGGATGATATTGCAGCCAGAGAATTACCTAAAGATCTCGAGGAACTGATATCCTTTGTCATCTTCCTTGATATCAGTGTCAGGATTACAGAATGAACCAGCACGTAGAATTGTGTAACACAGAGGACTGATAGGTAACGTATACCGGACCTTAGAATGGCCGGACTAACGTACCAAAGAATAGTGAGGAATAGCCGAGGTCAAGGGACACAGAAAGAGACACAGTGATAAGGAAAAGCCAGGGGTCAGGGATGCCAGAAAACAGGGAAGTCAAAATCAGTGCCAAAGTCAAAATACCAGAATAACCAGAATCAATAACACGCTCTCGGACAACCACAAGGGAAACCACAACAGGGCATTGAGCAAGAGGAGTACTGGGCCTGAATAACCCGCCTGTGGATCTGATTGGTTTTAACCAGCCTTTGACCCCAAAGGCAGTTAGCAGGTTCCTATTTACATGATTGCTGCTCAGAACAAACCCTCCTGTGGATTGATTGCTGCTCAGCACAACTTTTCCTGTCAGGACAGTAATGTTGCTCGGCATAACTTTTCATGTCAGAACAGTAAATGCCATTAATCACATTTTTATGTGCAGATGAATACGTGACAATCAGACTCCGAGAGAGATCCTCATTCAGAGAGCGCCTGTGGAGGCCTCCTGTATATTTGGCACCAAGCTTTTCTTCCTCACCCAAGCCTCCCTCACCTCCCATGCCTCCTGGTCCTGAGTCCTCTGGCTGTATGGAGCCAAGACAATTAGGCTTCTCCCACCTCTCTGTTGAGGATAGGGCCTTTAGGAGGAGAGAAGGCCTGTGCCTATACTGCGGACACCAGAGTCACCTGTTAAAGTCTTGCCCGATTCGTACAGAAAAATGCATGCACCTAAGGTACTATCAGGGACATCATCCCCAGAGCTCTATAAAGACAAACCCTTGGGTCCTATAGTCCTCTCCTGTTATCCGTTAATATCCAGGCATTACTATTCTGGGGCTGCAGGCTTATTTATAGACAGTGCCTTTGAATCAGAGCACAGCTCCGCTAGCTTTCGAAGCATGGCAGACCACTACAGCCTACCCACGTAACTCATGAGACCATGTCCATATCTTTGGCTGTAGGGGCTCCACACCATGAGATAATCCAACTCCAGTTGATTTCCTCTCCATATTACCCGGTTGTTTTGGGATACCCTGGGCTACAGAAGCATAACCCCACATTTGACTTGCGCAAATCTGAGATATTATCTTGGTCCCAGCAATGCACATTTTTTTGTCCCTGAAACTGGCCAAAGTTTTGTGCACATTTTCTGCCTCTTTGTTGCCTGCTGAGTACCAAGATTTCCAAGATGTCTTTATGTCCTTATGACTGTGGTATCAAACTCCAACCTGATGGGGTTAGGTGCAGTTGTGGGGGGATAGGAGCAGTAAGGTTAGGGGCAGTAGTGGTGGGTTAGGACCTGTAGTGTGGAGGGGTTGGGGCAGTAGTGGGGGGATAAGGCCCTAGTGGGGGAAATAAAGACAGTAGTGGGGGTTTGTAGCAGTACTGGGGGTGTGTGTGCAGTTGTGAGGGTTAGGAGCAGTACTGGGAGTCTAGGGGCAATACTGGGGAAATGGGGGCAGTAGTGGGTTAATATATATTTTTTAATTAAACAACAAACTAAATGTTTCTTCTCCCCTCTCTTTACCTTATTTTGGTCCAGGAAGGTGGGAATCCTGTTCCCTTGTGGTCCGGTGGGAAATGCAACTCCTTTAGGCCAGCGCCAGGAACTGTATTAGAGCGTTGCCACAGTATCCCATGGCAATGCTCTAATATAGTAGGAGGGGTGAGAACATGGCCAGCAAGTACAGGCCAAGTCCTCCCTCCTCCCACACGGCACCAGGGACGGCCTGTGACCGTGGACCGCGGCATTGGCCCTGGATACAAGTGCTAATCCAGGGCTAGGCCTCCTTCCCTGAAGACCCTGAGAACAGCACTTCCATAAATTGACTTTCTGGGCATGTCTCCTTTATGTACACCACAATGTACAGAGTCTGTTTTAAACCTTCCCACACTAGTGATGACGAATGGCATATTGGGTGCACATGGCAGTCTATGGTTTAAACAGTTTAGGTTGTCAGTTGTTCAATCCCCATTTGCTGTTGTAACATAGACATGCAGCAGTTAACCCCTTAAAACCGGAGGACGTACAATTACGCCCTATTATAGGCGGCTCTAAACGCCGCCGGGCGTAATTGTATGCCCTCCGGTTTTTGTTAACTTACCCGGTCGCGGGCGGTCCCACGCCGGCGATCGCGGTGGGGGGGACTCCCAGGGAGCACCCCCGCGGCAGATCCTTCTCCTCTGGTGCTCCCCGGCCATGTGAGAGTGGGGTCCTAGCGAGGACCCCACAATCACATGGCCGGGTAGGCTGCCTCCTGCATTGCCAGCAGGGGGGCTGCCTGTAATGACAGGTGGTCCCCCTGCTGGCTGGAAATAAAATTAAAATTAAATTTATTGGTGTAAAAAAAATAATATATACTTAGATCATATGTATATATTATATATATATGATCTAAGTATATATATACACATATACATACACACACGTACACCGTCTAGGTGTATTTTACTATTAATATATATATAATTATATATATATATTAATATCAAATTACACGTAGACTGATACTGATTAAATATATATATAATTATTGTTATATATATATTTATATATAATATAAAAAAATAAAAATGTAAATACGTTAAAAAATAAAATAAAAAAAATAATTAAAAATAAATAATTAAAAATATATAGTGTTTGTGACCAAATGGCTACTAAAAAAGACTGGACATACCCCATTTGCAATACCTTGGGTTGTCTACTATTGCAAATGGTATGCCATTATGGGTGTAAATTTCATTCCCGGGCTACTATACAGTCTCAAAGGCAACGTAACCAATCTGGCAAATTTCAGTTTCAAATGTAACGTGCAATATTTGACCCTGTAACTTCCCAAAACGCCATAAAACCTGTACATAGGGGGTACTGTCTTACACGTGAGACTTTACTGAATATAAATATGTGTATTTTATTGCAGTAAAAGCAAACAGTATTATGACATTGACCGTTAAAATGTCATGTAGAACTAAAAAAATCCAAAAAAACTTATTTTCTCCCATTTTCTTCAAATTAAATTATGTTTCATAGCTAAATATTTGATATTAAATGAAAGCACTGTTTCCCCTGAATAAAATGATATATAATAAGGGTGGGTGCATTTACTATGAAAGAGGTGAATTACGGTTGGACAGACATGTAGCGCAAATGCCAGGTTTTGTTTACATTTTGTTTTGTTCACAATGTGTACATTTGGCTCCGTCCTTAAGGGGTTAATCTGTCTACATGGCTGTTTAGTATGTTTTCCCTCCTCAGATAAGTACATTAGTCATTTCAATTTTAGACTATTATAAGTGCTTGGGTTTCTGTTCTTTCTGTTCCTTCAGATCCTCGCCGTCTAACAAATAAATTACATTTAGGAGGTTTGTGTGAGCATTTAGGTAAGTTAATACACGCTATGATGCATTTTACAAACGTGTGCTGATAATGGGTACCTGGCTGTATAAACTCTGCCTGAAGACAGAGAAGAGGCCAATACCCAAAGTAACAGAAAGCTTCCATTGGGGACTTACTAAAGTACACACTTCTATAAAACTGTTTAAAAGCCCGACGCTAAGTCCACGCAGACACTTCCTATGAAGGCATGTCGCATTGATTGCTTTTATACGTGTATTTTAGCACATAAGCATGCTTTTTTGTCAGAGAGTGGATCTTCTTACTGATTTAGTGGATATAAATCAGTATATGAGACCAAGATAGCCTCTCTGTATGAACTGGTGTGAAGATACAGTCTTGCTATATGTGACTGATATTATCTCTGTATATAAGCTGGTGTGAAGCACAATATCAGTGTGTGTCCACTTTATGCTCTATCTGTGAGTTATTATGTAGACACAGCCTGAGTATATGTATCTACTATATGCTCTATGTATAAGTTGATGTAAAGATACCGCTTCATTATATGAATCCAATATATGTTCTATATATTAGTATGACATCTTAACCTCAGTATATGTGAATGATATAAATACACAACAAATATATAAGTGAGGTGTAGAAAGGATATCACCTAACAAAAGGAATTGATACCACCTTAATATAAAAAAAGGATGCGATATCCAGATATCTAGAAGAGAATAAAACTGACATAGGGTAATACCGTCAGCTATCACTTAACCCACAAGGTTTAACCCCTTATGGACACATGACATGAGTGAGATGTCATGATTCCCTTTTATTCCAGATGTTTGGTCCTTAAGGGGTTAAAAAGCACTCACAGGAATATAGAGGATTTCAAGCCCATCAGAACAAAATCAAACGTCTGTAGATTCAGGTAACTTCAGGTGTGATGTATTCGAGCTTTAGATGAAAAATAGAAAAACCGAATATATTGCAGATGGCAAATGTAAAAAAACACAATTTATTAGAGTGCACTTACAAAATGGAAGTGAAAAAACGGGCGTATCTTTGTGCTGTATATTACAAACAGTAAAGGCTGCCTTCGCAAGACATGGGATTCCGAAGACAGTCGTCTCAGACAATGACCCCAGTATGTATCCAGCGAATTTAAAGCATTCGCCAACACATGGGTTTTTTCTCTACAGGGTTCAAATCAGGGGACTGTGATTGCCATTGTAGAATTTTCCAGGAATTCTTCTGCACCTAAGTTGGTTGAATTTGAGGTATGCAATAAAAGTTCAAATAAGTAAAAATTTCTAAAATCTAGTGATGGTGCTACAATCACCTTGTGGGCCACACTACCTCAAAAAGAGAAAGACATAGGGTAATATAGTTGAGATAAAATAATTTAACCCCTTAAGGACACATGACGGAAATATTCCGTCATGATTCCCTTTCATTCCAGAAGTTGTGTCCTTAAGGGGTTAAACATCAGGTGTTGGTCTCACTCACATATACAGAGCCACTTAGTAAGCTGGCTCAAACGTCTTTCAAACTTTTTCATTTTTTCTGTTTTAACTTATCAATTGTTATAATAAATTTTGGTGTAACCCCCTACATTCTGCGTCCTGAATGAACTTGGAGGTATCAGACACAGATTTCTTTGGAGTTCCTGCCAGAAGTCCTTTTAACCATTTATCCAAGCATGAAGTTTGAGCCAGCTTACTAAGTGGTTGCCGTCCTTGCTGCAGTGAAGGGAAGAGCTAACCCAGAATGGGGTACGTCCAGTCTTTTTTAGTAGCCACTTAGTTGCAAACACTGGCCAAAATTGGCGTTCAGATTAGTTTTTTGCATTTTTCACACACAAACAAATATTAACACTAACTTTGGCCAGTGTTTGTGACCAAGTGGCTACTAAAAAAGGCTGGGCATACCCCATTTGCAATACCTTGGGTTGTCTACTTTTGCAAATGGTATGCTATCATGGGGGTAATTCTCATTCCTGGGTCATTCCATACGGTCTCAAAGGCAACGTAGCGAACCTGCCGAATTTCAATGTGAAAAAACTATAAAATGTAACATGTTATATTTGACTCTGTAACTTCCTAAAACACCATAAGACCTGTACATAGGGGGTACCATTTTACACGTGAGACATCGCTGAATACAAATATGTGTATTTTATTGCAGTAAAAGCAAACAGTATTATGACATTCAGAGTTAGAATGTCATGTAGAACTTAAATTTTTTTTTTCTCCCATTTTTTTATATTATATTCATATTAAATAATGTTTCATATCTAAATATTTGATGTTAAATGAAACCCCTGTTTCCCATGACTAAAATTATATATAATAAGTGTGAGTGCACATAATATAAAAGAGGCAAATTACACCTTCACAGACATATAGCGCAAATTCAAGTTTTTGTTTACGTTTGGTTTTGATCACAACGTTTACATTTGGCTCTGTCCTTAAGGGGTTAATATCTAAAGGGAAGAAAATTGAGCAATAATACTGCAGGTGCATGATCTAAACATCAATCTGCATCATTAAATTGACATTGCGGCCCCTAAAGCCCTTTAGAGAGCTGAAAATCTGTATGTGCAAAGAGTGTGTCCTCTTTTATCATATTACAAAAAATGTAGATTTCAACAGAAATCAGCACTTTTATAAATTAACCTTTAAAACCACCCTCTCTGTCAGTCAACCAGTCCTGTTACTTCCTGGTTTGGTTAGCTTTGTGGAACTAAACTCAAGAGGCAGCAATTGCCCAGAGCACCTGAGTGCCTTGCACAAACTTCTCATTGAGCTGTATTGGAAAGTCTGTGATTGGACAGCTACAGAAAGTCCAGAAAGCCTGGGCTTAGGAACAATGTAGTTGTTATGATGTATATAACCTGTTCCTGCAGGCTTTTCAATGTAAATGCTGCCTTTTCTTTTTTTTTTTATTTCAGACATATACCTGGCTTATGTGCTACGCCTAGTGTTTATTGCTTTTAGCCTCTGTATCTTGTCATCATTAATATTCCTCCCCATCCATTATTTTTTTTATTAAGTACAGTGCATATATATTCCTTTCCTTATTAATAATTATTATGCTATTATATCAAGTAAAAATATAAAAAAGAAACACCACAGAATATTAGTGCTAAAACTCTATTCATTACCTCCCACCCCAATCTTTCTGACTTCCTATGTTAGCATTTGCCTAGATAATCTGTTTATCTTCCTATTTTGGAGAGATGGAACACCCTGTTCTGTATGCTGTAGTATTATTTGCTATTCTGTCTGTGACTAGAGCAATCTCGCCACATTGCATTGTAGAAGCCTTTGGATTATGGCCCCATGTTAAAAGACCTCTTTTCCCCTGCAGAAAAGACTTATTCATGCTTTTCTGCCCGGTGTTCGGTAGATTCAATCTACCGAACTAACACACGAATGACTGGACCACCTGGGAGCTGGAGTGTGTCGGCAATTAGCCTCCCAGAAGCTGCGGTTAACCACAGCTTAATTGACGAATACTGGGTGGCCGCCATTCGTATACCGAACATGATGTCGCGGCCATTTTAAACATGCGAACGCACAGCGGTGTTCGACGCCCAACTCATGGAACTGAAAACGGATGCATTTGCCAGTGATATTGGCAAGTTTTTTACTCTCATGTACAAAAATTGGTCTCTCGTGGTAGCAAGTATTGTTTTTGGAGCACTGGGAATGGTTTAATTTTATCCCCCTCTAATAGATCATTCACCTTTTGAATACCTTTTGTGACCCACGATTTAATCGTTAGGTCTGGGGAGATGCTCATCAGCACCTCAATTGGGGCAGAATGGAATAGGGTGTCGGGTTTAATAATGGTTGAACTCCAGGATTTCCAAGCTTGTACTAGAAATTTGGAATTGCGTAGCATATGGGCACACTTGACCGGGGGCATCATGTTGGACCATAAGGAGCTAGCAATGTTGTGTGGACTTATGCATGCATTCTCTAGGGACAGCCAAAGCAGGTGGGGGTCCGTATGTGAGAGTCGCAAAATGCGTATTCCTTGAGCTAGCGCCATGGCCCTATAATAGGCCCTGATGTCTGGTAAACCCAGCCCATTAAATTATGGTATGCCACTCGAGGTGGCTTTCGCTTCCACACATGTGCATTAATGGTACATTGAAATTGATTAAAACATTTGGTAGGCAGTGATATTGGCAATGTACGAAATAGGTAAAGGAAGAGAGGCAGGATCATCATTTTTAGAGAGTTTATGCGACCCAACCAAGAAACTTCTAATTCAGCCCATCTTACTAGTGAAGTTTTTATCTTGTGTAGCAATGGATAGTGGTTTTCTGTTGGAATTGTTTGAAAGGATTTCATCAAATGAACCCCTAGATAGGACAGTTTTTTTTCCTCCAATCAAATGTGTATAGATTTTCTAGCTGGGTCACTACGGCTTGAGGGAGATTTATGGGTAAAGCTCGGGAGTTTATCACTCTGCGAAGCCTTCTGTAAAATCACCATGAGATGGTACCTGGTGCCATACAAGTAATCGCAAATCTATCAGGAGGCATCAGAGCTATGCTGGAGATGCAAAACACAGATAGGCACTATGCTACACACATTTTGGGATTGTCCGGCCCTGGGAGAATACTGGGACCGGGTGGGGAAAATTATCTCTGATACCACTCTCTATAGAAACTCAAAGAAACCAACTTGCTACCTTCTGCATATCATCCCCAGGCTGATACACCACCCCAACCACAAAGTATTGCTCATCATTCTCACGGTAGCTAAGATAAACTTGGCGTTCCACTGGAAGAGCATGACCATTCCCTCATTAGATACTCTCATACAGAGATTGAATACGATAAGTATTTACGAGAGAATGGTTAGCAAAACACAGGGTTGTGTAAGTAGGTATGTGAGAGATTGAGAATGCTGGACCACAAATATTGGAAAGGCACAGGACAGCAATGCTAACAATGAGGAAACTGATAGGAATAAATAGCTTATAGGGCACCACTTTTGTGTGACTTGAATGTCCGGCCAGGTTATAGGGTTCTAAGGCCAGGGTATGTGTCACAAGAACTGTTGCATAAGCAATATCAATGTGAACCTAACCCCCCCCCGTTTTTCCTTTTTTTATTCCCCTCCCTCTATGTTATCTTTCTATGGTATTCTTATGTTTCAATGAAGCTAATAAGGCTACAATTACTGGAGGACAACAGCATAATATGTTTAAGCAAAGCTTTGTTGTCAATCTAGGAAAAATAGTTGTAAATTGTTGTATAGCAAAATGTTACAGTTTTGATATTATATGCATTGATAACATTCTCTAATGACAATGATATATGAAAAAAAAAAGTTTGGTTATTCTTTTAATCTTTTCTATGTTTTTCTTTTTGTGCAGTATGCCATCATTTAGGCGCCAGTCTTAGATTGCAGGGATTCAAGAGGTTTTGCATTCTATTTCCACTGGTGCTCTTATTTCTATGATCCTTCTGATTCTTCCTATTTTTTGCTGGATCTATTACACAGTTGAAATCCCCCATTAGTAGTATCACTCCTTGCTTAATCTGTTCTATCTTCTTAAGTACTTTTGCAATGTAATTTATTGTTGATTTTTTTGGTTCATATATGTTGGCAATTGGGAAGAGTTTGTTAATTTCGCATACCAAGATGATATATCAGCCTTCTGAGTATAATATTTCATGTTTTATATCTAACACTACATTTTTTTTCAAACAAAAAGGCCATAGAGGTGCTTATAATTTTGGGGTATCTTACTGAAGTTATTGTTTTTTTATTGCCTTTTGTCCAATGAGTTTCTTGTAAGGCACAAATTTGTATTCTATTTTTTGTTAAATATTCAAAAATTATCGGCTTTTTGCCAGGTGAATTGATCCCACAGGCATTTATTGATGCTAACTTAATTTTAACTTATCTATCTGTTCTTGGGGTTCTCTCGCTCCATATTTTATTATGAGGCTAAATTCATAGAAATAGTTTATGTTTTCTTCAAGAGCTAAGTAGTTCCAGTGTGTAGGAATCCACTTAGATGCTAGGTTTTGTATGGCACAAATCCCCTGCCATACCTTGTCTCGAGTCATGTATAACATTACTCGAGTAAAGATGCCACTTTGATGAAATCCTCTATAAATGGCTCAAAATTTTTAGTAGTTCCTTGTTCTGGTATTCCTCTGATTCTGAGGTTCTTCCTCCTTGATCTATCTTCAGCGTCTATCAGTTTGTTCTCCATTTGTATAATTTTTCTTTCCATTGCAAAATATTCCTCTCTGTGGGTTCTTTCCCTGTGTTCCAGTGCGTTTAATTTTTCCTCTGTTCCCTGAATCTGTTTATAGAGGCCAGACAACTCTTTCTTGATATCCCTGGTACTAGTTTGCATCTCCTCCCTAAGCCTCTCAAATTGACTATCTAGGTGTTTGAGCAAGTGATCGTACTCCTTCCTTCCCATGTATGTTGGCTATCCTCCATGTGACCCTTATTAATGTCTCACTCTGAAGTATTGTTTGTATGGAGAGATTCTTCCAGGTTTGTTTTGTTTCCTGGCTACTGTGGCAAAAAAAAGGAGAGGTGTTTATTTATTTTATTTTTGGGTTTTCTTTCTTTTCTTAATTTCCTTTTACGAGCCGTCTCTTGCGGAGATCATTCCTCGCAGAATGTTGCTCCCGCTGATGTCCAGACTTCCCGCGGCACAATAGCTGACTCCCGGGGAGGACCTCCTCCTTTCTATTGCTGACGGTGTTCCAGCTGTCACATTCCCCACCATGCCTTCGACAGACCTCATCCCTTCGACAGACCTCGGCCACGCTCCACAAAGATGTGCGGACCCACAGCATTACGTCATCGCTCCACCCCCACTCCCTCTCAAATGCTGTCTTTTTAGAGAAAAGTAAAATCACCTTTTTACTAAAAATATAGGGGTGCCAGACATCTAAACAACAATTTCAGGACTACTGTGTAAGGAATGCATGTTTGTGATATATTCATGTTGTAGTTTCATCACCATCATCATTTTTGTGATTCAGAATTGTATATTACACTTTAGTGTTATACTTTTGATCACTAATAAAAGATAAAAACCTCTGACAGTCCCAGGTATGGCTACACATGTTAAGTATAGCAAACCGGCAGAATTTAAAGTGAGTGTAACACAGTCTGAAGATTAATATATCCAGCTGAAGTGTAAAAGATCCATATTATTATAACTAGTGAAGCCGATAAGATGGATGTAGAGAGAGCTGGATAATGGAATAACGGTAGTGTAGGAGTAGCTTTCTTTTCTGCCTTCCAGCATTATTGAGATGAGTTTCTATCCAGTCCCAGGCTAACCCAGAAAAGGTTGCAGATCTTGGGTGCCAGGACTTGACCAATGTCTCTGAATCTTCTAATGTTGGAACATGAGACTGAGAAATTATGAAATGTTAAAGATAGGCTATCAAATAATACATATTTATTATGTCTCTAATTACAGTTTCATAAATATTACCAGTAGTGCAGAATATTTTATAACTCTCTATGATATATGTGGTTAATTAAAAATTCAGGGATTGTAAAATTGGTTAATCTAGGAGTAGAGTTCACAGTGAATCATTAAAACAAAAACGCTATTAATATTCTTAAAAAATCAATAGAAATATTCAAGAAGCGCAAAAATACAATATTGTCACATATAGATAATAAACATATTAAACATTTTATTAATCTTATTGAAGTCTAAAAATATATTGGATAACAATAACATAAAGCAATGCTTAGTATTATTAATGTTCTATATAGTGTGCACACTTCTATATAATATAGCAGGAAGAAAGGTATATATATATATATTTATCCAAATTCTGGCACTCTACCCAAAAGTTATGTAATAATATTCAAAATAACACCAGGGTGCTTCTCTGGATATATATATATATATATATAAACAATGCAAAAATGAGAGCACTCACTGGATTTGATGAAAATAAGATCTTAAAAGCTTACCCAAGCACCAAGGTGAACCCCTTTCAATTCTGCACACCCTGTGTAAGACGCTGAGTTGCGCCCGGCCCTACGTACGGAATGACGTCATGTCATGTGATATCAACGAACACTGTTGCCTAGCGACAACATCAATATCAAGAATGTGAAAGTGCCGGTTAAAAACATTCACGGAGGATCTACAGATGTATCGTTGCATAGTGGTAGCAGAAAACCAGTTGTATGTGTATGAGGATGTTTACAAAATATACAAGTAAATCTGAATATATATATAAAAAAAAAGTGCATATATAAAAAAATCTCTATGTTCTGCTGGCTCATAAACCAGCCGGGTTATGGGAGAGAGGCACTGTGTATTCTGTGTGATATGGTATGTACGATGTTAAATACATAAATAAAATGGATCAGTGTACAGTAAATGTGTGCTATGAAACAACTATGTGAATGCAAACATGGTATGAAATGCTCTGTGTGTGAAGTTAGAATTGTAATGAGCCATAAAGATGATCTAAAATCAAACCAGAAAAACAACCAGAAATAGAAGAGAAAAAAAAAGAAGAAACCCCAAACAACTATGTGTGTGTCATGCAAGCCTAATTGTGAAAGCCGTGCTGTCCGACACAGGTATCCTAAGTCTGTATATTGTACAACACTGGTCTTCTGCTACCACAATGCAACGATACATCTGTAGATCCTCCGTGAATGTTTTTAACAACCGGCAACAGGGTTCGTTGATATCACATGACATGACGTCATTCCGTACGTAGGGGCGCAACTCAGCGTCTTACACAGGGTGTGCAGAATTGAAAGGGGTTCATCTTGGTGATTGGGTAAGCTTTTAAGATCTTAAGGTATATATTTATTGTTTGATACACTGTTTGGACATCTTGATAAAGACCACGAGACGGTCGAAACGTTGATTGGTATGTTCACTATTTGAATACTATTTGAATTTTCGTCAAATCCAGTGAGTGCTCTCATTTTTTCATTGTTTATATATATATATATATATATATATATATATGTGTAGAAAAGCATAGAAATAAATGGTAAATAAAACTGAGCATACAGAATATAGAAAAATATAAAAAATATATATAAAAATATGCAAAAGAACCAGAGGAACGAAAAATAAAAAGGAGTCCGACCTTATATTGTAGCAGACAGCTCTCTGTTAATGATGCTGTGTAACTTTCATCTTCCTGTGGCTGTGTAAGCAGAAAGCTAGATAAGATCCAACTACAAAAATAAATCTACCAAGAGCAGGAAACAGAGTCCAACAGAAAATGTGCAAAGCTCGACAAATAAACTCTATCTTCAATACTTCCAATGATCTTATCTCCACAAGAAGAAAAAGTACTGAAATATGGCTTAAAATTTGCACCCACACAACCACCTAACCATTTCTCTTTTTTTATCCATGTACAGAAATTTATCCGCAAGCCTACATTTCATAGGTCTTTTAACAAGTGCAATTGTACTAAGCCTCCAGAGAAGAATACACCATGGGGTTATTCCAGTGATTTATCCACCCGAGAAATAGAAGGTATATGCTTATTAGAGTCCCTACAATTGGAGGAAGAAACATCAGGAACACCACATGAAGTCATTCACCCTAAATTTAGACCAACATCTGCATTCTATCCAAGCAATGTACAAGGGGAATATATTATCCAGAACATTAGCCTTGTTCTAGAATACAACTACTTTCTCTTTGGTAATCAGTATTAACTACAAACAACTGCAACAGCGATACAACTACAAAACTAGCACCATCATATGCAAATCTAACCATGGGATGGTGGGAACATCAGTACATCTGGAATAATAATCCATTTCAAGACCAATTAATTTTCTATAAACGCTTCATTGACGACATCATAATAATATAGTGAGGTAATGAAGAAGATTTACTCAGTCTTGTACAATATACCAACTCCAATTTCATGAATTTGAAATTCACCCATGTAGTAAGCACCACCAATATTAATTTTTTGGGATCTCAATATCTTTGTGGATGACAACCAAACCCTCCAAACTGGTAATCATCGGAAAACGGTTGACTGTAATGGTTTTTTGGATGCCAGAAGCACACACCATCAAGGTTGGATTCATAACATACCCAAAAGCCAATACATACGCATTAAAAGGAATTGCAGTAGACCTCAAGAATTAGAGGATGAGTTTAAAAACCTCACCAATAAATTTGTCCAAAAACATTACAACTATAACCACTTACAACAAATGTGTAATGAGGTCTGAAATATGGATAGAGAAACTCTCTTACAAAATACAAAATCCAGAACATAAAGGAACAAACAATTTCAGTATAGCGAGGAAAATAAAACACTGCCCATTTTTGTAACCACATACAACTCGGTGACAACTGACATCAAGAAAATTATATGGAAACACTGCCTATTAGCAGTCAGGATAAGGCCATGCACACCAATAACAATAAGCCACGAGTAGTATTTAGAAAGAATCGAACCATTAAGAATATGGTGGCACCAAGTATGCGACATGCGAATTAGGGCTCAAATGAACTTCCCAGGCATTTACCATGGAATGGAACATATAAGTGGGGAAGAAAAAATTGCACCACCTGTTCATTTATAAAATCAAGGAATAAATACTTATCTTCAAACCACAATAATGAAAATAAACAATATGAAATTGAAGGATTTATCAATTGCAACACATCATATGTAGTCTATCTCATGGAGTGCCCATGTGGCAGATAGTGCGTAGGCAGAACATGTCGGAAAATGAAGACAAGAATATGCGAACATATAAGGGTAATCAAAAGAAAATGTACCAACCATGGAGTCCCGCTCCATTTTATGGAAGAACATAATGGGGACCCAAAAGATCTGTCGGTGAAGGGAATAGAAACCATCAGACCAACTAAAAGAGGCCGAGACAGACTAGAAATGCTCAGACAAAGAGAATGCTATTGGATCTTTAAATAAAGCACACTCTATAATGGAGGATTAAATAAAGATTTGGATCTAGCAGCTTTCCAATAAAATGAGTTACATCATATTCTAATTCTGCCTATAAATAAACACCAGTTATATAACACATATTATTCTTTTATTTTTCGTCACATCTTTCCTATTCTCCGAAATTCATCATATTATATGTATATGTTTTTTATATTTCCCCAAGTTTTACTAGAATATACACGTTGTTTTTTTTTTTGTTTTTTTTTACAAACTTATATTTTCTATATGCATTTAGATATATTTTAATATAAGGACCTTGTAAGTAACTAAGCATATAGCAATTAATAGTAAAATCCACAGAAAAACATGCTTTCTTTTACAAAGATTCCATTGATTAATAATAATTCTATGTGGGAATAACACTATGTACAGGTGCTTATATAGAATATAGGTATCTCATCTAAACCAGTAAAAGGCATCTAATGCAACTACTAGCTTTTTAATACATAAGAATATTAACCACAGGTAGCCAGTACTGTGGTTTGGATTAAACTAAATGTATGTATCACTTTTACAAAAAACAGCTAAACTGGGGGAAGCTAAAGGATCACTCACGAAGGGGTTAACCCATGCGCCCAAGCGATAATGATAAAGAAAAAAGAAAGAGGAGTGACCTAATGATTAAAATTTAACTTTTAATTAATTCATTAAAAATGATAGGTGTATAAGGATAAATATCCAATAACAAAATTCTATATGTAAAGAGTCAATATAGAAGATAGTTCTATAATACAATATGTAATATTTCCCACTAATGGAAAATGCCCCAGAAATACCATAGTGGGGGCAAGAAACCAGTGGAAAAATATATGTGTAAAGAATTCTATATAATGACTCTATGCTAAAAACAACAAATAATATAATTGGGAGATTCTGTTCTAAAGTTTTCAGAAATCCAATCCCAAAAAGAGTTACAAAGTAAATAATTGTATTATACAAAGAAACTGATCGTAAGTAAAATATAATGTAACAATTTTAGAACAGCTAACAGTACTAATAAATGTAGGCTAGTCTTGTGATTCAACAAAATTTCAGTATGCCGGATAATGTATTTACACCAATACCCAAGACTGAAATCGTCAAATTGTTAAACATTGGAATAAGAAAAATATAGCTTGCCTCTATGGAGAAAAAACTTAGCCGTAATTGCAGTGGGAGCAATAGAGGAGTACTAAGTCTCAATTATTAAACCTATAAGGAGGAAGGTGTTCCTGGAATTTACATGTCCTCTAATAGTAAAAAAACAATATTGCTATAAAGTGCATGAACGGCAAATATGTACTCAGAGACCGAAATAGAAATGTTATCTTAGAAATGTATAACGGTCGTAATGTTCTAAAGGTCGAAATTCCTCTAGGTCCCTGAGTGCCCCTGACGCGCGTTTCTCCATAGAGGCAAGCTATATTTAAGAGCCTGAGGATACCCTGACAAAGAGCTACCTGGCCCAAGCTTTAGAGGCCCTCTCTCAAAAACTGATAGGCTCCTGGCAACACTCCATGGACTCTCTCCGCAAGGATGTACAAGAAATTGGCAAATGTGCATCCCACATGGAATCCAAGATGGAGGAAGTGGCAGCAGCAAATAACGACCTGGCCTCACATGTAGAAAACCTGGAGAAATTTTTCCTTATGTAATCCAAACAGGCTGACATGGAGGACAGGACGTGGCGAAACAACATATGCCTGCGGGCGGTGCCGGAATCTGAGCTCCCCGCAGACCTGCAGGCGTACTTGAGATGCCTACTTCAATCTTATGCCCCTGAGATACCTGCTGATATGCTGCTAATGGACAGGGTGCACAGGGGGCCTTGCCCATGCCATCTCCCTGACTCCTCATCCAGAGACGTCCTACTACGAGCACATTATTATCATGTCAAAGACCACATTCTACAAGCCTAAACCGCAAGAAGAATACTCAACAGTCCACCCTCAAAGCCATACTATCCCCGGAAGATGGGAATCCGAAAATTGAAAGCATGGGGCATCAACCACCAACTGGAAACTACACCTGCCTCACCTGCGGGAAGACATCGGCTGGAATGGCACACAGTTCCAGGCAGCTGCTAGCCACAACTGATACCACATGGAGGGACACTTTGCTACATACCCAGACTGTAATCAGGCATAACGAATCTGAAAGGGACTAGCGAGACTCCCACTCCCCGCTCTTATATGTGGCCACTTGGGCTCTGACTGACCTCGCCACACTGGGGCACCACACCAATGTCATTTTGGAAATTTTGGCCCTGGTGGTGACACTGGCTGCAGAGACCATAGGCAAGCAAAGAACTGTCAACTAGGATATGACATGGCCCTAGTCTCCGGGACTGTATCCGCTTATGCAGACCTACAGTTGGTAACGAAGCCCCATATCGTGCGAACACGGCCCTAACCAAGTTGCAATCCGCTAATAGGGGGAGGCCATGGTCCCGGCTTCTGGGATTCCAGGAATCCGGGCGCGGTAGGAAAGAATGGATTTGAGACTTACCTTGCACGAAGGTGGGCGGTGGGGCCCCAGGTACTTTCCTCCTGCCATTCCCCCTGATCACAGCTGGGGGGGTTTGGCGGGATGCGTGGGGCCTCCCACGGCCCAAACCGGGGAGGGTATGTGCAATGGGGCCAAAAGTAAATGTATGATGCATGACTACTGCTAATTATATCCACTAGACTGGTGAAACCTATGAGTGGCCACTAAAACCAACCAGGTGCCCCGACTTGGACTACAAGATGCCCCAGCGGAGTGGGGGGGGGAACCGGGGAGGTGTGACACATTGGTGCCCAGGTAGAGGGGGCACGGTGGGAGGCAACTTACCCTTACCTTTCAGAATGCCCATAACGGATTTGAAAGGTCCGCAAGAACTACACTAAATGACGTGCAAAATGCAGTAACTAAACCTCAAAACAGTGGCCCTTCCATGTATGGTTACCATCTAAGCTTAAATTTATGTTCACAGCAAGTTCCATTTACGTTAAGACACCTCTTACCTATTGTTCTGTTCAAACTGAAAGAAACAGTATAGCTCATACGCCACACCACAGGAGACGAACCGTTTCCGGACCCCACGGTGTGCAAAAGCCGCACCAATTCCCTATGTCAGGGAATCTGTAAATATCTCCACCCTACCATTCCCCTCACCATCTACCCAATTTTATGCCCCACCTGGTCGAGGCAGACCCAACTATGACTCCAAACCACTAACAAAACACAACATGCCCATGACTACTTCCCTAGCAGACACACAACCCACTCAACATGAAGATACAAACTATTAACGCGCGCGGTTTGAACACACCGCACAAACAACGTGTTCTTATATAAACTGCCAGAATAGAGAAAATCAACATACTTTGTGTCCAAGAGACACATTTTGTGCAAAGGCTCCCATATTCGCACAAAGCGATTTTCCCACACAATATCATTCCACTTACTCCTCTAAATCCAGGGAAGTCTCTATACTCCTGCACCGTTCACTCTCCTTTGAACTACTTCAACTTAAAAAGGATGCTCAGGGCAGATATATTATAATTCACTGTACTATACATGATGTTACATACACAATAGCCTCATTATACAGCCCCAACACAAACCAAAGGAATATTCTACACAAAGTTCTTTCTAAAATCCCAAGCCCAAAACTACAACATTTGATTCTATGCGGCGACCTAAACCACATCCTAGACCCACACCTGGACACATCAATCCCAGAAAACACCCAGACACATGCTTCCTTCAAACCCCTGTTCTTATTCAACATCTATGACACATGGCGCACGGCACACCCAAACAGCCACGAATACACACATCACTCCCAAGTCCACAACACCAGCTCACGAATTGACTATATCCTATATCAGCCAGCAACCTCCTTCCTTCAACGACAGACTGCCGAATTGGTGACTTGACATGGTCAGATCACGTGCCCACAACCCTCACTTTACAGGATACATTTCCATTTTGGGAACCACACCCTGGAAACGAAACGATACTATATTACATGACCCTGCTATCAAAAGCTCCCTAGAGAGGAAAATCAAACACTACTCTGAGGCGAACTGCACTCCTCACACGCAACTTCAAAACGTATGGCTAGCCCATAAGGCAGTAGTACGGGGCCTACTTATTAGAGATGTCCCGAACAGTTCGCTGGCGAATAGTTCCTGGCGAACATCGCATGTTCGCGTTCGCCACGGCGGGTGAACATATGCAATGTTCGGTCCGCCCCCTATTCCATATGATTGAGTAAACTTTGACAACCCCCCCACCCGCTGCTCAGGGGTGGGGGCCGGGGGGGAGGACCTTAGTTCCCCCCCCTTTTTAGTATTTAGGGCCCCCACCCACCGCTCAGGGGTGGGGGCCAGGGGGGAGGACCTTAGGTCCCCCCCCATTGTGATTTATTTGCCCCCACCCACCGCGCAGGGGTGGGGGCCAGGGGGAGGACAGTAGGTCCCCCCCTCATTATTTGTATGGCCCCCACCCACCGCGCAGGGGTGGGGGCGGGGCGTGGGGGGAGGACAGTAGGTCCCCCCCCTCATTATCTTTATGGCCCCCACCCGCTGCCCATGAGTGGGGGCCGGGGGGAGGACAGTAGGTCCCCCCTGCTCATTATCTTTATGGCCCCCACCCGCCGCCCAGGGGTGGGGGCTGAGGGGGAGGACAGTAGGTCCCCCCCCCTTATTTTTATGGCCCCCACCCACCGCGCAGGGGTGGGGGCGGGGGGGAGGACAGTAGGTCCCCCCCCTCATTATCTTTATGGCCCCCACCCGCCGCCCAGGGGTGGGGGCCGGGGGGAGGACAGTAGGTCCCCCCATTATCTTTATGGCCCCCACCCGCCACCCAGGGGTGGGGGCTGGGGGGAGGACAGTAGGTCCCCCCCTCATCATCTTTATGGCCCCCACCCACCACCCAGGGGTGGGGGCCGGGGGGAGGACAGTAGGTCCCCCCCCATTATCTTTATGGCCCCCACCCGCCGCCCAGGGGTGGGGGCTGGGTGGAGGACAGTAGGTCCCCCCCCCTCATCATCTTTATGGCCCCCACCCGTCGCACAGGGGTGGGGGCAATAGTTTTTTTTTGTTTTTTGTTTTTTTTACAGTGAGCAGCCACTGGCTGCTCACTGCTTACTAGACATGCCCCTACTCGCTGCATAGCGAGTAGGGGCAGAATTTACTAATACTAAGTAATCTTTACTTAGTATTAGTAAATGTGGCTGAAAGACCAATTTAGGTCTTTCAGCCTTTTAGTACATAGCTCTCTAATACCGTGGGAATTAGGGAGTTATCTACTAAGCGGCTGCAAGATGCAGCCGCGGATCGGAGTTTGCATGCCACAGTCCAGGTGTTAGTCCCCTTGAAACAACTTTTCCATCACTATTGTGGCCAGAAAGAGTCCCTGTGTGTTTTAAAATTCGCCTGCCTATTGAAGTCTATGGCGGTTCGCCCGGTTCGCAGGTTCGAAAACATTCAATATCATAAACACAGGCTACATGCCACCCAAAATGCTGTCAGCCCACATTGCAACACTCCCTAAGCCAGGCAAACCACCCAACAGACGCCAAAATCTTAGACCTATCTCTCTGTTAAATACCGACACGAAGCTCCTGGCAAAAAACTACACAAATAGGCTCTCAAACATCATACCCTCAGTGAAACATAGAGACCAAGGAGACTTTGTGAAAGGGAGACAGGGCTCAGATGGCACTAGGAAGCTGTTAAATTTAATGTCGGGTGCGCAAGCCTCGGGAAGACCCAGTGTATTCCTCTCATTGGATGCTGAAAAAGCCTTCAACAGGGTGCACTGGAGCTTCCTTAGACGGTGCTGCAGAAGTTCAACTTCCTGCCGAACTTTATGTCATTGATATCTGCACTGTACTCGGTCCCATCAGCTAGTGTAGCAAATAGCGGTTTTAACGGATTTCAAGATCACTAACAGGTCACGCCAAGGATGTCCATTGTCCCCCATGCTGCACATCCTGGTTCTTGAACCTTTAGTACAGCTTATATGGGTGAGTGCAAACATTAAAGGGATACAGACAGGTAATATCGAACACAAACTCACAATGTTCGCAGATGACATCATGCTGTCACTCGAATCTCTGGACACGACACTCCTGCAACTACATGATACCCTCACCAAATATAGCGCTTGCTCATACTACAAACAAAACATCATGAAAATACAAGTGATGGGCATGCATATACCGACCCACACCTTACACAATCTAAAGAGAACCTACGCATATGAATGACACACTGACCACCTAACCTTCCTGAGGGTGGTCTTTATGGCAACTTCCCACACATTACCACTAGCTAATTACGTCAAACTAGCAAATAACCTAAAGAACCAAATCATGGGGTGGTGGGGAAAGGGTGTCTCTTGGTTAGGCCACATAGCAGAGACTAAAATGATCCTCCTCCACAAACTTCAGTACCTGTTCCGCAACCTACACATCAAACTCCCAAAGAACTTTATACCGGACACACAGAAAAAGCTTAACACATTCATATGGGACAACAAAAAACCAAGAGTGGCAGCGTCCATGCTATACAGGCCCTTCCGGAGGGGAGGCATGGGCATTCCACACCTGGCCACATAGTACTCTACATCAATTCTTAGCCCGGTAATTATGGAATTCCACCAGGAAACACCGCCAGTATGGCTCCAATTGGAAGCTGTATATACAGAAGGACATGACATTACCACGCTAGCTTGGATACCACACCACATCAGACCAAAATACAGAGACATGCTGCTCACTACTAGGTTAACTATCCACATGGGATACACATAGAACCAAAACGTGGCAATCGCCACATCCAGTGCCAGCTATGAAACTTAAAGCCCTCACAACACTCATACTAAACTTTAATGCCAAAGGGTGGTCTACACATAGCATCACCTCCCTGCACCATATTTCAGACAAAAATAAACTTCATTCCTTTGCACATCTGCAGACAAAATATAAGGTGCCCACTACACTGAACTTCTCATACATGCAAATACAGTCATGGTTCAACAAACATCACCTTTCAAGCACATAACTTAGGCAGGAATGCCAATTATCAGCTATTGAGAAGTTATGTATACAATGCAAACCACCCACTAAGCTAATGTCCCAATTGTACCATGAAGTTATCCAAAAGCTCCACACTACAAAACTCTCATTCATCACAGCCTGGGAAACGGACTTCCAAAAACGACCGGAGGAACCCCAGTGGTCCCGTATATTTCTAGCCAATAAAAACCTCATGCTATGCACCTCACATGTAGAACTGACCAGGAAATTGCTATATTGCTGGCACCTAGGGCCAACCAAACTGAAACACATGAACACCCACAAATCGGACTATAGCCCCTTTAATTTATTGTTGTTGAGAGACCCTATTTGTGGCTATTGGGACTTTAAACAATGAGTCTTGGAACTCCTGAACAATGGAAGGTGACGACCTTCTTGTTTGCATGGGCTAAAACCGCAAATTGACTTCAGGGGGACTGGAACTATTTTCAGCATGAAAACCTCGCAGTTCCTGGTCCGTCCTCCAATGGCACTTAGCCGAGAAGCTATGGAACTGTTTTGTGCATGAAATCCTGGGTTCGCCTGGGCAAAAATATGACTTCCATAAAATTTCTGAACCCCTTATCTAATCTTGGTAATTTTTGGATATGTTGTTCACCTATATCAGGGCTATCAGGTGATGTACGTTATGGGGATATGTTGTGTTTTTGGGTACTTATTGGACTTTATAAACATATGTGTGCTTTTCTGCCTGTGCATAATTAGGTTATTATATTATCTACCTTAATTGTATCACAGGCAGAGGGGAGGGATTGTGTAATGTATGTGGGAGTGTCATTCATTGTTGCAATGTTTTTATTGGCTTGTATGTTTTGTGTCCTGTGCCCCACAAGGTCCACCTGGGCATCAACCTTGTGGGGAAAACTGTATAAAAGGCCAGTGTGTCCCATTAAACTTCACATTCCTGCATACACTCCAAAACTGTGTGTCGTCCTGTTATTGGAGGGAAAGAAGATTTGCTCCTGTGTCTGCTGTTCCAGCTTGCAGGAGATTCAACAGCGAAAGTCCTTGTAAGGACTAGAGCTAATTCCCTAGTACGCTAGTTCGTACTCTCCCGAAATCCTAAGGTCATGGGAAAAAGACAATCGGTTCGCCATACACATTCCCAAACATCAGTGGAGACTTGATGAGGGCTGCAAATGTAATGTTTTATTCTGGCCAAATGTCCCACTTATATACACAGGCCCCCAGCATGGGGTCTCAAGCAAACACATAATAAAATACGCCCAAATCATTCCCACAACATGTCCTGGAGTCTCTGTGTCTGGGAGTTAATTTAGTGTACTTTGCTTAAACAAATTATCTCCCAGGCACTAGAGGTACAAAATATAAAGCATAAAATACCCCAAAACATACATAATATTAATAGGGAACCCCACAAATCTTTTATCCCCAAATAGCCTGGATCTGAGTGCTCAAAGTCTCCAAATAGCGCTGAGGTCCCACGAATACAGCCGAATGGCCACCGTGGTAAAGTTTTGACTAACGGCACACGTGGAGTCTGCCCAAAATAATTCCATGAGAAAACTGGTAGTGGTCGGTCACTTTCAGGAGTTCCAAAATGAAAGAAATACCGAATGTTTTCCCTAGCTCATAGGTAGCAATTGTTCACCTTGTTTGTGCAAGCAATCCGACTGAACAGCGCTCTACTGGTTTGTTGTGGAAAGAAGCAGGCGTTCATGCCAAATCACCGGTGTTCGCAGGGTCGAGTGTCCACATTAGAGTTCCAGACACTCGACGACCAGGTACCGCTGCCTGCTTTTCGGAGACAAGATGGCCGCCGTTTTCCAGTGCATGTGTTGTTTGGTCATACAAACAATGGCCACACAGAGAGAGCACTTTAGTTTGTGGTTTCTTTGAAGTTAAACGAGCCAGGGGTGGTCAGTGTGCAAACCGATAGTCAGTGAGCAAACCGATATAAAAGAAATAGTAAAAAAGTATAAAATTACTTCTTGGTAGTATATCACTTTAAATATCCTTGTGCTGCACCTTTAAGACAAAATTAAAACAAATCTAGTGCAGAGCATCCATATGCTTTTATTCAGGACAATCACACAAAGACTTTTAGTATAAAACATTCAGTATATGATCGGAATGAGTGCTGCTCTCACTTTAAAAAGGTCCGAAGGATCAGCAAACCGTTCTCCCCGGATTAATATTTATTGAACATCAAATTTAAACAAATAGATAAAGTTCATAGTACCAGGGAAAGTAAAGCCATGTAATTACACGATCCAACTCTCCAGAACGACCACTCAGACCGATGTAGCCTCTTCACTCTGTTTCCTTCAAAACAGTAATGCCCTCTTTTGCATAACTTGTTTAACCCCACCCCTTGGGGCTTTGTCAAATGCCAATAAAATGTCAATTTTATTGCTAGATGAAAATGTTAAGATCATTTTACACAGCAGAACAGAAATAGCTTTTAGAGGGGCTTCCTGTTTTAACACAAAACTCGTATGAACTTATGTTAGAAATGAAAAACCTGAGCACTTTTTTATACAGATGAAGACTTTTTACAAAGCAACAAGTGCATTGGCTGCAGCGAAAAAGTATTGTTAAAGGACCACTCTAGGCACCCAGACCACTTCAGCTTAATGAAGTGGTCTGGGTGCCAGGTCCAGCTAGGGTTAACCCATTTTTTAATAAACAGAGAAACTGCTATGTTTATCAATGGGTTAATCCTTCCTCCAATTCCTCTAGCGGCTGTCTCATTGACAGCCGCTAGAGGCGCTTGCGTGCTTCTCACTGTGATTTTCACAGTGAGAGCATGCCAGCGTCCATAGGAAAGCATTGATAATGCTTTCCTATGTGACCGGCTGAATGCGCGCGCAGCTCTTGCCGCGAGTGCGCATTCAGCCGAATGGGAGGAGAAGAGGAGGATTGGAGGAGGAGAGCTCCCCGCCCAGCGCTGGAAAAAGGTAAGTATTTACCCCTTTCCCCCTTCCAGAGCCGGGCAGGAGGGGGACCCTGAGGGTGGGGGCACCCTCAGGGCATTATAGTGCCAGGAAAACGAGTGTGTTTTCCTGGAACTATAGAATGTGACGGCAGATAAGAACCATTCGGCCCATCTAGTCTGCTATAGTGGTCCTTTAAAAAGATTGCACGTTTTCATTGCAATAGCAGTAAGGAGGAGTATGAGGTCAGAGACCTTATCACAAGTCACTCAAATAAAGTGACCTTGCAGAATACAATATGTGGGATAAACCTGCAGACAACTTTATAAATGCATTAGGGAGCACTGGTTTTAGAGGTCATAGTGTATCTGATCATTTTTTTTTACACTTCATGGTCAGAAATCAAGTGGACTTAAATTTATGGGAATTCGCAAGCTCAAGAACAATTGGAGAGGTGGTTTATGCATTATTGTTATTGGAATTCGTCTGGAACAAAATGGCGCAAACATATTAGGCACTGAGGTTATTGCTTAAAGAAACAGTTATGAAAAACAATATGTTCCATTTCTAACACCTTGTCAGTTTGCAATATCTCTTAAAGACAAAGTACACAGTTTAAGAAATACAACATTTCATTCTAAAACTTGTAATATTTGCATTTGCCCATAACACCCTCTCCATTAAACTGTGGGCATTGTAGACCATTTCTTCCTTAAATTAGTAAACCAAAATTCTCCAACAGTCTTTAGGTTTTTGTGCTCCCAGCATCTTTGATCATTGTTGTAACAGTATAATATCCGTAGTGTGATCTTTGCCTGTAAAGGTGGTTGATTAAAATGAGCAAAGCTTTTGTCTGGGAAAGAATTGAAAAGAACACCTGGTTCCAGAGTAAGATATTCTTGGATAGATCCGGATACGAATTGTAATCCAAAGTTAAAAGTAGTAATTATATTTGTAATCCAAAGTCTTTAAAGGCCTGTAGAAGTTTACATTCCTTAGATACATTGCTGGAGGTTGTGTTTGTAGAATACCTGGGTATTTGTTGTAGAGTATAGGTTGTAGAGTCCAGCTTTCCAAATATTTGGCTAGAATTGGTTGAATCAGCATCATCTGTTATCACCGTGGTAATGGTGTTGGTATTTGACTTTGTCTTTGCTTTTTTTATTTTGTTTTTTTTCCATGAAACATTTTTACACAGTTTATGATGTGTATAGATAGGATACTCTCTGATATTCTTTTACGGAATAAATTAATTGACAGCATTTCAAAGACATTGTCTTAAGTGACATGGATCCCATTATAGTAAATGTTATGTTGATACAGCAGTCTAAGTGGATTCTCAAGAACGCCTCTTTTTGTGGTGAAGTGCTAAAAATGTTAACAGGTAAAATCTTTGGAAAAATCTTTACATTTGTTATAGTTTGTATAATAATGATGATAGATGAAATAGTAACATAGTTAATCTTTCTAATGTTTTGTATTAAAGATAAACACTCTTGTATATGATTTAGAGATATAAGAATAATTTGAAGCAGCAAAGTATTTACCACCTTTGTTCACGATGGTATGTAAAATTACATTCTTTTTAAATGTTAAAAATACTCTTTTATTCAAAATCTCTCAATCTATTTAGAATAGTTGCTAATTGGAAATATGATGTTAATTATCTTTCTTTGACCTGTTAGGGAGAAGACAACTTATTCCCTAGTTATTAGTGGCTTAAAATACCAGAAACACCCCAAAATTGTCTTAAAAACATTTTTTTTTTAACCAAGATCTGACAGCCCCATTGTGGAAAGTTACGTCCGTGAGATTGGATGCTTAACAATGTGAATCTTAATTGTTTAAGTATATTTTTCAGTGGCTGTTGGGTTTAACTTAAGATGATTTGGATTTTTATTATTATTTCTAAAAGAGAGTTAAGAAAGAACTCAGATACAATATTGAAGGTATTTATATTTTAACTCTACCTTTGTATAAGTGGTTTTAATACTTCCACAACAATAGATATCAGAATCTGTTGTAACTATAACTGGTTGAGGTGGGGGTATGTTACAATCAGAAAATTAATTAATAATCATATGCATGATGTATTGATTAAACAATCAATATATGTGGCAGGATCAATATCACAAGGTATATGTACCTTTAATCATCACAAACCAAATTAAATTTTCTTGGTATTTGAAAAACCGATAAAATATTTGATTATGTGTATTTTAATATATATATACATAGAGTGGTATGGATGTTGAATTTATATTTTTGACATCTTTTCACCAGTTTGCAATAGGTGACCTAAATGATCAATTTCCAAAATCATCAAGTATATCACCTGGACGGGTTAATCCATAATACTCTTTTACTTTCCATTGACTGGCCTTAGCTCTGGCAGACTGAATATGTTTATCATTGTAATTAAAGGTTTGTGGTAAATGAAGTACAGTTTTTGTCTGTCTTTCAGTTAAATTTTAACTGTTGAAGTATTTCACTAATATTAATTAATGATACCACTATGCAAACCTAAACGAATATCGAGTAGTTTTTGATTTAATAAAAACATTTAAAATTTTCTTTTAAGGTTAAAACATTTTAATTTATTAAAAACATTTTCAATTTTCTTTTAAGGTTAAAACATTAATTATTGTTATTGTAATCATATGATCTTTAACTGTCATGATTCAATTATTCATCTGGGTAATTAGCTATTATGCTCTTATACTTTATGTTTAATATATTTGTTTGTCGGCCAGACTGCAGCTGCATATGGCATTTTAGCAATAATCTTCAATTGCGTTTCAGATATTCACAAAGTCTATCCACCTTTGTAATTAACACATTATGCGTTTATTTTATACCATTAATTATAGTATCTGTATTATATTACACATTGTCACTGACACATTTCGGAAAAAATAG
>OW240917.1:23156718-23185754 GCA_933207985.1 Pelobates cultripes | reverse complement strand
GGTATGGATGTTGAATTTATATCTTTGACATCTTTTCACCTGTTTGCAATAGGTGACCTAAATGATCAATTTCCAATATCATCATGTATATCACCTGGACGGGTTAATCCATAATACTCTCTTACTTTCCATTGACTGGCCTTAGCTCTGGCAGACTGAATATTTTTACCATTATAATAAACTTTATGATAGTTGAAGTAAAGTTTCTGCCTGTCTTTCAGTTAAATTTTAACTGTTGAAGTACTTTACTTATATTAATTATACCATTCTGCAAACTTAAACGAATATAGAATAGTTTCTGATTTAATAAAAACATTTTATAAGTTTAAACATTATTCATTATTGCAGTTGTTATTGCAATCATATGATCTTTAACTATCATGATTCAATTATTCATCTGGGTAATTAGCTACCATGCTCTTATACGTATGTTTAATATATTTGTTTGTAGGCCAGACTGCAGCTGCATATGGCATTTTAGCAATAATCTTCAATTGTGTTTCAGATTTTCACAAAGTCTATCCACCTTTGTAATTAACACATTATGTGTTTCTTATACCATTAATTATAGTATCTGTATTATATTACACATTGTCACTGACACATTTCTGATACAGGGAAAAAATAGCATGATTGCTTTAGTAATTATAATTTTTCGATCCATGCACCACTTTCCTGGAAGTCCAGAATATAGCAAGAATGCTTTGTCGTTTGATTCTATAGAGCCATTTAACGTTTTGATTGGTATAGTTATACCAAAAGAGCAAGGAGTACATCGGTAGATCACATGTGCAACAGAACCATTACAGATTCCTTGTTGTATCAATGTCTCTGTGTTTATGTTTACAGGAGTTCCTTGCATTGCAGGTATGTACATAATATGTAAGGTTTAAGAAAAACTGCAAATCGTGCTTTAGTACAAGTGTCCCGTGATGTCAGGTTTCTGAAAGATTTTGCTGGTCTTTTTATTCCATTCTCTTGGCAGGGCATCTGCTCTTAGTAGGCCGGTCTTGTTATTTTTATTAATTGCATCAAGGTTCCTTTCGTTAATGTGTTTCTCTCAAATTCAAATTCATATGCCACCAAATGTCATTGTAAAGTTCATTGTTGCAGAATATTGTTCCAGGATGGTTTTTCTCTCCAGTAGGAAATCTATATTCCTCTTCTTCTCCTTCCTATTAACCACTTTTTCTGAGTTGTAGGCAACAATCTGTGTCTTGTACTGTGAGGTGCTTTGATACTCAATCAGGTTTTCTCAATACCATGTTCCATCTTAACAGCTATCAGCCTTTATTTCTTTTTCCGGTTATCGTCTGTTTGGATAATAGCAATGTCCAGAATTAGCATAGCACATCTTTTCAGCATAAGAAGGCTGTTTGCGGTAGTCACTCAATGATAAACTATATGGCAAAGTATTTTCTTAAATCACCTTCATAGGTGCATCCAAAGTCTTTCATAAGCATCTTTCCCGTCTTTTTCTGTTTTCAGCATGCTTTGCCATCATCGTTGATTCCATTATTAGGATTTGTAATAGTCCAATCACATCTTTCTCATGTATAATCGTTTTTTGGAATGATCTCAATAGGTTCCTTGTGAAATACCAGTGTAGGTCACATTAGCAATCATTTCACTGTGAGCTGTGTCTCTCCTTATGAGATAGTTCTTGGAGGTAGTCCTCACGATCAAAGAACTTGTATAGTGTGCAGTCCAATTCAGTTCAGGTGCTTCCTGCTTGTTAACATAATTCCAATGCAGTTTTAAAACGACAGCTAGGGTTAATGTTATGATAATGCTGCAGATTGTAAGAAGGAGACACCAATTTTCTAGCATCCTTTTGCTTCCATCTTTGAATTTCTTTCTTACTGTATAAGATAATTCAGGTTCAGTCTGTTTTCTCCAGAGTCTTTCTTATAATGATGTTGATGATTCATTTTTCATACATTCCATGTTAACTGTGAATGTATCACGTCTGTCTGTTCATCCTTCTCCTTCACATTTGCAGGTTCAGATGTCAGATCATGATTCAGTCTGTTCCGTGGCTATGATTCTGGTGGCTGTGTTTTGGTGGCATTTCTGTCGTCCTCTGTTTGTTTTATCTTGTCATCTTTAACAGCATCCATTGTGTCAGTCAGTGGTTCTGTGAATGTCCTGTTAATATTTAACAGGTTGTAAAATATCAAAACTTACTGTTCTCTGTTGGCTCTGATTGTTCTCTGTAGTAAAAGTTCTCGGAGTCACCCTCTCCAGGACAAACTGGCCAACAGTAAGAAAAAGTTGGTGGTGCAAGGCGAGGTGGGCTGGAAAAAAAAATTCCCTAAATTTCTCTAATAGAACCAATGGTTCTAAGCTCTCCCTGGTGCAGAAATATGTTTGTCAGTGAAAAAACATGTAACATTTCATATGGTGTCTCACCATTTGTATCATCAGGTATGTTGTAAATGCTTATCTGTACCATAGGAATAAATAGATACCACTGTGTGGGGCAAGCAGCTAGTAACTTGGTTAATAATCATTTAACCTCAGCATTCTCCCAGACCACAACCCCACTTCTTTGGGGGTGGTTGGGGCACTGAAATCCCAAAGTAACCCAAATGTGGTTGCCCAGTTTTAGGTTTCCTTTGCAGTAAGTGCAGGACCACCATCCAAATGGATGGTCCTGGGATTATCAAATGCATACTAAGGAAGTGAGACTAGAAAACGTGGCATCAGAGGTTGCACTTCGCACAGGATATATCCAAGTAAACCTGTTACATGCATCAACACATACACAAACATACTTATAACCATGAGATGTTGGCACACTTCCAATATATAGTAATTCAAAAAGTATGTTAGATATTAATATTTCAATAAACAGTACATCAGTAATGTGGCAATAAGCAAATGCTTATGATTACTAAACACATGAATTACAGTATTTCCCATATTGTGACCATCAATATTCCTTTTCAGGAGTCAGAAGTACATTATCTATCTCTATAAGAGCTTGTCCTAGCCATGAAAAAGCTTTTGGGCAAGTCTATCTTTCCTCTATAGGAAGAACAACCAACATATTACCTTCAATGGTTATTATGTAATTAACCCCTATAAACGATAGGAGTATTTATGAGGATACCAGGTGGATAAGGTCTGGATATCCTTGCAAGCATAAACTCTGCATCATGACTGAGAGATAGGGTATGCGATGTGATCCAGTGACCACAGAAAAGCGTTGGTAGACACATTGCATCAAAGTGCCTGTTAATGACCAACTTCATGAGGAGAGGGCCCATGCTTTGTTATAAGCATGTCCCTACACGTATTACAATGCCAGGCTTTCAATTTGTTACCACAAAGCAAAATTCAGTTGTGGATATAAACTCACAACGTATCGTAAGAAAAACTGTTTGAACACCAGACTGAGACTCGAGATCAGTGAACAGTGGACCAAAATAGATAAATTAAATCTTATCAATTAATATACTTTCAATATATTTTCTTTAAATTACTTTATCCTCTGTATTAACTATGAAATATTAAAGTTAAAACAACATTTAAAAGCCAACTTTTAGTGTGCATAGGAATTACAAGGCCGTTCATAATGTGAGATAAAGAACAGCTTTTTAAAATCCGAATAGTCTGTGAACACAAGATGACCTTGCGCTGAAAACTCACTTGCAGGGGAAAAACAAAACCTTCTTTTTTTCTTTTTCTTTAGTAAGTTAATTAATTAATTAAACGTAGTTAGAACCTCCCTCAAAGTCCTGATGACTTTGCAAGAAACATGTCGTCCTTAAATACTGGGTAAGTCTATTAAACAGTGACATAGCATTGTTACCCTGTGTATTATGTTGTCACAGCTATAATGTACAGTATTACAAACTATTTATAAGTGTTGTGCAAACTGTTAATTAAAAGCCAGTGATTTAGCGAGCTATAGAACATTTATTTATTTATTCTTTAAAGCTCTGACCTCAATCGGTAAAGCAATATTGTAATGGTGTCCATTGCAATCTGCTGTCTTACTTGCTGCTCTCAAAAATTCTGAATATGTTCAGAGATTTCTTGGGCAATAATAAATCCCCCCAAAAAACAGCAACTTTGCATTTATTCTAAACCTGCCTGTTGTAAACGTATTCTGTATATTTCTTGTCATAAGTACTTGTACTTAAATCTGTTTAACAAAGCTGTTTATAGTGTGGTGTAAAATATATTTTTATTATTATTATTTATTTATTTTAACATTGCTTAAATTTAAGATACCTGCATATTTAATTAAATATCCTTTATATGTCTCTAAGACATAAAATGTCTGCAAATTAAGATTATATACAAAAATGCATGTTCTGGGTGTTCCGTGATTCCTTTTCTATCATTTATTTATTTATTTTAAAAAAAAAATTAAGTCTGGAATCTGATTTCTTTTGGGATGAGATTTCAGAGGCTTCTTTGGAGGTGACCACTGAAAAGTATAGATTCTATAAAATAGATGTGAGGGGGCTTTGGACAGTAATGTCACATTAATTATACTTTTCATATAGCAGATATTTGATATGCAATGTGATTTAATATATCAGAGTATTATCACTTTAATTGACACTGCATTTTTTTTATGCATTATTCTTTATGCATTATTTTTCTTTTTTTTTTTTCTTAAGGTTTAATGTCTGTTTAGAATATTGCAGGCTTTGCAATATCAAATTAATTTTGCATTATACATATTCACAATGCTATTACAACATATTATTAAAATTAGCCTCTTTCAGAATTGTAGAATATGTGGTGGAACTGAATCCCCATATATGAGATTTAAAACTGTATTTTTAGTTCTACTCTGTGCCCTAATCAGTATTTATATACATAATTGCGGCAACATATAGCTTTTAAATAAGCAATTATTTCACCCTTATTTCACGTGCGGTTGACTGTGGACTTTTTTAAACCTACTTTTTAATTTTTTTATAAATCTGTTTCTGGCTTTGAGAGAGCAGGCTGCTGAATGCATGTAAATGCTCTTAATGCTTAGTCTCTATACATTTTATTTATAAACAACATTGATATGTTTATATATAAACAACTTTGATATTTAATCTTATTTTTATGAAATTCACTGAGACTACATGTGTCTGATCTGATTACAGTCAGTAGTACAATATCATTGTTCTAATTTCTTTACTGCTAGTACGGTGGGATAGTACCACTGATTTAAGTAAGCTTTCCCTTTTAAAATTGGTGGACTTTAATCCTGCCATTGCAATAGACTAAATACTGTACCTGAGTAAGCAAAGTCATTATGTGCAGGAATTGTACACTTTAAATAGTAGAATACTTATGCTATTCTAGTGAATTGGGCTGCTTAACACATCATTTAATATCTTTTGGTCACATTTAAAGCTGTAAATGTATTTAAATTTTTTATTTAAATAAGCCTTTAATAATTTCAGTTTAAAAGTTATCAGAGATCCTGTATAGTTACAATTTTATTTAGCCCTGATTTATCTTACATATATATTATTTTTTAATGATTTTATAAATATTTATTTTTGCAGAGCATTTAGAGAAGCAAAGGATGTATAACCACCTGTTGCCCTTTTTTTCTAGGAGGGTAGTATAATTTCAACTCTGTTTAGGAAAAAAATATGAGCTAGTTATATATTATATAAAATACATGCTGCAGTGTACTGTATTGTACTGCACTGAATTTATTTAAAAGCCATGTATTTTTCTTTATGGCTGTATGTAATAATGTTGTTCATAATTTGGAATATAAAACAACGACTTCTCAATTCCTTGGAATGTTTACATGTCTCTGTATCTCCGCAACCTTGGCTGGAAATTCCAGACTCCAGTGATAGTTATGCTGTTATAATTCCTGATTTTTAATCAACAGCTAGCGTAACTGACAATATGGAAAATATCACTGTTTTATAAAACTTTTCTTATAAAGTGGACATTAGAATCCAGAACGCAGTAATGCAATAATTAAAAATCCTGTCTGTCTGTTGCATGAATGTTTTCATTAAGCCATAATGCAATTTTCTTTGCATTCTTGGAATTAGACTTCAAATTTCATCGCTCTGTCTTATCACTTTTCTTTTGACAACATTTTGCATTAATCTTTTTCCTGTGCATGCATACTAAGCAGCTACAAAGAGAACATATCCCCCTGTCTGCAATCCACTGTCCTGGAACTAACGGGCCATGCTATGCTGGTGTATTAGGCATATCAGGGAGTTTACCAAATATGTATATTTGTTCTATTATGATATTAGTTAAGATCCACAATTTCAGCATTGTATGCTAATTACATTGTACCTGGCACTTGAACTCACAGTGCCTTGTTCACATTAAAATCATCTCTAATGATGAAGATCTCTCTCTGAGTCTGGGCTACACATAGCTCAATAGATTCTTGATATTTCAGGACTTGTGCCATGACAAAGTACTGTGTCTTCTCTTACGTATAAGAGGTTACCTAGGTATTTATTTTATATTTAAAGCTTCCAAGTACAAAGTCCCTTCGTGGTCGCCAATTGTAACCGTGGTGGTTCCCTTATTTACCACTATAATGTCTTAAAGCATAGAACTTAGTAGGGCTAACCATACAGATATCTTAGCCATAATTTTATATAGTGTAAGAGATCCTCTATTTAACATATATAAATAATTGAGAATACAATATAAAATAAGGATTGTCTTGGAAGCAAGATTGTCTTTTGGATATTTATTATATAAAAATATAAAATCCATTATAGCAGAGTTTATAAGATTAAATTACATGCTTGCAAATATCATTAATAGGTTAACATACCCTTCTGAACATGTCATCATGTCAGCCTCTCTGTCATTTTAAGATGGAGCAGCGTCTGTCTCCAAGTCTCTCCTCTGTGTCTTAACATTTAAAAGTACACCTATTTATACCTTAGGTGTCTCCATTTTAGGTTACTGTAGTTCAAATATGAAAAAGTAACACTTCTTTTACTTTATTCAATTTAGGACCTCCCTTAACTTGGCAAACATACAAGGCCATAACTAAAGGGTGTATACGTCATGGAAATTTTCCTGACTTAGTTCAAGATGGCATCTTAAAGTCTGAATAGGTTATCTGTTGTTTATACTAAGTCGTAAGTGTACAGTCGTGGGAGATTCCCGGATTTGGGGAAGTTCCATTAACTTGGGGTTACCACAGTATATTGTGTACTGCAAGAGTCGTAGTATAGCCTTGAAGCTTGTTTATGCATTATTGTTATTGTAATTCGTCTGGGACAAAATGGCGCAAACATATTATGCACTGAGGTTATTGCTTAAAGAAACATCTATGAAAAACAATATGTTCCATTTCTAACACCTTGTCAGTTTGCAATATCTCTTAAAGACAAAGTACACAGTTTAAGAAATACAACATTTCATTCTAAAACTTGTAATATTTGCATTTGCCCATAACAACATGGTCCCATAAATGTGTAGTAGATGTCATCAAGTGGGGTGGGCACAGGGCTGGACTGGGAATGAAAAGCAGCCCTGGAAAAAGTTTTTATACCAGCCCCATAATGCATCGCGCCAGCATAGTGTGCCGATATGGAAGCGGGAAACCAGCCTAACCTACATTTCTATCTTGTTTTCTGTCCTGTTTTATCCTGCCAACCAGCTTTATACCAACCTGCTCCACACCAACCTAACCTACGCTTCTATCCTGCTTTATCCTGCCAACCAGCTTTATACCAACCTGCTCAAAACCAACCTAACGTATGCTTCTATCCTGTTTTATCCTGCCAAAAAACTTTATACCAACCTGCTCCAAACCAGCCTAATCTATGTTTCTATCCTGCCAACCAGCTTTATACCAACCTGCTCCAAACCAACCTAACCTAAGCTTCTATCCTGTTTTATCCTGCCAACCAGCTTTATACCAACCTGCTCCAACCCAGCCTAATCTATGTTTCTATCCAGCCAACCAGCTTTATACCAACCTGCTCAACACCAGCCTAACCAACGCTTCTATCCTGTTTTATCCTGCCAACCAGCTTTATACCAACCTGCTCCAAACCAGCCTAACCTATGTTTCTATCCTGCCAACCAGCATTATACCAACCTGCACCAAACCAGCCTATTCTATGTTTCTATCCAGCCAACCAGCTTTATACCAACCTGCTCAACACCAGCCTAACCAACGCTTCTATCCTGCTTTATCCTGCCAACCAGCTTTATACCAACCTGCATAACACCAATCTGGACTTTGTTACCTACAAGATAATATTGCAAGGTGTTACTTTCCTATATTATCAGTGTTCCTACCAACAGGGGAGTGATTCACTAAAGTTATGCTTTTCCTATAATCCTGAAACCTTATTGTTGTATCCTGTTTTACTTGTCCTTCCATATTCAACCTATACTTTTATCTATAGGTTCTCTTATTATCTACCTACATCCTGTTTATAATCTACATAGGGCATATTGCCTCAACCTCTGTTTCTCTTATTTTCCTTCTCCCGATAATTTCATTTATAGGGTTTCCGGTTTCTTTATTATGTCCAAAATCACCAATAAAGCCTCTAATGTTAACTCTGGCCACAGTCTCTTACCTGTCCTGCTCAAGATCATGACAGTAGCTGTAATTTGCATGGTATCATTTGTCAATGCGTCTATCCAAATAATATGAAACATATCTGTTTTCCTAAACAGCAGAAACCATTAGCAAGAAGGCATTGAACGGATTCTTATAAAATCAGACAGTAGATAGAACTGCAGATTGTGAGGGAAACACTCCAAGTACTTTGACGAATGGCAATTTATTACACAGAGTGGAGGAGTACTTAAATCAAGATTTTTTTCATTTGTATTTCTGTTTTTGTTGTCATTGGAACATATCTTCATCGTAGCATCATGTTTAAAAGAACTGGCCAAAGTGAGAAGCCTGTCATCAGGAGACAAGTTGATCAGTAGCCTCTTTTTCCTGTTTGGGAAAATCCTACTTTGAAGTATAGATTGTTTTACTGCTCTTCCTTTTTTAACTCTGTTGGTCAGTTGTCACTTGATCAGTGAATAAAATCACCATTTACTGGCTGACCCCTACCCATCAATCTTTTTTTTTTCTACCTCTTGATTAAACAGGAGATATAGCCTACAAGATTGAGCAGCTTTTTTGCCCTACCGCCAAAAAAAACATAACAGAAAAAGAAAAACAACCACTTCTCCATTGCATGCCTCTTTTTCTTGTGCCATGAACTGCATTCCAAATCAAAAATGAAAATGGTCGGACTTGCGAAAGTTGGTTCCCCCAAAATTCTGGTGCATGGTAGCTCGGAAATCTGATTTTTGGTTGATCACCCATTCGGCTTGACTTCATCAAATTGCATATACATTTTCCTAAACAGGACGGACGCATTGAAAGGATTCTGTTAAAACGAGAGAGACTTGATTGTTTCAAAACCAGGTTGTGGAGAAACACTTCAAATACCTAGAAAAATAACAATTTAAAAGACAGAATGGATGAGTATTACAATCAAGATGTGGTAATTTGTCAATCTGTTTTATTTTTCATTGGAACATTGGACAATATCTACATCATAGCATCATGTTTAAAAGAATTGGCCAAAGTGAGAAGCCTGTCACCAGGAGACAAGTTGATAGTTAGCCTCAGTTCTACCAATCTCCTTCTTCAGATCTATATGATGGCTGAAATATTGCGTGGTTATTTCTGGAAAACTTCTTTATTATTAGACTTTGTCCCAAAAACAATCACATTTTTTAATTCGTTAATACTGTCCTACAGCTTGTGGTGCAGTACATGGTATTCGGTCTATTGCAGCATGAAAATCACTAACCTTCAACACAGAGCCACCCAGTGGCTGCGTCAGAAAATGGCAAAAAACGTGACTATGATTCTTCTTGGGTCAATGCTTCTATCGGTGCTACCAAGTATCTTGGTTACAACCGATATACACTTTCTTGAGAAAATACAGAGCAAAGATAACGTGACCTTCAAAGTAATAACTTTCAGTTTTTCTTCATATTGTGGCATTAGTCTATATCTTGCAATTTCCTTTACAGCGTTTGCCATTTTTTTCATTGCAACAATCTCCACCCTATATACCCTCTGGAGACATGTAAGAAATATGGAAAGAAAAAGAGAGAGAAATGCCAATATTTTCAGGAATCCGCAACTTGATAAGTTATTCACTGCAGCTAGAACAGTAACTTTACTCCTAATACTATGCACTATCTTCTATGTATCTCAGTCTATGATGTTCACAAATTTAATGTTTGGAAAATATCCCCCCGTCACTTGGATGGTGTTCATCATCATATTTCCATCACTGAATGGCGCAGTCTTAATAATAGGAAATCAAAAACTAAAGCAGCCTATGTTTGACTTATTCAAATAGATTTTTTAAGAAAGATAATACTCGAGAATTTGAGTTACTTGTGTCTTTTAATCATGATTATTTTAGGTATTCAGTTATTTAATAATTTTTGATATTACTTTAGTATATATGTATGAATAAGAGAAATGTTTCTATTTTCTTACCCTTGTAGATGAAACTTATAGGATTTTGGTATAGAAACGAGAGCATACTATTTATTCTAATATAGAAACTATCCTTCACAGTACTGCTTTCTACATTTGCAAGCCTTTAGTAATCATTTGTTTAATGTAAACATATGAAAATTAAATTACTCTGAAATAATCATCTCAACTTTTTGTATTTACAAAATGAAGGTTTACTCATATTAAAAGAAAGCGTCAATTTTTACTATGATTTTGCATTGATGGGGACATTTGTGTGAGCTGGTTTTTAAACTTTGGCTTTCAATCTTCCAATTAAAAAATTGGAAGTTGAGAACATTCTATATAGAAGTGTCTGTTTGGTACTACAGGAAGCATGGATGATTCTACACATACTTCTCTACACCTTAATTTCATTCTGGGGTGCAAAGTATCCTCTCTTTGCTATAAACTAATTTTTTAGAAAGTTCAGCAGAATATTGCAAGAATTATTTGTGTTGTACACCACACCCAGTGCCCCATTTTACTGGAAGCAATATAATCTATAATAAAAGATTCTCCCTCCATGCATTAATGTCCCTGAGTACTTTGGGCTATTTCATTACTGTGTAGGTAGGCTCTATTACAAACTCATACTTGCATTCTTACTCATACTTACACATTCTGAAGGAAACAATTGCCAGGTTATGAAACGCAAATGGAAAACCTGGCCTTGCTGCACAACATTCTTGCCAGTGAGGAGGCATTACAGAGGAACTTGGAGTCTTAACATGGTTCCATAAATGTGTAGTAGATGTCATCAAGTGGGGTGGGCACAGGGCCGGACTGGGAATGAAAAGCAGCCCTGGAAAAAGTTTTTATACCAGCCCCATAATGCATCGCGCCAGCATAGTGTGCCGATATGGAAGCGGGAAACCAGCCTAACCTACATTTCTATCCTGTTTTCTGTCCTGTTTTATCCTGCCAACCAGCTTTATACCAACCTGCTCCACACCAACCTAACCTACGCTTCTATCCTGCTTTATCCTGCCAACCAGCTTTATACCAACTTGCTCAAAACCAGCCTAACCTACATTTCTATCCTGCTTTATCCTGCCAACCAACTTTATACCAACCTGCTCAAAACCAACCTAACGTATGCTTCTATCCTGTTTTATCCTGCCAACCAGCTTTATTACAACCTGCTCCAAACCAACCTAACCTAAGCTTCTATCCTGTTTTATCCTGCCAACCAGCTTTATACCAACCTGCTCCAACCCAGCCTAATCTATGTTTCTATCCTGCCAACCAGCTTTATACCAACCTGCTCCAACCCAGCCTAATCTATGCTTCTATCCTGCCAACCAGCTTTATACCAACTTGCTCCACACCAACCTAACCTACGTTTCTATCCTGCCAACCAGCTTTATACCAACCTGCTCCAAACCAACCTAACATATGCTTCTATCCTGTTTTATCCTGCCAACCAGCTTTATACCAACTTGCTCCACACCAACCTAACCTACGTTTCTATCCTTTTTTATCCTGCCAACCAGCTTTATTACAACCTGCTCCAAACCAACCTAACTATGCTTCTATCCTGTTTTATCCTGCCAAAAAACTTTATACCAACCTGCTCCAAACCAGCCTAATCTATGTTTCTATCCTGCCAACCAGCTTTATACCAACCTGCTCCAAACCAACCTAACGTATGCTTCTATCCTGTTTTATCCTGCCAACCAGCTTTATACCAACCTGCTCCAAACCAGCCTAATCTATGCTTCTATCCTGCCAACCAGCTTTATACCAACCTGCTCCAAAACAACCTAACGTATGCTTCTATCCTGTTTTATCCTGCCAACCAGCTTTATACCAACTTGCTCCACACCAACCTAACCTACGTTTCTATCCTTTTTTATCCTGCCAACCAGCTTTATTACAACCTGCTCCAAACCAACCTAACCTAAGCTTCTATCCTGTTTTATCCTGCCAAAAAACTTTATACCAACCTGCTCCAAATCAGCCTAATCTATGTTTCTATCCTGCCAACCAGCTTTATACCAACCTGCTCCACACCAACCTAACCTACGTTTCTATCCTGTTTTATCCTGCCAACCAGCTTTATACCAACCTGCTCCACACCAACCTAACCTACGTTTCTATCCTGTTTTATCCTGCCAACCAGCTTTATACCAACCTGCTCCAAACCAGCCTAATCTATGCTTCTATCCTGCCAACCAGCTTAATACCAACCTGCTCCAAACCAGCCTAATCTATGTTTCTATCCTGCCAACCAGCATTATACCAACCTGCACCAAACCAGCCTAATCTATGTTTCTATCCAGCCAACCAGCTTTATACCAACCTGCTCAACACCAGCCTAACCAACGCTTCTATCCTGCTTTAGCCTGCCAACCAGCTTTATACCAACCTGCATAACACCAATCTGGACTTTGTTACCTACAAGATAATATTGCAAGGTGTTACTTTCCTATATTATCAGTGTTCCTACCAACAGGGGAGTGATTCACTAAAGTTATGCTTTTCCTATAATCCTGAAACCTTATTGTTGTATCCTGTTTTACTTGTCCTTCCATATTCAACCTATACTTTTATCTATAGGTTCTCTTATTATCTACCTACATCCTGTTTATAATCTACATAGGGCATATTGCCTCAACCTCTGTTTCTCTTATTTTCCTTCTCCCGATAATTTCATTTATAGGGTTTCCGGTTTCTTTATTATGTCCAAAATCACCAATAAAGCCTCTAATGTTAACTCTGGCCACAGTCTCTTACCTGTCCTGCTCAAGATCATGACAGTAGCTGTAATTTGCATGGTATCATTTGTCAATGCGTCTATCCAAATAATATGAAACATATCTGTTTTCCTAAACAGCAGAAACCATTAGCAAGAAGGCATTGAACGGATTCTTATAAAATCAGACAGTAGATAGAACTGCAGATTGTGAGGGAAACACTCCAAGTACTTTGACGAATGGCAATTTATTACACAGAGTGGAGGAGTACTTAAATCAAGATTTTTTTCATTTGTATTTCTGTTTTTGTTGTCATTGGAACATATCTTCATCGTAGCATCATGTTTAAAAGAACTGGCCAAAGTGAGAAGCCTGTCATCAGGAGACAAGTTGATCAGTAGCCTCTTTTTCCTGTTTGGGAAAATCCTACTTTGAAGTATAGATTGTTTTACTGCTCTTCCTCTTTTAACTCTGTTGGTCAGTTGTCACTTGATCAGTGAATAAAATCACCATTTACTGGCTGACCCCTACCCATCAATCTTTTTTTTTTCTACCTCTTGATTAAGCAGGAGATATAGCCTACAAGATTGAGCAGCTTTATTGTCCATCATGACAACCTAAGCAGCTTATTTGCCCTACCGCCAAAAAAAAAAATAACGGAAAAAGAAAAACAACCACTTCTCCATTGCATGCCTCTTTTTTCTTGTGCCATGAACCGTATTCTGAATCAAAAATGAAAATGGTCGGACTTGCGAAAGTTGGTTCCCCCAAAATTCTGGTGCATGGTAGCTCGGAAATCTGATTTTTGGTTGATCACCCATTCGGCTCGACTTCATCAAATTGCATATACATTTTCCTAAACAGGACGGATGCATTGAAAGGATTCTGTTAAAACGAGAGAGACTCAATTGTTTCAAAACCAGGTTGTGGAGAAACACTAGAAAAATAACAATTTAATAGACAGAATGGATGAGTATTACAATCAAGATGTGGTAATTTGTCAATCTGTTTTATTTTTCATTGGAACATTGGACAATATCTACATCATAGCATCATGTTTAAAAGAATTGGCCAAAGTGAGAAGCCTGTCACCAGGAGACAAGTTGATAGTTAGCCTCAGTTCTACCAATCTCCTTCTTCAGATCTATATGATGGCTGAAATATTGCGTGGTTATTTCTGGAAAACTTCTTTATTATTAGACTGTGTCCCAAAAACAATCACATTTTTTAATTCGTTAATACTGTCCTACAGCTTGTGGTGCAGTACATGGTATTCGGTCTATTGCAGCATGAAAATCACTAACCTTCAACACAGAGCCACCCAGTGGCTGCGTCAGAAAATGGCAAAAAACGTGACTATGATTCTTCTTGGGTCAATGCTTCTATCGGTGCTACCAAGTATCTTGGTTACAACCGATATACACTTTCTTGAGAAAATACAGAGCAAAGATAACGTGACCTTCAAAGTAATAACTTTCAGTTTTTATTCATATTGTGGCATTAGTCTATATCTTGCAATTTCCTTTACAGCGTTTGCCATTTTTTTCATTGCAACAATCTCCACCCTATATACCCTCTGGAGACATGTAAGAAATATGGAAAGAAAAAGAGAGAGAAATGCCAATATTTTCAGGAATCCGCAACTTGATAAGTTATTCACTGCAGCTAGAACAGTAACTTTACTCCTAATACTATGCACTATCTTCTATGTATCTCAGTCTATGATGTTCACAAATTTAATGTTTGGAAAATATCCCCCCGTCACTTGGATGGTGTTCATCATCATATTTCCATCACTGAATGGCGCAGTCTTAATAATAGGAAATCAAAAACTAAAGCAGCCTATGTTTGACTTATTCAAATAGATTTTTTAAGAAAGATAATACTCGAGAATTTGAGTTACTTGTGTCTTTTAATCATGATTATTTTAGGTATTCAGTTATTTAATAATTTTTGATATTACTTTAGTATATATGTATGAATAAGAGAAATGTTTCTATTTTCTTACCCTTGTAGATGAAACTTATAGGATTTTGGTATAGAAACGAGAGCATACTATTTATTCTAATATAGAAACTATGCTTTACAGTACTTTCTACATTTTGCAAGCATTTAGTAATAATTTATTTAATGTAAACATCAAAATTAAATTACTCTGAAATAATCATCTCAACTTTTTGTATTTTCAAAATGAAGGTTTAGTCATATTAAAAGCATACATTTTTACTATGATTTTGCATTGATGGGGACATTTGTGTGAGCTGGTTTTGAAACTGACTTTCAATCCTTCAATTAAAGAATTGGAAGTTAAGAACATTCTATATAGAAGTGTCTGTTTGGTTCTACTCAAGCCTTGGATGATTCTACACCTACTTCTCTACACCATAATTTCATTCTGGGGTCATAGGCGTGCGCACGGGGTGTGCCGGGTGTGCCTGGGCACACCCTAATCCCCATGGCCCACGCATGGATCGAGGTCGGCAGGGGAGATCACAGGATCTCCCCTGTCGGTCCATGCAGAGCCAGCGCTATCTGAGCGCTGGCCTCGGCTGTGTGCCTCCATGGGCTGGTGGGGAGATCAAAGATCTTCCTCACCGCCCAGAGGCAGGAGAGGACCCAGGGTGCTCTAGTCAGCAGCTCCACCGGGCTCCTCTCGCGAGGTTGGAGCGTTGCAGGGGCAACCCTCAGATCTCGCGAGAGTGAACTCTAGCCCTGCAGGCAAGATTTCACTCACACTAGGACCACCAGGGATCAGGGATGGCAGATCCTTCTTACCTTTCCTAATCTGTCCCTCCCACCCCCACACACAATCACTCCAAACAAATTCCCACACACAGCACACAGCACCCTCACACATACAGTCAGGGCCGGTGCAAGGATTTTTGCCAACCTAGGCAAAAGTAAAGTTTGCCGCCCCCCCATGTGACATCACAATGCCCCACCCATATGATCTGCCATGTTAACTAACGACAGTGCTGCCGTGTTTACATTAAAAGGCCTGCAGGGACAGGCTATGGACACCAGAACCACTACATTAAGCTGAAGTGGTTATGGGGACTAGAGATTAGTGCCACGAATAATATACTAGATTGCCTACTTACAACCAGATGAGGATGATGATGAGCTCTAGCTGCAGTCTGGCTCCACTGGTCTGGTGTAGAACAGGCTCCCTGGAGGCTGTTTGTAACTGTGGTCACAAAAATCAATGTTCTGGGAGAATGGGAAGCAGCTCCATTTTTTTTTAAGGCCCTTTACACAGCTCAAGGTCTGGGTCCCAGGGTCCACTTTCATGTTCCACCAATGAGTTTGTTCACAGGGGGTGGAGTAGGGGGATGTCCGGATATATGTGAGTAAGGAATGCATTGTGTGAATCTGTGTTTGTATGTGTAAGGGCTGCAAGGTGTGTTTCTGTGTATGTACGGGATGCATTGAGTGTGTGCATCTGTAAGGGGTGCATTGAGTGTGTGTAAGGAATGCCTTGTGTGTTTCTGTGTGTGTAAGGGATGCATTGTGTGTAAGGGTTGCATTGCTTGTGTGTGTGTGTCTGTGTGTGTAATGCATTGTGTGTTTTTCTGTGTGCAAGGGGTGCATTGTCTTTGTGTGTAAGGGGTGCATTGTGTGTGTGTGTGTGTGTGTGATGGATGTCAATCTCTTCTCCCCTCTCTTCTCCCCCCTTGTCCCTATCTTCTCCCCCCTCCCTTGTCACTCTCTTCTCCCCTGCTTGTCCCTCTCTTCTCCAACCTCCCTTGTCACTCTCTTCTCCCCCGTTGTCACTCTCTTCTCCCCTCCCCACTCTCATTCCCCCGTCAATTCCCCTCCCTGTCAATTTCTTCCCCCCCTCCCTGTCAATTTCCCCCCCTCCCTGTCAATTCCCCCCACCCCTGTCAATTTACCCCCCTCCTGTCCATTTCCCCCCTCCTTTCCTTCCCCGTCCATTCCCCCACATGTCAAGTTTCCCCCCATGTCAATTTCTCCCCCTACCTCACTGTAGCATGGCCGAGCCCTCTATGGTCCACGGGTACAGGGAGCATCTGTCTCATGTACCCGGCCGGACTAACAGGAAGTACACACTCAGTGTGCACTTCCTGTTAGTCCGGCCGGGTACAGGAGACAGATGCTCCCTGTACCCGCGGACCATACCATAGAGGGCTCGGCCAAACTACAGAGAGGGAGTGACAGGAGGGAGCGCTGAGCGCTCAGCGCTTCCCTCCTGTCAGCCCCTCTCCCCATGCTGAGCCCGGGTGGTGCGGTCTGCCCTCATGGACGCACCGCCCGGGCAAAGCTGCAGCCGCCTGAGGCTCTCTACAGAGCGCTCGGGCGGCTGCAGCATGAGCGGGGCCAGCGCTCCTGGCGGCGCCCCCTCCCAAGGGGCGCCCTAGGCGGCTGCCTAGTCCGCCTTACAGGTAGCGCCGGCCCTGCATACAGTACACTAACAGCACACACACAGCACACTAACAGCACCCACACACACAGCACCCTCACACACACAGCACCCTCACAGTACACTACCAGCACTCTCTCACACTCATACACAGCACCCTCACACACAGCACATTAACAGCTCCCTCACACACACAGCAGTGTATGTATGTATGTATATGTGTGTGTGCATATATATATATATACCGTATATGTATACACATACATATACACGCGACATGTGTGTTTGTGCTTTAGGGCGCACGCCTATGTCTGGGGTGCAAAGTATCATTTCTTTGCTATAAACTAATTTTTGAGAAAGTGCAGCAGAATATTGGAGCGTAATAGATGTCATCAAGAACAGGGGGGTAGATTTCTTAGAGGCAAAGTGCCAGTGGTGGATGCACATTTCATCAGGTAAATAATTAAGAACGGGAGGCACTCATCAAGCATAGACTGGGACCTATGGCAACAAAAGGGCCTAATGGCAGACCATACCACCAGCACTGTTCATACAAATAGTAAATGCACAGCTTACATACAATTACTACTAATATAATGTTACATTACTCGTTGCATAGGGAAAACTTTAGTAGTAATCTAAATTCTAAATTTATGTATTTTAGATTAAACATATAGTAGGCCCCGATATCTGTGTAACATTCTGATCTTTGAGGATATTTATGGGAATTAATTATTATTAATTATTTTTTAAAACTAAAAATTATATTTTCACAAAAATTATTAAAATTAATAATCTTTATTAAAATATAAGAGGTTGAAATTTTATTGGCGCTATTCCTAATTATTATTTAAAAGTGAAGAGTTACTCACTATTTTAATTCTTAGACCTAGAGCACGTTGTTCGAATTAAATATTTTATACATTAATATCACAACTTTTTATCAAAATTATAATATTTACTTTTGTCAATAGGTGTTAACATACATGATAATTATTGAACAGTTTTCAATAACATGAACAAAATATGGCATAGTATAGTATCCCAATCACAGTAAAGCAATTTTAAACTCTAAAAACATAGAAGTAGGGGACGCAATATATATGTGTTATAACAGAGGAGTAACAGAATTGATACTTATTCACACTGGTTCTTCTAATTATGTATGATCCACCTAAATATATAAATAATGCATAGCATAATACTGTATGGTGGGTACAATCTTATTTAAGATGTGAAATTCCAACTCACAATTTTCAGAGCCACGTATAGTAGGCTCTGACTATAACAGCATGCTCAGATATTCCCTTGAATGTTTATCCACTCCTCCGGAACACTGGGGATGTACACTGGGGATGTCATACTTATAAGGAGAGATACCTAGAACACCTCACTTGCACTTTGTGTGTTAAGATATCTTGTACAATTTTAAACTCTGTTAGAGTGATGGGATTGTTAGTCCATGACAATTTCAATCAACAGTGTTAGCATATGGAATATTCTACTCATATACAATTGATTGAGACAATCAGCAAATAGTATGTCACTATTTGTTAAATTATAAAGAACCATATGAGTAATCAGCATATGGATTATTATAATTTAAAGACAGATTTTTTTTAGAATCTTGAGGAATACAATCGTTTTACTCTTAGTTAGATTTACAATCACATGTGGATTGTTTGTCTATCGTAAATACCATTCATTGGACTTAGCTGGACATAGTTTGTAATTTACTCCTAAGGAAAATGTTTTATCAGCTAGCCACATAATTTTAGCCAGCTCAGTGCTAACAAGCCAGTGTAAGCTTTTAACTCACACGGGATTTTAACTAGCTCACTGCTGTTTCACAGAGTAATTAATTATGATTAAATAATCCATCCAGTAAATAAATTCTTGCAGGTTTATTTAAAACAATTCTTTCTCTGATAAATATGTCCTAGTCTGTTATCTGATTAATATTAATCTGGTTAACTCTTGATAGTCTATCTTTATTTTGTATCAATTTGTCTCCCAGTATGCAGTTTGAGATACAATTATTTAATCATGGGCTATAACGAAACCAATTCTGGATTCTGATCAGCTTTTACCCAGAAAAATACTAACTTTTAGATATGTAATTTTATAATTGACATAATTGACTTATATTTACCAATAGATGTTCTGGATGTCTCTGGAGCAGATTGATTCAGAGTTAGTGAATTATAGTTAAAAGTTCTGGAGTTAGAAGTAGTGATGTCCCGAACGGTTTGCTGAACGGTTTGCGAACGGTTCGCCACGAACGGTTCGCCACGGACTCATCATTGAGTAAACTTTGACCCTGTACCTCACAGTCAGCAGACACATTCCAGCCAATCAGCAGCAGACCCTCCCTCCCAGATCCTCCCACCTCCTGGACAGATCACTAAGAATGCAGCTTCACAATGAATGTAAAATGGATGCTGGGAGGGAGAGTCTGCTGCTGATTGGCTGGAATGTGTCTGCTGACTGTGAGGTACAGGGTCAAAGTTTACTCAATGATGAGTCCGCAGCGAACCGTTCGTGGAGAACTGTTCGCGAACCGTTTTGCGAACCGTTCGGGACATCACTAGTTAGAAGTGTTTCCAAGAATAAAGTATATATAGAAATACTGAAGAATTTTTCCCTTGCAAAGAGATAGCAGTAGTTAAGTTTACAGATGAAGCAAAGAGTAAGAAGGCAGTTCTTCAGGTGTTATTTTCAAGATTGTTTCAATAGACTATCTAGATTATCAGATGTCAAGGGATTTCAAGAGATCATCCGAGTCCTGCTCCTTTTTTTTTTATCCCTATGTCATGGGGTTATATGTCATTCCTTATATGTTAACCTTCTGACCTAGTCCAATGGAAAATGTTAATGCCTGTTGACGTCATTTTGACATATATTTCTATATGTTTCAAGCAACAGGTGGAGATGTTTGCTTACATCAGAAATATTACCAGCTATTATCATATGTAAGATTAACTCTTGTTCAGGACAACAAGTAGGAATGTTTTAATTTCAAGACTTTTTAGTCAGCGTTTTATTTTCCTCAGTTTGGACTTTGGTTCCTCAAACCAATTTGTCCTTGCTTACCTAAGCGTTATTGCATTTCAAGATTTTAAGTTGTCATACCTAATGGATGTATAGGTAATTACATATTTATATGTATATATATATATATATATATATATGTTTCTAAATAATCCAAGGGTATGGCTGCACTCACGTAATTAAAAGTCCAAAGTTTATTAGAAAAAAACAATAAAATGTCAAGTGATCAACGTTTCAGTCACACTAGACTTTCATCATGATCCTGATGAAAGTCTAGTGTGACTGAAACGTTGATCACTTGACATTTTATTATTTTTTTCTAATAAACTTTGGACTTTTAATTACGTGAGTGCAGCCATACCCTTGGATTATTTGGATATTGAAGCTGATTTTGGTTGGCACCCGGCTATTGAGGGACATTGGAGCGTGAGTGCAGAAGCTATTTTGCATTTTTTATATATGTTTCTATATATGTATATATGTTACTAAGAATATATGACATTATATTACTATTTTGTATATAACTAAACTTAATTATATACCTTATAGCAATATGTATGTGTGTTTGCTGAACAAATACTTTTTAATTAACAAATACTTGTCTTATCTTTGTTGACACAAATAGATTTACTCGCTGTATGACAAGGCAAAACTTTGAGAAAAACATCTTGTTTTTCTTCATATTAGGCACCTCATGGCATATTAGCTTTATTGCGTTTTTGCCATTATTCATGTATTTGTTTTATCCCACAATATATATGTATTACATTTCCTACACAATATCTCTGACAGATCACCCTTGGGGGTGCATTGCCATGAACATGTTTTAGCACCAACTGCTGTTCCCGTAGTAAATATAGATTAAGGAGAATGCTGAACACCTGATCCTAAAAGTAATTGTTGTCATGTATTTTAAAATTCTATAATGTCTAACGTGTTTTATGCATGCATGCTCAGTTGTAGTCAATGAAAGATCACAACAGCATTTAACAGCAGATGCATTAACACTATGTATGTTATAGTCATGTTCTTATCAAACATTTTTCTTGCAATCTACCTTAAATCTTGCATGAGGAGAATGAACCACATGGAATAGGGAACCACCTACCGATGATGGTTTGAACTTCTTATCAGGTCCCATTCAGGAACTCATTCACCAATTCCATCTAGCTTAGAGATCTTGTACACTGTGACTCTTGTGCAGTCCTTTCCTACAATTAAGATCTAAAGGACACACAGTCCTACCAATAACAGAACATACCTAGAACCAATTTTCTGAATACAATAAAGAACTCAAAAATAAATGTCTTACACACAAACATACATATAAATGGCTGATAGTTTCAGCTGACATTGGAAACATCCTCTTAAACAGTATCCAGAAGAGCAGACATTCCAAGGGCACGAGGAGAACCCATTCAAAAAAGTTTAACAATTATAAGTTGTAAAATTTACAGTGCTTGGACTACTCATTTTAAGGTACTTTAGGGCTTATTTACATGAAATCGGAGTAATTTTTTTTATATATATTTAAAATAAAATCCTACTATTCTCAGCACATTTTAATAACTGTTGTTTGATGGGTTTTTTTTCACATTGTGATTACAAATAGAATTGCAGTAATGTGGTTATCAAGTCTTCTTTGACATATATATATATATATATATATATATATATATATCAGTGTCACATTAACACACACACTAACTAGCACTAAAGATATTAATTTTACGTTATTACTAGCATTGTGACAGAACCACAGTTCTGCTAAATGCATTTTTTTCCTCACTTAAAATCCTGTATATGATTCTTTTGTGGGTTTTTATATGCACCTATTAGTTGCATAGTTATTCGATTTGCTATGAAATCCACAGCTACCTATAAGGAGATATCTTGAGAATAGGAAAAAAAAATATTGCTAAAGGATAACCTTGAACTAAAGAAAGAGAAATATATGTCATATAACATACAAGTTGTGTGAATTTGGGAAGACCACATAAGTACAACAATAACCCATTTGAAATAAAATTGTATCTAATTGTTGATGAAATATAAGAGAGTCATTCAAGATTGCAAAGGTTCAAATGTTTGATATCTGATATTAACTGATTATACATTGTTAACGAAATTCAACCCTAAAGGTCACTGAATTAAAGAGAAAAATTAAATAGAAAGTATAACAATTATGTGGTCACCTAACCTTTGGAATAAAAGTAGAAAGTTTATGAAAATCATTAATTATTACGATTAAACTATGAATGGTGACCTTTAGAACAAAACCTGAGCAATTAATACTTATAATAAAGCTGGGAGACTAGTTGACTACCCTATCCTGTTGCTTTGTATGAAAAAGCAATATATAGTCTAGCCAACTATTCTGGTTTCCAAACTTTGTCTCTGTAGCTAAAGCACAATGACCATGCTACAAATTGCTACTTTCTTCACAGTTCTGATCCTGACTGGGATGCAGCAAGGTTAGTCATCTTTTTTATGCAAAGTTGTTCAAATATGTTGATTCACTTTAACCCCTTAGTGACCAGGCCGTTTTTCAGTTTTCTTACCGTTAAGGACCAGGGTTCTTTTTACATTTCTGCGATGTTTGTGTTTAGCTGTAATCTTCCTCTTACTCATTTACTGTACCCACACATATTATATACTAGTTTTCTCGCCATTAAATGGTTTTTCTAAAGATACCCTTATTTTCATCATATAATATAATATACCAGAAAAAAAAAGTTAAATATGATGAAAATATTTTTAAAAACACACTTTTTTGAACTTTAGGCATGGATTCTCAGCTCCTATTAGGTGTTACTGTCAAACAATATATGTTCAGCAACATCTCCTGAGTACAGCAATACCACCCATGTATGGGTGTGTCGGGTTCTCTGGGGGCTAAAAGACCTTATTTGGAGGGTGCACATTCCAGATTTCCAACTTGGAATTTTCACAGCAGGTCATCATGCACCCATGTCCCCTTTCAGACATTTTTTAAAATGGCCAATGTAATTTACCCCATCAAACTATATGTTTTTAAATAGTAGACACCCTAGGGTATTTCAAATGGTGGTATTTTAACACTTTCCATGCATTAATTCTACCACCAGTCTCTGTCAAACGTTTTGGTAGTCATTTTTTTGTTATTTTTTTACACACATTCTACTTTAGGCATGGCTTCTCAGCTTCTGTTAGGTGTTACTGCCAAAGATCACCCCGATATATGTTCAGCAACATCTCCTGAGTACAGTGATACCACCTATGCATAGGTTTGTTGGGTTGTTGGGGGTGAAAAGCCAAACGTTTGACATGTGTTTTCCTAATTTTACATATCTTCATTACCTCTCTATTTTTTGGGGGCCTTTTCAGATATCCCAAGTTATTTTCTTGCCATGCTTGTGCATATATTTAAAAGTTGACACCTCATGGTATTGTATATGGAGTGTTTTGATGCCTTTGATTCAATCGTTTTAGTCAAAAAATTGGAGAAAGTGTGTGGTGGTAATTTTTCAATTTTCATTTTTATATACACATTGCTTTTTGACTGTGATTTAGGAGAGCCTGTTATTGGTTATTGCAAGAAAACACTCTAGGTTGTTTTCTGCAAAGCCTCCTTAGTACATCCATGCTCCCCATACATAGGTTTGCCAGGATTTTGGGAAGGTTTAGTTACAATTGTATGACTTGTAATTTGAGTTGAAATTGAGAGTATTTCTTCTGATAGGCCTATCTTTAGCTTGGGGCTTATCACATACCCCAGTTTTATTTATTGCCATTAAAGTTTATATATTTGAAACGTAGACACCCCAAGGTATTATACATGAAGTGCTTTGATACAACTGTTTTAGCCCCCCAAAAATGGAGAAAGTGTGTGGTGGTAATTGTTCAATTTTCATTTTTACACACACATTGCTTTTTTGACTATGATTTAGGAGACCCTGTTGTTGGATATTGCAAGAAAACACTCCAACCCCACCCATATGCCAGTTATAGGCCTTGATGCACACTGGCTTCCTTGTGCTCTCAGCTCCGCCACGTACAGGGACCTCCACAGTCCCCTCAGTGTGGATGGTGGTAAGAAGGCACACATCCTTCTTGTCTCTGTACTTAACTGCCAACAGCTCCTCTTGGCGCAGAGCTGAGGTTCCCCCCTTCGTAGCCGGGTGCATGCAAGTTGTCTCGGGAAACCTGTGCTGTTCTTTATGATTGTACCCCAAGCTACTGTATCAAAACAGTACAGTAGCTTGAACAAAGGGACACTTGTATAAAAACTGTCAGTATACAAGTGGAACCCTTTGTTCATCAGGGGAAATATCAGGTCCCAGAAAATCTTGCCACTGGTTCCCAAATGTTCTGGGCAACCTGGAGGGTCAGGGTGGCTATCCTTTCCCTCATACACCCGGAAGGCCTGAGTATACCCAGTCTCGCTATCACAGAGCTTATACACCTTTACACCATACCTGGAGCACTTGGAAGGAACATACTGCTTGAATCCCAGCCTTCCCTTATACTTCATCAGAGATTCATCCACGCATATATTCCTTCCAGATGTATAAGCCTCTGCAAACCTGGTAGCGAAGTGGGTAATCAGGGGGTGGATTCTATACAGCTTGTAAAACTGGGGATGCTCCCTAAGGGGGCACAGGCTGTTGTCGCTGAAGTGCATGAAATGCAGAATCATTTCATACCTCTTCCTCGACATACATTGGGAGTAAATGGGGGTAGATTAGATGGGGTTACTGCTCCAGTAGGAGCGGAGGGATGGCTTCTTTATGATGCCCATCAGCATAGTCAATGCCCAGAATCTTTTAAATTCTGGCACATCGATGGGGGCCCATTGCTGCTTTGCCAAAAAAGAATCAGACTTTGCAGCACGGAACTGATCGGCATATAAATTGGTTTGGGCGACAATGTTCCCCAATACATTATCGTCTAGAAACACCTCCATAAACTGCTGAGGGCTAAATCCTGCATCATCCACGTTGATGCCAGAATTTTCAGTAAAGGATGGGACTAGCAGGCACAGATACAGCATACATACAATAGGTCCCCCCCTTATTCTAACTTAGGGCCCCCACTTGCCACTCAGGGGTGGAGGCCGGGGGGGAAGACAATAGGTCCACCCCTCTTATTCTAACTTAGGGCCCCCACCCGCCGCCCAGGGGGGCCAAGGGGGGGACAATAGGTTCCTCCCCCCCCCATTATTTTACTTTAGGGCCCCCACTCGCTGCTCAGAGGTGGGGGCTGGGGGGGAGGACAATAGGTCCCACCCCTTATTTTACTTTAGGGCCCCCACCCGCCACTCAGGGGTGGGGGCTGGGGGGAGCAATAGGTCCCCCTTCAGGTTAGAAGCCCCCACTGCTCACTGTTTACTAGACATGCCCCTACTCACGGTATAGCGAGTAGGGGCATAATTTACTAATACTAAGTAATCTTTACTTAGTATTAGTAAATTTGGATGAAAGACCAATTAAGGTCTTTCAGCCTTTTAGTAGATAACTCCCTAATACCGTGGGTAGTTGGGAGTTATCTACTTATTCATTCCTGTCATTCCATTGATTGGCTAAGTAACATTTTATATGAATGTGTGTTACTTGATTGTTGTAAGTGTTGCAAATGCTTAGAGCTGAATCCTGGCTATGTTTGTATACTTTTTATTTAAAGGGACACTATAGTCACCTGAACAACTTTAGCTTAATGAAGCAGTTTTGGTGTATAGAACATGCCCCTGCAGCCTCACTGCTCAATCCTCTGCCATTTAGGAGTTAAATCCCTTTGTTTATGAATCCTAGTCACACCTCCCTGCATGTGATTTGCACAGCCTTCCATAAACACTTGCTGTAAAGAGAGCCCTATTTAGGCTTTCTTTATTGCAAGTTCTGTTTAATTAAGCTTTTTTTATCCCCTGCTATGTTAATAGCTTGCTAGACCCTGCAAGAGCCTCCTGTATGTGATTAAAGTTCAATTTAGAGATTGAGATACAATTATTTAAGGTAAATTACATCTGTTTGAAAGTGAAACCAGTTTTTTTTTCATGCAGGCTCTGTCAATCATAGCCAGGGGAGGTGTGGCTAGGGCTGCATAAACAGAAACAAAGTGATTTAACTCCTAAATGACAGTGAATTGAGCAGTGAAATTGCAGGGGAATGATCTATACACTAAAACTTCTTTATTTAGCTAAAGTAATTTAGGTGACTATAGTGTTCCTTTAAATTTGTATACAGTGTAACATTCTTCATTCTTCCACTGAGTAGGTATATTAGTACTTCGGCAATACTGTGCTTCGACACTTCGGAACTTCGGCAACTTCGGAGCTTCGACACTTCGGCACTTTGGAATTTCGACATTTTGGAAATTCGGCAATTTCTGAACTTTGGCAATTCGGCAATTCAGCTATTCGGTCTTTCGGAAGTATCCGAATGTCCAAATTGCCCGAAATTCGTCCGAATTGGTATTCAGAACGAAACGAATTGCACATGTCTATTAGTTAGAGATACATGTATTCTTAGTTACAGTTAGGTATAGCTTTAGGGGTTTACAGGAAGGGTTAGGGATAGAGCTTAGATGCAATGGTGGGGTGATTAATTTATACAAAATTCAGATTAAGGAACAGCACACACACAAAATACAGTTTTACATATTTCAAGGCTACTTAAAATTAAGTACCTGAATATGGGGATTCAGATCCACCATATGGTCATATCATGTTAAGCCCACTTCTACACCACAATACCCCAATATTGGTGGATCCTACACAAATTTTAACATTAGGGACAAATGAAAAACTTCAGGACCAGAACATAGGATCATCGATTCAATAACAGGGAAGCACATCGGGATGACGGCAGAACAAACTCCAACCCCAGGGGAATTCCTCACATGCTGAAGACTTGATATTCAATAGGTCCAAATCAGGCTGTGGAAACATAAAGAACAGAAGCCCAAGGGTTAAATCAGTACTTGAGACTAACATCAGGGCCAGGCGATGCAAAGCCCCACATACATCCCCAATATAAAAACCAGGTAGACCCGAACTCCCCCTAGTTACTCAACCAAACCCCCCAACTACACAGGACCCACTTACCGTACCATCGAGTCCATACATGTCTCAACATATCAAAACAAACTGGGCGGAAAAACAAATGTACGTAAAGTGAGAAATTCAATACGGGCAGGACAATACTCGCCTCCGTGTCTTTAATAAAATCATGACTTTTCATCATGTAATAGCAAAATCATGCAATTTTATAGCAAGACACGGAGGCTCATATTGCAAGTTTAAAGCTGACCTACTACCACATCGAACATGTAAATAATCGGTCGAAAGTAAAATTCCTGAAAAGAAGTTTCCCTCGACCAGTCTGCCATCCTCATGTGATCTTCCAAACGCGCACCTGAAGCTATAATCGAAGAGGCTGAAGCCCCCCTAACCAAATGAGCGCCAAAGAGCGCAGTATCAATACCGGCTTGAGTCAGTAACCTTTTCACCCAGCGTTACAACGTGGTGCTGGTGACGGGGGCAAAAGGAGGATGGAAGGATAAAAATAGTTGGGGAGAGGCAGCGGAACGGTGTAGTTTGGTGCGATCCTCATATTCGCGTAAGCAAGCCACCGGACACAACACCGGTGTAGTTGAGAAAATCGGATAGGACACCGACTTAATAGACGTCTTAGTGCGCCTACTGATATTGAATGTCACTCCCTCCGGGGTGCATGATCTGGCATCAAGATCCAGGGCTCGGACGTCCGAGACCCTCTTTGAAATGAGGCAGAACAGACAAACCAATTTAGCCGATAACTGCAAGGGGAGTGCAGAGTTTGCGGGCCAGGCCATGAGGAAAGATAATACAACAGAAACATCCCAGGTTACAGAGTAGTGAGGCCTGGGTGGCCAGAAGAGGCGAGAGCACCGGAGGAGCTGGCATACCAGGGGATGTTGACCGGCAGGGCACCCGTCAAAACCAGTGGCGGATCCAGAGCCTGATCTCGGGAGGGGCACTTGTAGATTATTTAAATAAATAATCCAGGCACAATAACCACTACAGCTCAGTGTAGTAGTTATGGTGTCAGTAGTGCCAGGATTCCACCCCAGAGTAAGTAGTCATACCGTTTAAGAACAGTTTGACAACTTACCTGGGGTCTGCTGGGATATAGGGTATAGGAGCAGTGGTGTGTGTTAAGGGTGAAGTGTGTGAGTGCGGCAGTGTATGTCAGGGACAGGGTTTGTGGGGCAGTGTGTGTATGGGGACAGTGTTTGTGGGGCAGTGTGTGCGTATGGGGGCAGTGTGTGTATTGGGACAGTGTTTGTGGTGCAGTGTGTGTATGGGGGGCAGTGTGTGTATGGGGATAGTGTTTGTGGGGCAGTGTGTGTATGGGGACAGTGT
>OW240917.1:23136078-23151376 GCA_933207985.1 Pelobates cultripes | reverse complement strand
GTGCATGTGCAATGTGCAATATGTGAAAATTTACAAAAAAAATTTAAACTTACAAATAGTAGCTGAAAAATGCAAAAATGCCACTGGTTGCCCCTCGGTATGATATATATATAAAACAAGCACAAGAAAAAAAAATAGGGTAGTATGTAATAAAATGTATAGAATAAAATAAGGATGAATAACACTCACAATGGTAGAGCAGTAAAAGTCTGCTCTAACTTTGCTGGCATAAGTTCTCTTATCTCAGGACTAAGAGACCTTTTCAGAGTCAGGACAGCAGCTGGATCCTTCAAGAATAATTTTATTTGTAGATACACATTAAAATAATCACACAAAGTGATTAGGCTCTTTTCACCCGTGCAGGCGATATCTCCAAAGTGCGGTCGCAAAGTATTTGGCTGAAATCCACCGATTTTTAGACTGAGCCACCGCAGGCAGATACTTCCGGGTTTCGGAGCGATCACGTGGTTACGTGTGATGACGCGTTTCGCCCAATCGGCTTCCTTCAGATAATCCCTTTTTTAAATGCAGAGATTAACCCACTATTAGTCCAGTCTACCTCGGAAGCTAGGGTACGAAATTCTATGGCATATTCCGAGATAGACCGGTTCCCTTGTCTGATGTGCATCAGGGCAGTAGAGGTGTCATCCTCTTTGCCTGAAGGTTCAAACATAAGTTTGAATTCCGTAAGGAAATCCTGGTAATTGTGTGCCACACTCCTATTACTCTCCCATAATGGATTGGCCCAAGCTAGAGTTTTACCTTTTAATTGATTCATTAGGTAACCAATTTTAGCTCTGTGTGGGAAAAGATCCCGGTGAGGCCTCAAAATGATACTCCATTTGGTTAATAAATCCCCTGAATTCTTGTATATTATCATCAAAATTCAGGGGAGGAGATAGGGAGATAATAGGTGCCGTGTGTACTATAGCTGGAGGTACACAAGGTGGAGGTGAGGCCGCAGGTTGCAGATGCGCTGTTCGGGTAAGAAGCGTACTGAAGGCCTGGGCAAATTGATCCATGTGGTGATCATTATCCTCCAGTTTCCTTTCACAAGCAGCTATGTGCTTACACAATTCTACAGGATCTATGGCCATGTCTTAATGTCAGGATTACAGAATGACCCAGCACGTAGAATTGTGTAACAATTGATAGGTAATGTATACCGGACCTTAGAATGGCCGGACTAACCTACCAAAGAATAGTTAGGAATAGCCGAGGTCAAGGGATACAGAAAGAGACACAATGATAAGGAAAAGCCAGGAGTCAGGGATGCCAGAAAACAGGGAAGTCAAAAACAATGCCAAAGTCAAATAACCAGAATAACCAGAATCAATAACGTGCTCTCGGACAACCTAAAGGGAAACCACGACAGGGCACTGAGCAGGATGAGAACTGGGCTTAAATACCCCTCCTCTAAATCTGATATGCTGTAACCGGCCTTTGACCCCAAAGGCAGTTACCAGGTTACCATTTGCATAATTGCAGCTCAGCATTAACCCTTCTGTGGATTTGGTTGCTGCTCGGCACAACTTTTCCTGTGTGGACAGTAAATGACATTAACCACATTTTTATAAGCTGATGAATACGTGACAGGAGGAGGGGAAGAGCCTTTTCAAATCCAATATGCCCAAATAGGGATTTATAAATGGCAATACTCCCAGGGGCCATAGTCGTAGGGCAGGAGGCTGGCAATCAGGTTCCTCCAAAAGCCAGTAGCAAAGTAGCAAAGGGTAGTTTGTCACAAGCACTTGACTCAATTTTCTCTTTTGAATCAAGCATATATCCAATTTCCAGAGCTATATAACCTAGCCCCGGTATGTATTGCTTTTTGGTCTGTTTTGGGCGACCACTCCCCTTGTTGGTGTAGTAGTTATGGTGGTGACCTTTATTTCCCCTTCCTCTTCCTCTGATTATCTCAGGGTAAAAAGATGGAGCTCAATCAAGAGAACTTGGCCGCAACAAGCCCTTCAGTTCACATGGAAGATGCCAAACAAATGAGGGAGATTCGGAAACAATGGCGCTGTTTGGCCTAAACCCACCCCAAAAGGTAATCCTAAAGATCATTGCAGATGCGCATGCGAAAGATAAACTGCAATTTCATATGCTTGAACTTCAACGAACTGCAGCCTCTGCCGCGAACAGTCCCAGTTTTGTACTGCTGCCTACCATTTAAAGCTTTTCAAGAGTCAGAGGGAGAAATTCATGGCTATTTAGCAGACTTTGAACGCCAGTGCATCCTGCACAAAGTAGCTGAGGAAGTATGGGTACCTATCCTGGCCGGGAAGTTATGTGGTAAAGCTGCTGAAGCCTTCAGAGCCATTCCATATCAAGAGATTCACAGCCATAGGCATGCGCACGGGTGCCTGGGTACACCCTAATCCCCGCAGCATGCCTATGTATTAAGACCGGCAGGGGAGATCTCAGGATCTCCCCTGTCGGCTCATGCAGAGCCAGCGCTATCCGAGCGCCGGCTCTGCTCTCAGCCTCCCTCCTCACTGCAGCATGGAGGGAGGCAGGAGAGGACCCTGGGAGCTCAACTAGCAGAGGACCCGGGGAGCTCAACCGCAGCAACGCTCAGATCTCGCAAGAGTGAACTCTATCCCCACAGGGGCTAGAGTTCACTCTCCACTGGACCACTGGGGAAAGCAGTAGGAACAAGAATCCCTCATCCCTACATAAGGTAAGAAGGTAGGGGGGATTAAGTAATGTACCCCCATCTCCACCCCCCACAATCACCCACACACATACAGCACACACACCCACACTCACAGCACCCACACAGCACCTACACACATACAGTACACACAGACACACAGCACACACACAGCACACACACACACAGCGCACACACACTGCGCACACACACAGCACCCTCACACATACAGCACCCACACACATACAGCACACACACAGCACCCACACACATACAGCACCCACACACATACAGCACCCTCACACACAGCACACACATACAGTACCTTCACACATACAGCACATACATACAGCACACACACAGCACCCTCACACACACACAGCACCCTCACACACATACAGCACCTTCACACATACAGCACCCTAAACGCATACAGCACCCTCACATGCATACAGCACCCACAAACACACATCACCCTCTCACACACAGCACAGAAACAGCACCCTCACAAACACACACACAGCACCCTCACACACACAGCACACTAAAAAACACAAACACCCTCACACACACATAGCACACAAATAGCACCCTCACACACACACACACAGCACCCTTACACACATAACACCCTCAAACCACCCTCACGCAGCACACACACATGCAGACACAGCAGTGTATGTATGTGTGTGTATATATATATATATATATATATATATATATACACACATACACACACACACATACATATACACACGGCGTGTGTTTGTGCTTTAGGGTGCACACCCTAATGCCATAGGCGTCGCACGCCTATGTTCACAGCTATGAGCGGGTGAAGGAAGCCCTCTTAGCATGGTATGCAGTCACTCCAGAAGCCTACTAAGAAAGGCTGACAAAGATTCCTATACAGTGGGCTTGCCGGATACACAGAGCTGCTTCTCACTGGATTAATGGCTGCCAAGCGACCACCTTGGAGAATGTATTACAGTTATTATTGCTGGAACAATTTTTTAATTTGGTACATCCCGAAGTCAAAGACTGGGTGAGAGACCGCAGACCCCTTACTCTTCCAGAGGCAGCCAGGTAAGTGGACGAATACACGGATGCCCACAAGCTGGACCGGTCTTAGCCCCGGGTCCAAACCCCATGGATTGAACCAGCACTACCAACAACAGGAAGGAGCCATTGCCTCCCACCCCACGACCCACTCCGGATGGTTATTGTAGCGGACCATGGGTAACCCGACCGTTACTTCCGTTAATTCCCTTCTTTCAGCCATTCAGGAACCACTTGGAGTATAAGGAGACCCATTTTCCCCCCAGTGACTGGATGACACACAGGGTAAAATCACATTTTATTGGCCACATATGGCTTTTATGCATAACCCCCTTCATACCTGAGAGCCCAAGCAGGGGATGTGGAAAGCCAAATATGGAAAGCCCGCTACTCCAGCGAGGGGTCTCCCACTCCGGATGACAGCAACCTCTGTGCCTGAGAGAAAGAGCACGGGAAGGGAATTGTCCCTAGGCACAGAAAAGCCCACCAAACTAGCCAGTGCCCCAAAAGTGTCCACACCAATCTCAGGGACTCTCACAGCGGTACGTTCGTCGACCATTACCCATTCACGAGGTCCCGGTGTAAAACCCAGACAAGGAAAGTGTTTCCTTTCGGGGTATGAATGCTCCCCCTGGCTGGTGTTCATCTGTACAAATGGCAGCCACCCAGGTGAGCACTCATTAATTATTTCCCTTGCATTTTCACACCTATGCAAGCTCAAATGTTCTGACTAATTGGTGTGCACGTTCTAACGGGGCACTGGGGAGGTCCTCATTTGGGAAATGAACAAGTCAGGAAACAATCCACGGAGGCTCCCCTTGGCTGGCGTTCATATATTTTTTATATATACGAATGGCGGCCACCAAGGGGAGCCCTCATTAAATTGTTTCCCTTGCGATTTCACACTTATGTTGCGAGGTGTGACCATTCTAACCTAGCATTCTAAATGGAATACGGGGGTGGTCCCAATTCGGGAGACGAATATATTTCCTTCGTGGAAGCACTACCGAACAAGAAGCGGACACAATACACAAAAGTACAGGGAAACACGTAGAATAGAAAAAGGAGGAGATTCACAAACAGGCAGCGGTTCTGTCACACAGCACCCCCTTAACCAGAGGCCGGCATAGACAGTCTGATCCCAACAGATCAGCTTGGGGATGTCTGGGGGAGTACTCACGGATCTTTTCTCTAGGTCCATCTGTCTTGACAACTCATAGGCATTCCCGTTTCACTTACCGGGTCTATAATGAATGGTAAAGTCACAGGGTTGCAGGGCCAGGCTCCACCATAACAGCCTGGCATTGTGACCAGAGACCCAGTAAAGCCACACCAACGGGTTGTGATCCATGAGTAAGGTGAATTGCTGTCCATAGCGGTAGGGCTGCAGTTTTTTGAGCACCTACTCCACCGCCAAATACTATTTTTTTGATGGCGGTGTAACTCATCTCCCGGGGTAGTAGCTTCCTGCTGAAGTAAGCCACGGGATATTATCCACCATCGTCCCCGACCTGGCTCAGCACCACTCCTAACCAAAAAATTGAGGCATCTGTGTGGACGAGAAAAGGTAGATCCAGTTTTATTTCAAATGGCTAATGGGAACAAGCAAGTGGAGGACATCACGGAAGTAAAGCCACCCTGGAATGGGCTAAAGCATAAGGACTTGAAACTCGTGACTACTACCAAGCAAGCCCCGTCTGCAGTAAAATAAACATTACTGTATACAACCTGCCAATTGAACTTAAAAAAATAAAAAAAATAAAAGAACTGACACCGGTACTCACACCAGTACAGGTCAGTCCAACAATGGGCGCAAGACTATCCCATATCATCCCCAAGCCTCAGGGTTGATTAAGAGGTGTAATGGGCTTTTAAAAAAGGACAGATTCAAACACTATCCCCAAGTATGTGTGGACGAATGAATGTGGAGCGCATCTTTGTTTAGAACAAAAACAAGTTGGAAAACTGCTGATATAGTTCTAGAAGAGGTGTCAATCAGGGCACCCCACTAACTATGTAGGGCCTTAAGTGTCTTATGAAGTAGAAAGAAGAGGTTATTCCAGTTAGTTATGGTAATATTAAAACTGTATTATTAAATGATGCTTCTTAAATGATGCTTCTATTCTCCTTCTAGTAAATAATGACCTTATATCCCCACTGGTTGCATAGATGTCCAACACATTACATTAAGACCAGATGTACACTCCCTTCGAATACCAAGTCCTTATTGGTGAAGAAGAAAGACGATGCCCATATATCCAGCCTGACAGAAGCAATGAACACGCTTGATGAAACACCCGACTTTAAATTATTTGGGGTGGATGGGAAGTTTGGGGAAATACTATTGTACATGAAAGATTACTATATTCTTATGTATTTCTTTATGTTTCATAATATGTTGTATGTTTCACAAGATAGCAAACATGGATTTTGGAGGCATTCTCTATTAATGATAACTTTAGTATAGTCATGGTGTAAAAGCAAGAGGTGGAGTGTTATGGACATGAAATATACCATTTTAATAAAATATTTCTGCTTTTATGCCAATAACGCCCAAAGTTATTAGTTCACAGATATTCCCTACACAAATGCCAGTTTTAAGCTCTGAAAAGGTTAATTAACAAACCAGTTTAACCAGTTCAGAGTCAGGAGGCAGGTTGATGGGTAGGGAATAGTCTGACAGGAGGGACATGTTACTATGGTTATTGTACAGCTGTTTTGTGGATGTTTGATAGTTGTTTAGAACATGTTTATGAATATTTGTTATAGTTTCTTTAACATCTTTTTACTAAACATTATCTTGTGCTGCACTGTGAGTAATTGCCATTTGTTTTTTTACCTGTTAGGAAATAACTCTGTCGAAATACCTTATGCAGTTAATAATTCAAATTTATAGCTGTACAAAATGAAAGGGTTGGTTTTGAATGCTTGCAAATAGGTTAAATACTTTGTTATTATTATATGTGGGCTTCCATTAACTCTATTGTTAGTGTACCTAGGTGATGTCTATTGTTAGTGTAATTAGGTTACATGGGCGTCCGCAGGAATCTTTCCAGGGTGGGGGAGGGTCATAATTGTAATGACATCCATGCTTGGTCCCTCTTTGACAGTGTCATGAAAGGGAAGGGGAATAGTCATTATCACATAAAGTCAGGGTGAATAGCGTTTTCACAACTATGGTGTCAGGAATACATGTTTGTATTCCTGACACTATAGTATTCTTTTAAGCAAATTAAAGGAACAATCTGGTCACCATAACATGGAAATTATATGATGCCAGGAAGCCCCTGTGTGCTCTCTTTCCTTTAAGGGGTTAAACCGCTCTCAAATGGTTTAACTCCAACGGCTTCCTCCATTTCCAGATCTCCAGGTCGCTCAGTGGTATTTGGCTTCTGAAACGGAGTGTCAGGAAGTGCAAATTAACGTTAGACATGGGTGCTGCAAATTGGCCAGAGTGGTCAGTTGACGGTCTAAGCCAATTGCTAATTCTCGGCTCATAAAAATATTTTACTTTTTTATGAATGGGGAGCTACTGATTGGCTTAGAGTGCCGGCTGACCACTCTAGCCAATCAGCGACACCACTACCCAGCGGCACTCTGTGCTTCTGACACTCAGTTAATAAAAGTGAACACAACACTGATATTTTTTTTTTTTACCTAGGGAGATGAGAAGGTCCAACGTTTCCCTGCCAGGCCCAGGTACCAAAGCCTTATAATGTGGTGTCCAGAAAAAAGTTGAGGGTTCACTTCACTTGCCCTTCCTGCTCCAATCTCCATTTCTTCTACTTCATTTGACACAGTCTTCTTTTTCTTCTGACACTGTCTTCTCTCTTCCATGGATCCTACGGCTTTCTGCTACTTTCTGCTTATTTTGCGCCCTTCTGCTCCTTTCTCTTTTTGATCCCTTTCTGCTCCTTGCAGATCCTTTCTGCTCCTTGCAGACTTCTGATGCTTCTCCTACTTTACCTTTGTGCTGTCCCTTTCTGCTCCTTGCTATCATTTTCTGCTCCTTCTCTTACTTTACCTTTGTGCTCCTTCTGATTAATTCTGCTCCTTCTGTCCCTTTCTACTCTTTGCAGACCCTTCCTTCTCACTGAAGACCCTTCCTGCTCCTTCCAGACCCTTCCTGCTCCTTGCTGACCCTTCCTGCTAATTTCTGCTCCTTCTCCTACTTTACCTTTGTGCTCCCTCTGTCCCTTCCTCCTCCTTGCTGCCATTTCCAGCTCCTTGCTGACCCTTTCTGCTCTTTCTACTTTACCGTTGTGCTGCTTTACCTTCCAGCTCCTTGCTGACCCTTTATGCCCCTTCCTGCACCTTGCTGACCCTTCATTCTCCTTGCTGACCCTTCCTGCTCTTTGCTGACCAGTTCTGCTCCTTGCTGACCCTTCATTCTCCTTGCTGACCCTTGCTACTCCTTGCTGCCACTTCCTGCTTCTTGCTGTCCATTCCTGCTTCTTGCTGCCCCTTGATGTCCCTGCCTGCTCATTTCTGTTCCTTCTCCTTTCTGCTCCTTTTCTTATTTTGCCCTCCTGCTCCTTGCTGACCCTTCCTGTAGGCTGCCTCCCCCTCATTCCTCACTTACCTGATCTATAGGCTGTCCCCCCCTCCCTCACTTCCCTGATCTATAGGCTGTCCTCCCATGCCTCACTTCCCTGATCTATAGGCTGCCACCCCCATGCCTCACTTCCCTTGCATACTGCAAAACTCTATACCAGGGATAGCCCCATGACCTTAACCTTATCATGTTTTTGTGAAAACACATAGCTGAATTAATATAATGCCCAGTACATGTTACAAGAAAATGGCAAATTCAAGATGAGTCTATCGTGCATTTTAGAAGCTCCCACTTTGAAATTACTCTCACATAATATAGTTTGAGCTCTATTGGGGTACCATTTTTATAACTTTTTTTAAAGTTTGTGTTATTAAATATTCTTTTATAATTTCTACATGAACATTGCATTTTTTCTGCATATTTTTAAACCTTCCTCATGTGTGTCTCTCTAGTAACTTTCCATAAACTGTACTGCAAACTGTAGTAATATCTCTTGAGAATATCAATAACCATTGTGTATATCTTTGCAAAGATTTTGCAAAGGCACAGGGCAAAATTAAAGGGACACTATAAGTACCCAGACCACTTCAGCTCATTGAAGTGGTCCAGGTGGAGTGTCCCAGCACCCTTAACCCTGCAAAGGTAATTATAATAATTACCTTCATGGGTTAACTCAGCAGTTCCCAAACTGTGTGACGGGGAAACATGAAATGTTTCCCCAGTGCTATGATCATAGAAGCAGCAATGGTGACAGATCCCCACAACCATTTTCTGAGAAAATAACCATGCCTCATTCTCCCCAGCAGGACTCCTCTTGCAATCCTAATCCTAATGCTAAACATAAGCCTAATCAAAAACAAGCCATAATAATCCTACCAATAGGTTTAGAGAGATTCCCTCTGCTGATATGCTGATATCAACAAAGTGCAGATCCCCTCTGAGTAGAGGAAAGCCACAAGTATCAAGGTTCCCTAGTTACAAGCAGGGAAACAGTACTTGGCCGTTAAAATCTACATGACAAAATGTTTCTATCATGTATTCTAGGGAAGGACATCCACAATTGAATGGTTTCATCATTGGTCATTAATAATAGATGAATCTATTAATAATAATAGATTAATAATGAATGTACGACACTAAGTAAGTTTTTGAGTTTTTGTAAAATTTTTCTAAATGGAATATCTCTTGTTTTACATTATTTCTAACAATACAAATGTACCTATAGACTCTATATAGGATAGATGCATTTTGTGTAGTCTCCTATATTTTCTTTTGACTGATCTACTTTAATTGGTCATATGTATAACTATCAAATGCAAAATTCATAATTTATATTCCAGTAATTATTACAAGTCTGCAGAAAAACAAAAATCGAATTTCTACTTCACGCATTTAATATCTGAAGACATGCTGAAAATGTCAGCTACTGTATTTACAATAAAGGAAGTTTCAATGGGTTATACCATTTCTATAGTCAAGGAGTGAGAGGGAGTGAATGAACTCTCTAATTTTACTGTTAGCATTATAGTATAATTCCAGAGATTGATAACTCCTAGTTCTTTAAAATATATATATTTTTAAATAAGTAATCAATTTCTACTTACTGTTTGTGTTAACTATGCTCAATGCCATATGTTTTACATTCATTTGCCATTTTAGTGACGTTTACTGCTAGCCATACCATTAGTGTTCTTACAAATATCTACAAGCTGCATATGTATGTGCATCACATTCAACTAGGGTGTGCAATTCTATTCAAGGGGAATATTTATTAAATACTTAATTGAAAGTGTATTCTTTATTTACCAGGCAAACCAAAACTCATTGAGTTGTGTAGGTGGGAAGGCTGCATGTTCGTATGTGTGCAATATGGCTCTAAGTGTTAGTGCTGTGTGTGTGGTATGTATTGTGCCTGTTTATGATGAGTGTTTATGCTCTAATTCAGACATTCTGTTTACATTAAATAAGTAAATAAAATAATTAATTTACCACATGACAGGATGCTTCCTATTTTGCTTAATCTTTCTTTACTAACTCCATATAGTAGCAAAGAAAAGTAATGAAAACTGTGAACCAATCAAACACAAGCAATGTTTAACATGCGTGTATAACAATCACTTCCTATTTCTTTGCTGCTCCATTACAAGTTAAGTACAGATTTTTGGTTCTCCTCTCTCCGTCTTTTCTCTTATCATACTATTTACTTCAGATTTTTGGTCTTTATAGTTCTGTTTACTTATTGCTTGTCTCCACCACCTTAAGGTGCTCTCTATTTTATGTTCTGATTTGCCTTTAATTTGTTTTCTGGGACCCTACCCGTAGTATTATTTCTTTAAAACTCCCTTCATCTATTGGGGACTTTGGGGGTTTCTTTCACCTTCCCTCTAGGGTGTTTCTGCTTTACTTTGTGGTTCCCCAACTCTCCCGGTGCCTGCTTCACGCCATTTTCATGGCAGGTCACCACCACCGCGCGAAGAGCATCGGATCTTGTTCAGCTTTCTATCGAACTGATCCTATTTCGCGAATGTTCCCATTTTGGTGAACATTTGCTTGCTGATTGCCTTACTCGCATATGAACGCTTGATCTTTCCTTGCACTTTTTTCTCTCACAAAACTCCTCCTGAAAGACTGAGAGATCCTCTGGTTCCTGCGTTTTGCCGTTGGCAGGCATACGAGTGGCCATTTTAGGTTTATGTATTTTTTCACTGCTATTACTACTGTGGATCTGATTTTACTCCTGCTATATCAACTTCTGTTGCTCCTATTGCTCCTTGCTGTGGGATATCCTTTGGGACCAGGCAACAGGTTAGTGCTCTGCACTTGGGGGTCGGTTGAACCAGTGGTCTTTTCCTTTATCTTAGTTGGGGTGAGCCCTCTGTTTCTGTGCTGCCGAACAGGACCTGTCCATGCAGGCTCCTGACTGCCTGGGTGAACCACAGTGATACACTACAGCCTTCTCTGTCTGTCCTTTCAACTGGACACGGTTGCTGACTCAGGCTACACTACGCCTACCGACATACCATCCCCATGGTCTCTAGGCCTCTACTACCCTCATTCCCAATTCCCCTCTGCCCTCATGCTTGGTGTCTCTGGGTGAGTCCCATGCAGAGCCCATTTATCCACATGGAAGAGTCCCAGACCCCCAACTGATTTACAGGCCATGATTGCCGCTGCAGGCTTTCTCACAAACTTTCACTAGCCAACAGGTAGCTAGACCATCATCCAAGAAGGCACATTATGTGGCAGATTCCAAAGATTCTGACTCTTTCAGGAACACCCATGCCCCCCTAAATTCCATAGGAAGGGCAAGAGCTCTAAGGCAAAAAAGTTAAAAAGGCAAGGTGACCGCCAAGCACAGAGAGCCCTCTCAATGCATAGTACCCAAGCCGGCACAATTCTCCTCCTCGGATGAGGAACGAGACCAGCCATATGCACTCTCAGTGCTGGATGAGTGGCAAGCTGAAGCGTTTGAAGCAGATGATGACGTTTGGGACTTGAAGTCCAGATCTGACCTTCCAATGGGACACTTTCCTGTGTGACCCCCAGAGCAAGAAGACCTTGACGGGCGAGACCCCTATGGCACAATACTACTCTGAAGTGTTCTTAGCAGCCTCTGGCCTCCAGATGTTCGACCCTAGGAACATCTGACACCCCCACACTTAGTAGTGTCCACCCCCTGACCACCTGGCAAAGTTCATGCACTTCTGGCTCCGGAAACCCTTGGATAAGGAGGTGCGGAAACACATGAGATCCGAGTGCCTCAATGCCATTGGACCCCTGGCAAGGGTTGTGGACTTGGCTGACTACGCATATGCTTGAGCTGACACCTTTAACTCCGATATGGTGCGTGATTAGGCCCGTGATATAAGCACAATGTAGCCCTCTCATCTGAGAGATGCCATACAGCACTGTTCCACATAGACGAGAAACTGGTGTAAAAAAAGTCCTCAATAAAAGTCCTTTAAAAATGGCCAATAGTGTAAAAAAAGTCCTCAATAAAAGTCCTTTAAAAATTGCCATTTTTAAAGAACTTTTATTGAGGACTTTTTTTACATTATTTGTTTTTATATATGATATATTAATAAATTTGTTACTTCATTTTTATATCTTACTCAAGTCCTTTTTTTGGAGCCTCCAAGAGAATCTTCATAGGGGTAGTGCCATCCCCATTTAAATTGGCACAGAGTTTATATACCTAGAGCCAGGACCAACAGGCTCATGACCAGGTGAGCACCACATTTATTAATATATATGTGTGCTTTTATGACCGCAATCTACACATTGGTTCGCTCTCCCTCATTTTTTTGTCTTTGAGAATCACTCCATATCGAAGTAGAAGGGTGGTGCTACCATTATAAGCACACAAGTCTTGATACGGAGCCAGTGTTTCCATATACAGGCTCCTTGAAATGTGAGTGCACCAGCCATTAAGATTCCATCATTATTATTGCATTGCCACTTTATATACCATCTGCACTATATTGTATTTTTCTGTATTTCTTTACATGTATTTTCTACTGTACCATGATACGAAATGTCAGGGTATTTATATCGGCAAACATCTTGTGCTATGATAGAAATTAAAAGTGTATATTCTGAGTCACTCTGAACAGAGCAGACTCCATTTTGTTATTTCCAAGTTAACAAAAAGACACAAGATTTCTATCTGTAAACTAACCACTTTCCCAGAGCTAAAGGAATGCATAATATAAACCAAGTGATAAGAACAGGGGTTGGACAGACAGTCTAATGCTAATGGAATAGATCAAATCTAAACCAAGACAATTGTGACAGAGAAGATTAAATAATAAAAATTTAACTGTCTATATCTATAAGGTACCATTGTAAGTTTAAGGTTAAACTTAGTTCATGATCTGCCATTTTAGAAATTATAGCAGGATTTGCCAGACACATAGTCTGGACAAAACTTAAAGAAACCCTTTGATCTGTGAAGGATACGTAAGTTATGGCCACTATCTAGATAGGCCAAAATGACGTCAAAATAGTCACCAGGAAAAGTTAACTCTTTCCTGGATAGGTATGTTTAGTGGGACAAGACTGCCCTCTATAGACCAAATACCTAAATTGCGATCTGGTAGATAACCACACCTCTAGTGCTTCTATTGGGTTATCAACTGATGACGTACAGAGAGTCTGGCCCTTTAAAAGTTAAGACAAAGGGAAGATAGAGGTGTGCGAAGGAGATGCAAAGAAGGAAAGAAAAAGAGGAGAGAGGAATTGGAAGTTTGGGGACTCCAACCTCCATGCAGAGAGACATCCAAATAAGTTCCTGAGACTACCAATCGGATGAAATACCTACTCAACTGGTAATTATACTGGTTTCATTTAATTAATTAAATTAATTAAAATGTATTAATAGCATTATATATGACTAGATAAAGCACGGTCAGATTTCCATATTAAGAAATCTTAGTTAACTAAAGAATATATAGTTATAAACATTCCATTCTGCAGGTGGAATTAAGAATAATTATATATTAATGTGATATAATCACGTGTTAGCATACCGTTGTTTTTATCCAGGTGTATTGATTTGCTCTAATATAAGATAGATATCTTTTAGACAAATTAAACTCTGCTTATATAATATGGTAGATTCTCTTATTTGATGGTTCCAGGAAATGACTAATGAACTGGTTTAAATGTTATTTTATTTTAAATTACATAAGAATAGATCTTAACTACCTAGGAGGTCTAGCCAGCATTGAAAGGGTTATTCTGTCAGCTAAACTTTACGACCTTACGCTGCACTCTGAGGAATTCTGTTCTCTGCGTGAAACTTTCTCTATGTCTGTGAAAGATAGTCATAAATAACGTTTTGACAGATAATGCTGTTTAGTCATTGAAACGTCTATAGCCATTCCTTTGTATTGCATACCATTTTATACTGGATATTCATTGATTATTGTCACGCATGTTACATATTATTATTATTAATTAATTTGTCATTATAAAATAAAATCTATTTTTATACATTGTGATATTATTTATATGAAATACATCTCACTTAACACGATAAACGTTCTTTGGGATCTGAGAATTGAATTAGTGGGCAATTCTCACTGTTACTATTATTATCCCATAAATATCCCCACAGAAATAACGTTTGGTAAGCTATATATGTGTTTGAGCGCTCCACTTATAGGTGTAGGTCTCTGTTACTTACACTGTACTTAAATCTGTCTGGAGATTCTGGCAGGATCATTCATACTCCACAGTCTGACGAAGGGGAAATCCAACTGCTGCATCCTACTTTGGATGGACAACATCTCCGCAGTAAGATATATCAATCGTCCTTGCAATCACTAGTAGAATCGACTTGCGATCGCTAGTAGAACTAAGGAAAGGGACCTTCGATTAACTGCCTGCTGCACAAGATCATGCTCATGGCAGAACACCTACCGGGGGAATCGAACCTCATGGGAGATTGGTTCTCACGTCACTGTCGAGATGGCTGCGACTGGCAACTAGACCCAAGTATCTTCACTAGACGAACAGAGGGACCCATTTTACCTTGGCTTATTCGCTTCATGCAACAAATGCCAGACACCAGACCCGGAGAGCACCGCGGTGGACGCCTTCTTGCAGACACAGGGCCTACGCCTTCCCACCCCTTGCAATGATTGTGCGGGTCCTCCACCAATTACAACTGCAGAGGGTGGTACTGACACTCCTGACACCTCTATGGCAGGGTGGGACAGGACTTCGATCCCTTTACAGCCCTGTTCCCACTATTCTTGATTTCCTTTCCTCCCCTTTCTCCTCAGGGAAATCATATAGCTCGATCAACGTGGTATGATCTGCACGTTTTGCGGCTTATGTCCCCCTACAGGAGACTCCTGTGGGTCACGATTCACTTGTTTGCCTTCTCCTTTGTGGCATGCACCTACCGCATCCCCCCTGGACCCAAATAAGCACGGTTATCGGACATCGGTATCGGCTTCCAATTTTTACGAGTTTGGCCCCCTAACTGAGGCTATCTCTACGCCAACGTATGGCCAACTTTACCT
>OW240917.1:23082431-23135978 GCA_933207985.1 Pelobates cultripes | reverse complement strand
TCAGGCACTGAGGCTAGTGGTGTTGTGGAGACAGGCTTGGAGTCTATGGTGAGGCCTAATAAAAAGCAGATGGGGGATTCCATCATAAGAGGTGTGGAGATGGACAATGGTGGTCTTGTGAGGTGTCTTCCCAGAGCTACTGCTCACAGAGAAAGGTGACGAATCTGTAATATTGCTAAATGAGCAAAGCAGGAAGGGGAATTGGATGTACTTGTCCCTCTAGGGACAAATAACTTGGCTTGCAATTTGGTTTCAGAGGTTAAGGAAGTTTTTAGTGTTTTTGCCAATGATATATGGCAGGTTGCTTCCACACTGTCATTCTCTGAAGTTCTGCCTGTGCATAACACTCAGAACGACAGGCGGATGCGTATTAGGGACTTTAGCTTGTGCCTTGGTGAATGGTGTTGTGAGCAAGGATTTGGCTTTATTTCTCATGGTAGCTCTGTTTGGCATTGAAATAAACTGTACAAAAAAGATGGTTTGCATCTCTCTTCAAAAGGGAATAAATGTTCTCAGTGAGCAGTTCAGAGGTTTTGCTAGGATGTATTTAAATTAGGAGGGGGTGCAAAAGAGTGATAAAACATCAATTCAATTTCCCCCCAAAACAAGGACAGAAGGTGTCTGTAGCAAGTGTGTTAAAACTGATAAGCTTAGAGTCAAGTCTACAAATGCTTGCAGTTTAGGGAATAAGATCCATGAACTTGTGGCAATAATGGCAACTGATAGTATAGATTTAGTCACTGTTACTGAGACATGGTATAATGAGAAAAATGACTGGGACATAGCAATACCAGGGTACTCTTTATATAGAAAAGACAGGGAAGGCAAGAAAGGGGGAGGGGTGGCCCTGTATGCAAAGGATAGCATAAAATCTAGCCTAATAAAAGTTAGTGAGGCAAACATAGAGTCCATTTGGGTTACGTTAGAATTTGGTAATCACACAGTAACTCTTGTAGGTGTGATTTATAGGCCCCTAGGACAAATTGAAGAGTTAGATAATATACTAGTTGAGGAAATAGCTAGAATGACAATGAAGGGGGAAGTTATCATCATGGGTGACTTTAATCTTCTTGATGTGAATTGGAAAACAAAAATAGCTGCTTGTGCCAGGAGCACACATATTCTAAACTCCCTACTGGGATTGTCTCTAAAACAAGTCGTTGAGGAGCCAACTCGTAAAGAGGCCATACTAGATTTAGTGTTAACAAATGGAGATTTAGTATCAGATATTACTGTAGGTGAAAGTTTAGGATCAAGTGATCATCAGTCAGTGTGGTTTAATATAAGAACAGTGACTGAGTCACACCACACAGAAACAAAAGTTTTAGACTTTAGAAAAACAGACTTTTCTAAAATTAGAATATGTGTAAAGGAGTCATTATCAGACTAGAGCAATTTAAATGGAGTCCAAGAAAAATGGGATTATTTAAAAGTTGCACTACTGAAGGCAACAGAAAATTGCATTAGGCTTGTCAGTAAAAGCAACAAATTCAAGAAACCACTGTGGTACTCCGCAGATGTGGCCAAAATAGTAAAAAACTAAAAGTTAGAATTTAGTAACTATAAATAAAAACCCAGAGTGAGGAAGACAGAATGATCTATAAGATTAGGCAGAAAGAGGCTAAGCAAGTTATAAGAGCTTCCAAATCAAACACAGAAGAGAAAATAGCACAGTCAGTAAAAAAGGGGGACACAACTTTTTTTAGATACATACGTGAGAAAAGAAAAGTAAAACAAGGATTAGTTAGATTAAAAACAAAAGAAGGAAGGTATGTAGAAGAGGATAAAGGTTTAGCTGACTGCCTCAATTAATATTTTTGTTCGGTATTTACAGATGAAAATGAAGGAAAGGGACCTCAGTTGAGAAAAAGGATAAATTAGTCATTTATTACACGTGAGTTTAGTGGTGTACTAGCAAAACCATTAACAGATTTATTTAACCAATCATTGTTAACAGGAGTAGTCCCAGAAGATTGGAAGTTAGAGAATGTTGTGTCCATTCACAAGAAAGGTAATAGGGAGGAGTCGGGAAACTATGGGCCATTAAGTCTTACTTCAGTAGTGGGGAAAGTGATGGAAACCATGTTAAAGGATATGATTGTTGAACATCTAAAAACACATGGATTTCAAGATCAGAAACAACATGGGTTTACTTCAAGGAGATCATGCCAAACTAATCTTATTGATTTTTTTGATTGGGTATCTAAAATTATAGATCAGTGTGGTGCAGTAGGCATTGCTTACCTTGATTTCAGTAAGGCTTTTGACACTGTTGCACATAGAAGGCTTATTAATAGATTATCTTTAAGTTTGAATTCCAATATTGTTGAATGGGTAAGGCAGTGGCTGAGTGACAAGCAAAAGAGGGTTGTAGTTAATGGAGTATATTAAAAGCTTGAACTTGTCACCAGTGGGGTACCTCAGGGATCTGTACTTGGACCCATTCTCTTTAATATTTTTATTAGTGATATTGCAGAAGGTCCTGATGGTAAGGTATGTCTTTTTTGCTGATGATACTAAGATATGTAACAGGGTTGATGTTCCAGGAGGGATAAGCCAAATGGCAAATTATTTAGGTAAACTAGAAAAATGGTCAGAGTTGTGGTAACTGACATTTAATGTGATAAGTGCAAGATAATGCATCTTGGGCGTAAAACCCAAGGGCAGAGTACAGAATATTTGATAGAGTCCTAACCTCAACATCTGAGGAAAGGGATTTAGGGTGATTATTTCTGATGACTTAAAGGTAGGCAGACAATGTAATAGAGTAGCAGGAAATGCTAGCAGAATGCTTGGTTGTATAGGGAGAGGTATTAGCAGTAGAAAGAGGGAAGTGCTCATGCCATTGTACAGAACACTGGTGAGACCTCACTTGGAGTATTGTACGCAGTACTGGAGACCGTATCTCCAGAAGGATATTGATACTTTAGAGAGAGTTCAGAGAAGGGCTACTAAACTGGTTCATGGATTGCGGGATAAAACTTACCAGAAAGGTTAAAGGATCTTAACATGTATAGCTTGGAGGAAAGACGAGACGGGGGATATGATAGAAACATTTAAATACATAAAGGGAATCAACACAGTAAAGGAGGAGACTATATTTTAAAGAAGAAAAACTACCACAACAAGAGGACAAAGGTTTAAAAATAATATTAGGAAGTATTACTTTACTGAGAGGGTAGTGGATGCATGGAATAGCCTTCCAGCTGAAGTGGTAGAGGTTAACACAGTAAAGGAGTTTAAGCATGCGTGGGATAGACATAAGGCTATCCTAACTATAAGATAAGGCCAGGGACTAATGAAAGTATTTAGAAAATTGGGCAGACGAGATGGGCCGAATGGTTCTTATCTGCTGTCACATTCTATGTTTCTATGTTTCTAAGAGATACTGCAGAATCATAGAGACGAACAGTCATTTAGTTATTTTAATGTGTTTCCCTACCCCTGAAATAGACCGGCCGACCCAGCTGAACTTATGGAACTATTCTGGGCAGTAGCCTCGTGGGCGGCCTGGCAGAAATGTGACATCCAGCTAACTTTTGAATCCCTGAACTGATCTGGCTGATTTTTGAGTATGTTGTTTCCTCAGATCGCGTAGAGAATAGTCTCTTGTTCGTGTGTTTCAATGTACCAAACGCCGATGCGTTCATATGAAAAGAAACAAATTGTTGTAAGTCTGGAAGTCCCAGCGATGTTCGCGTGAAATAGTGTCTGAAAACAGTTCCATGTTTTCGACGACAAAACACGGCTGGCCGTTCGACAGTTTAAGATGGCCGCCGCCACGTGTTCGTTCATACGAATGACGGCCACCCAGCCGTTCATGAATTGAACTGCGGTTAACCACAGCTTCTGGGAGGTTAATGAGCAGCACACGCCACTTGCAGGGTGGTCGGTCATTCAGCAATTAGTTCGGTTATTTGAACAGAATCATACTGGTTATAGGAAATTCACCGAACAAATTAATGAACATATAATGGGAAATATAAAATCAAGGCATATAGGGAGAAATATAAAATCCAGGGACAGAGAGGTCTGTCACAATACCAATAAATAAACAACTTATACCCTCAATGGTTTTGAGTTTGGGAAAACCGTTAGTAAAATAAATGAGAGTTGTGGATAATTATAGACTGGGTTACAGTGTACAATGTCAATAAAATGCAGCATTGTATATGTAAAGAGCTAGGTTTTGCAAAAGCATAAAATACAGGCCACATTGCTATTCCAGAAAATAAAAGCTTTTTTTAAAAAAAAACTTATTTAACTTATACGATGAGTATAATAATTGACTTTATTTTCTATTTTTCAGACAGTCAAGATTGCCTGAGATGTTATGAAAATGAATGGTCCGATGAGAAGAGAGAGATGTGTTTTCCCAAATTACATGAATTTCTGTCATATGAAAATGATATTTTACCTTTAGTTTTTATTTTCATATCTGCATTCTTGGTTCTTTCTAATACATTGATAGCTTTAATATTTTTCTTATTTCGAGAAACTCCCATTGTTAGAGCTAATAATCGAAATTTGAGCTTCACCCTTCTTGTCTCCCTCACACTGAGCTCAATGTGTGTGTTTTTGTTCCTTGGTCGCCCAGTGAATGTAACCTGCATGCTGCGTCACATTTCCTTTGGCATCACCTTCTCTGTAGCTTTGTCTTCTCTTTTGGCCAAGACCATTATAGTCTTTTTTGCCTTCAAAGCCACAAAACCAGACAGTCTATGGAGGAAGTGCGTGGGAACTAATATGTCCCATTATGAAGTATTGATTTTCTCATCTGTTCAAGTCCTAATCAGTGTTATTTGGCTGTCAACATCTCCCCCATTCCAAGAGTTGGACATGCATTCCTATCCTGGGAAGATCATCATTCAATGTAATGAAGGCTCAATCTTTGCCTTGTATTCTATGTTGAGTTATATGGGGCTTCTGGCAACTATGAGTTTCATTCTAGCATATATGGTACGGACCTTGCCGGACAGCTTTAATGAAGCCAAATACATTACATTCAGCATGTTGGTGTTTTGCAGTGTTTGGATCTGTGCCATCCCAGCTTATCTGAGCAGCAGAGGCAAAAACATGGTTGCGGTTGAGATATTTGCTATATTGTCCTCAAATACTGCAATTGCAAGTTGCATATTTTATCCAAAATGTTATATTATTCTGTTAAAACCAGAAGAAAACACCAAAAGGCGTCTATTGGATAAACCTGTTTCATAATAAATTGTCTTTCTTCAATAGGCATGTCCATTGTATTGTTTCTAATGTTTATCTAATATAAATGGAAAATAGCTACCACAAATAATTCATAGAGCTGCTACAGCTTCACCAAAATAAAAACCTGCCTCAGCTAGGAGTAAAGAGAAAAATTTAACTACATCAAAATCTCAGTACATTCTGTATGAAAACAATAAATGTATGTCATATTCAAATACAATCAAGCACCAAAGCCCATCTGTGAGAAATACATTTGTGTGTATATAAATAAATAAATAGTCATTGCTCATGAGTCTTCTTGTTGCAGCTTTAACACCTTAGTAACTGCGGACGTACAGTGTACGTCAGCCAAAATACGTTTGTTAAGGACCGCGGATGTACAGGGTATCGTGATCGCTTCCAGCTTCTCTAAGGGTATTACACAATGCCTCATTATTGAGGCATCATGGAATACCCCTCTACACTGCCAGGCACCCGAGTGATCGCTCGGTGGCGCCCGGCAGTGTATAACAGGCTTCTGATGCTCTGCCTGTACTAAGTGGCTCAAGGGGTCAAAGCACTCAGTAATAGTTAAAAAAAAATAATAATAATTAATCCCTACCCTCCCTATGTACTTACTAATCGACGCCTTTCCCCCACCGGCGATTGGTCGTCTTCTGAGGGGGACTGTCTGGGCTATATAATGTCATACTAACTGTATTTTTTTTTTTTTAATATATGTAACGGAACCGCTGGCACCCCGACTGGGTACCTCTGTTAAAGGATGCTCCTAGCGCTCCCTGCGGACTCCAAGCACTGCAGCAGACACCACAACCACTGAAGCATATAAATGCTCTTAAGCATATGAATGCTGTAAAAAGCATACAATCCAATTCCCCCAATAACGAGACGACACTTCGTTTTGGGGTCAAGCAGAACTGACAGTACTGGCACATACAGCCTCTTTTATTCACAATCCACAAACATAGTACTGCCCACAGGGTTTTGAAATACAACCAATCTGTACAATACACACACACACACACACACACACACTCCCACACAAAATCCTCCCCTCTGCCTGTGATATGATTACTGAACACAATGGTTAATATAAATCACAGGCAGAGAAATACAGTATTATAAAACATATCACAGGGACCCCAAAACATGCAATAACCCCATAAAAAGTATATCCTCGGAACCGGGGGATCTGGGTGAACCACATATCCAAAATTCACCCAGATCCGTTCAGTAGTTTGGAAGATGCAGTTTAATGCAGATTCTGCAGAACAGATACAGGCTATATGAAAAATAATTACTGTATAATGTGTCCCCTGTTGTATAGTTTAAAACTACTGCAGGATGTGCACAAAATACCGGCAAGATGGCACCGTGTATAAAAGTTAAAATGGCCGCCATCCATTGTCCTCACCATGTGCCTCTGATACATGAAATGGTGGCCACTCAGTAACCCCACAGTGTGTCTGGTAGTCTATCCAGCCGGACAAACAGATGAAACACATGGGGAACAGTGCAAACAACGAAGGGAATCAAAAAAAATATGGACAATAGTCATATTTGTGCACAATCTCCAGTTGTCACAGGGCACAAATAGTTTTCAAATGCCATATATCCCAGGGCTATAGTCAGAAGGTAGAAGGCGGGCAAGCAGCCCCCTCCAAGAACACGTGACGAGGTCTGTTGCGCCACAATATATACATATAAAAAAAAATACACTTAGAGTAAAATTACACACACAAAATTTATATATTAAAAATAAATAAAATTTCAACATAATTTAAATATTTTTAAAGAAAATTATATAAAAAAAAAATTATTATAACTGTTGTAATGACATGAAGGGGTGCTGCCCTGCGACAGCACTGTCCCTTTAAATGTGGGAACCAACTTAGCAGAATAATAATGAAAGGACACGATGAATGGAGCAATAAAGAAAATATGTATTAAAAGAAAACCAAAAAAGGATATAATATACAAAAACAAAATATGTACAATGCCACAAATAAGTATTTACAAGAAATCAAGATAAACACAACTAGAGCAGGCAAACGTGATAATCCTTTAGGCAAAAGTAAAGGCTTTGGGCAGGATCGTGCAGCCACCACAGAATATAAGTGGGGCACGGATCTTAAGCCACCAAGCACTAAATGAACACCAAGGAGCAAAGCCCAAAGCAGGTCACTGGTAAATAGGCAGCAAGGTCAGAATCACTGGAATTGAAGTTAGGCAGAAACACTGTAAGTGAACACTGGAACAGGAGACACAGAACACAGGACCAGGCAGAGACGAGAATGATGGGCCAAAAGAACGTCGGAACAGGAACACAAGATCAGGATACACAAGAGCAAGGAGTCAGGAGCCAGCAGCCAGGAGCCAGAAACACAGGGAAACAGGAAACAGAAGGAAATGATCTGGCAAGGAGTGAGGGGAGAACCCAAACTAAATTAGTGCTAAACAAGGACCAGGTGAAGTGCTTAATGAAGAGAAATCAGGAACAGTGCCAAACAGAAACAGTGGTGAGTGTGAGTACTGAACGAGGGCAAATCAACTAAGGAGTGCCGTGACAACTGTATTTTGATATTAATATATTAATATATATATATATATATATATTTATATCAAAATACACACACACATATATATATATATAATTTTTATATATATATTTTATATATATATATACACATATATATATATATATATAGATAATTCATTTCTATTTATATCTCCTTACTGAACAAAAAATGGTTGTTAAGGACCGCAGACGTACCTAGTATGCTGGCGGCAAATATGAGACCTGGACTTACCTGGACTAGCAATCCACGGCGATCCACTGTGATCATGGTTCGGGGGCCCAGCAGTCCCCCTGCAGCAGCTCTGGCCACCCCGGCCCTCCAGGGCCATGTAATCACCATGATCACATCGCCACAATAGGACTCTAAAAGCTGCCAGCAGGGGGACTGTCTGAGCTGTCAGGCAGTCCCCCAGGCTGCTATAAAAGTTAAAAAAAATTCAATGTTATACATATATTATATATGTATAATATATTACAAAATAATTAAAGCATTTTATAATATATTATACATATATTATTCATATATATGATTTTATTATAAGTGTACTTTGAGATATATACATATATATTTCAAAATACACTTATAATGAAATCATATATATGCATTATATATGTATGATATATTATAAAATGCTTTAATTATAATATATTATACATATATAGGAAATAAAAGTGTGTGTGTGTGTGTGTGTGTGTATATATATACACATACACACAATTATATGAAAGGAGTTCAAGCCTGCGTGGGATAGGCATAAGGCTATCCTAACTATGAGATAAGACCAGGGACTAATACTAAAGTATTTAGAAAATTGGGCAGACTAGATGGGCCGAATTGTTCTTATCTGTCGTCACATTCTATGTTTCTGTGTTTCTATATACACACGTATTATATGTGTGTGTATATATATATATATATATATATATATATATATATATATATATATGGATAAAAACCTGCTAACAGTTTAATTGATAGAAGAATTGAGTTTTCAATGATTTTTTTGAATGAGTGGAGACTGGGTGAAATTCTTACGGAGAAGGGAAGGGAGTTCCACAGAAGAGGTGCAGCCCTTTGGCAGAGCGTAGGGGCCTCGACGGGACATACTTGTGTATAAGGGAGGATAGGTAGGTTGGAGCAGCATTATGTAGGGACTTGTAAGCAAGCATCAGAATTTTAAATTGAACCCTATATCTAACTGGAAGATATCCTGGAGGACAAAGATGTTAACCTAGTCTCGCTCATAATAGCCTCCCAGGATGTCAATGAGAAAACAGGACATACGCGTATAGGGCTAGAGATCCTAGGTTAAATAAAATTGTTAATACCTGAATTTGGTTTAGGTTTTGACATATACAGGGATGTTTACTGCTCAGTTTATCCAGAGTTGGATGTATACTTGCACAAGCTTGTGGATCTGGGGCATAAATACGGTGGTTCAGCCTTCTTTGACTACCACCGTTCCTTCTCTGCAAAGGTGGCCGCAGCTCTGGCTCAGTTTAACTACAGTATTAACTGGAGCAAATTAGATACTGAGCTATTCTGCAGGCATTTTGCAGGCTTCAGATCCCCAGTTTGCGATTTGTGCATCCACGGCTCACTCCACCAATCTATGCCCTAATTCGGCTGAAGTAGAATGTAGCGGAGATGCAATATTCCCCAGGTTATCTCCGCTTATAATCCAAGTGAGGCTCAGGAACAAGTAGATAATAAATCCAAAGGCAAGGTTTCCAGCAGGTAAATACAGCAATATCCCAACAGCAATCCCAATAACTGGACGACACACAGTTTCAGGAGCAGAACTGACAAGCCTTTAATCACAGTCTCCTTATAAAGCATGCTCCCATGCAAGGGAGGGATTTACAGTAATTATTACAGTAGCCAATCCTGTCCTGGTAACCTCCCACACATCTCCCTCCCCTCAGCCAGCATCATAATCCCCTTATCCAGTACACCAATTCCCCCCGTTTCTGGATGTACCCCTAAACGTAGGGGTACCTCTTTAAATCATACATCCCCTGATAGCCCTGATCTGGGTGACCAACATATCCAAAAATCACCCAGATCAGACCAGGGGTTCGGGAAAAGTATGGAGGGAATAGAATGACCGACCGCACGAACAGAGATAGCCGAATCCGGTTCCATGTGAATGGGCCCTGCGGTCGGTCCTGGCATAAGGGAATAAAATACATGAAAACCTCTAGCTATAGAGGCTACTATTGTTCGCCTGATTCCCCTCGTTCGGTATTTTATATCTACCGAACGAGGGGCCGTTCGGTAGTTTGGAACCGAACGGACCAGGGCTGTGGAGGTCTCAGCGGTGTTCGCCTACTCGAGTGTCCGATTTTAGTTCCAGACACTCGACGGCAAAACACCGCTGTTCGGGAGTTTTAAAATGCCCGCCGCCACGTGTTCGTTTGTCGAATGGCGGCCACCCCCGAGAACAAAGGACGGCTACTTCCTAGTCAATTACCCGTTCGCAACAATGTTGCAACGGGTAATTGAGGACACACTTTACCCAGGGGAGGTCTGGTTGTTCGGTAGTTTCATTCGAATAAACTAAGGGAATGAAACTACCGAACAATCACAAGAATACAAGGCTTTAAAACACATAGAAAACTAGCAGATCACACGAATGCAATTATTTCAAAGACATTTGCAGGACAGCCCAGTGCCATCCGCTACACTGCTCCCCCTTGCCCACAAGCCGGCATACACAGTCTGATCCAACACGGATCGGCTTGGGGATGTCCGGGGACTCACGGATCATTTTTCCAGGTCAGTTTGTCTCGACAACCCGTCGGCATTCCCATTCTGTTTACCCGGGCGGTACTGAATATTAAAGTCAAAAGGCTGCAGCGCCAAACTCCAGCGCAGCAGCCTGGCATTGTCCCCAGCCACCCGGTTTAGCCATACCAACGGGTTGTGATCCGTGAGTAACGAAAAAGGCTGTCCATATAGATACGGCTGTAGTTTCTTTAAGGCCCACACCACAGCCAGGCATTCCTTCTCGATGGCGGCGTAGCTTACTTCTCTGGGTAACAGCTTGCGACTGATGTAAGCCACGGGGTGTTCTCCGCCATCGGCTCCGACTTGGCTCAGTACTGCTCCCAATCCAAACATAGAAGCATCTGTGTGAACAAGAAATCGTTTAGTTGGATTGGGAGCTGCCAAGACAGGAGCATTTATCAGTGCATTTTTCAGATGTTGGAATGCCTGCTCACACTCCGGGGTCCAGGTCACCTGGCGGGGCAAATTCTTCCGAGTAAGGTCAGTGAGAGGTTTGGCGAGGGCGCTATAGTTAGGGACAAACTTTCTGTAATACCCAGCGGTCCCTAGAAAGGCTAACACCTGGGTTTTAGTCCTAGGAGTGGGCCACTGGGCCACGGCTTCTACTTTGGCTGGTTCGGGCTTCTGTTTGCCGCAACCCACTCTATGTCCGAGGTACTGCACCTCGGCCATCCCTATGCTGCACTTGGCCGGTTTCAATGTCAAACCAGCTTCCTTAATCCTGTCTAGAACCGCTCCTATATGGGCCAAGTGCTCCTGCCACGTATTGCTAAAAATGGCAATATCGTCCAGGTAGGCACAGGTGTAGTCTTGGAACCCATCCAGGAGTCTGTCTACCATCCGCTGGAAAGTAGCTGGGGCGTTTTTCATCCCAAATGGCATGACCTTAAACTGGTACAAGCCAAATGGGGTGACAAAGGCCGATTTCGGGATGGCCTCTGGGGCCAGGGGGATTTGCCAATACCCCTTACATAAGTCAATGGTAGTGAGGTATTGACCCCTGGCCATTCTGTCCAGTAGCTCATCTATCCGTGGCATAGGGTATGCATCGGACACCGTTTTCTCGTTTAATCTCCGGTAGTCTACGCAGAAGCGGGTCGTACCGTCCCGCTTCGGTACGAGTACTACCGGAGAAGCCCAGGGACTATCTGAGGGCTCAATCACCCCCAGTTGGAGCATCTCATCGATCTCCTTGCGCATGTTTTCCCTTACCGCTTCTGGGATGCGGTAGGGGGTCTGGCGCATCGGTAGTTGCCCTGGGGTCTCTACCCGGTGAGTGGCCAGAGGGGTGTACCCAGGTACATTAGAGAATGTGTCTCGTTTCTCCTCCAACAGCTGCTGTACCTCGATGCGCTCCTGTGGGCTCAGCCGGTCTCCCAGTGTGACTTCCCCTAAATCCCCAGACAACTGCCCATCTTCCAGCAGATCTGGGAGTGGTAAGCTGTCAAACTCATCCGAATTGGGCGCACATATGGCGGTTACCTCCTCGGAGCGCTCTTGATAGGGCTTCATCATGTTCACATGGAGCATGCGTCGCCCTCCCGTCTCTGTACAGGGGCCAATTATATAGGTGGTGTCACATCTCTGTTCCACCACCCTATAAGGTCCCTGCCAGGCGGCCTGTAGCTTGTCATGTCGGACGGGCTTTAAAATTAGCACTCTCTGCCCGACCTGAAAGATACGGTCCCTGGCTCCCCGGTCATACCATGTGCGCTGGCGGGTCTGTGCCGCCTGAAGGTTTTCCCTTACCGTCCTGGTTAAGGCTTCCAGGCGGTCTCGGAGAGCCAACACATATGGTATGATGGGGGTGCCATCTGCGCTCCGGTCTCCCTCCCAATGCTCTCTTATAAGATCTAAGGGGCCTCTGACCCTCCTCCCAAACAGCAGTTCAAACGGGGAAAACCCCGTGGATTCCTGCGGCACCTCCCGGTAAGCGAATAGGAGATGCGGCAGGAACCGCTCCCAGTCCTTGTGGGTCTCTGCGAAGGTTCGGAGCATTTGTTTCAATGTGCCATTGAACCGTTCGCAGAGCCCATTAGTCTGGGGGTGGTAAGGGGCACTGATAATAGGCTTAATGCCACAGATCCTCCAGAGGTGTTGGGTGAATTCTGCGGTAAATTGGGTACCCTGATCCGAGATAATCTCCCTGGGTAATCCCAACCGGGAGAATATCTGCATGAGGGCATCCGCGACCGTTTCAGCATGAATGTTGGTCAGAGCCACTGCCTCTGGATATCTGGTAGCATAGTCTACTACCGTTAAAATGTACCTTTTGCCTGACGGGCTAGCTTTCTTGAGGGGACCTATCAAGTCTACCGCTATTCTGCTAAAAGGTTCCTCAATTATTGGCAAGGGGTGTAGTTTCGCCTTCCTCCGGTCTCCCCTTTTCCCTACCCTCTGGCAGGTATCGCAGGTGGTGCAATACCTGCGCACTTCCTGGCTGATCCCTGGCCAGAAGAAACTTTGGGTCAGTCGGTACCTAGTGCGGCTGACCCCTAGATGTCCGGATAGCGGGATATCGTGCGCTATCCGGAGTAGCTCTGCTCGGTACCGCTGCGGCACCACTAGCTGCCTCATCACTATTGGGTCTGACCCCTCAATCTGCTTGTCTGTCTCCCTGTACAAAAGCTGCTTGTCCCAGACAAATCTCTCCCCCTCTCCCCAAGGAGGGTCTGCTGTCACCTTGTCCCTGTATACCTGCAAGGTTGGGTCAGTCACTACCTCTGCTGCAAATTTGTTAGGAGGGGCCCAGGGGACACAGTCAAGGGAAGGGGAAGGGTCTCTTACCTGAACCTCCGGAAGTGTGTTGTAGTCCTGGGTGCGGGCCTGTTGACGGGTGACCACAGGGTGAGCTTCTCCTGTGGTGGACGTCTGGGGCTCAAAAGCAGATGTGAGCCTCCCCAGATCGTTCCCCAATAAAACCTCCGCCGGTAACTGCGGCATCAACCCCACCTCCACATGTCCTGCCCCCGCTCCCCAATGTAAATGTACCCTCGCTGTAGGTAGCCGGTACACTGCTCCCCCGGCTACCCTGACGGCCACAGTTTTACTCAGTCTCGCTTCATCCGATACCAGGTGACTTTTGACCAAGGTGATGGTAGCCCCCGAATCACGTAGGCCCTGTACTGCTTTACCCTCCAGGTATACGGTCTGCCTGTGATGCTGTCTGTAATCAGCATTGGCCTGGACTGGATCCGCCTCGTGTAGTACTTCCCACTGTTCCACGGTTGTTATGGGAACAGCTGACCCATATGGTGTGGCCACTATATTTTGGTAGTGATGGGCGGCGGCTGCTCTTTGCGGTGGTGGTGGGCCGGGGCGAATCCAGGTAGAACGATCCCTCAGCTGGGGACATTCCCTTTTATAATGTCCCCACTTCTGGCAGTGATGACAGGGGCCAGAAGCGGGCTGGCGAAAACGTGGCTGTACAGCGGGTGGTGGTGGTGGTGGCAGTTGCCTCGGTGGAGCTGGGTTGTAGCTGTTTCCCCCAAAGGTTTTAAAAATGGCTTTTGGGGCTGCCGGTTTCTGCTGCCTGCGTGCATCCAAGTACTCATCGGCCTTCCTAGCAGCTTCGGTGAGGGAGGTAGGGTTTCTGTCCCTCACCCATTCCTGGACCTTGCCTGTTACCCCCTCATAGAATTGCTCCAACAACACCATTTGCAATAAGTCCTCCATGGACCGAGCCTTATTGGACTGTACCCACCCCAGAGCGGCCCGATGCAACTTGCAAGCCCATTCCACATGAGAGTCCTTATCATTTCTTTTTAGGTCTCTAAACCGTCGCCGATATGCCTCTGGCGTGATTGCATATCGGGCCAGGATCACTTCTTTTACTCTGCGGTAATTCCGAATTTCCTCATCAGGTACAGTTCTATATGCTTCAGCCGCCTTCCCTGTGAGCTTCCCTGCTAAAATAGGCACCCACTCGTCTGGGCTAATACTATGCAATGCACACAGCCTTTCAAAGTCTTGGAGAAAAGCATCTATATCTTCCTCTGCTTCTACATATGTTTTAAAGGCTTGGTAAGGAATTTTTGTCTTACCCTGTGTGATGGTAGCTCTGGTAGCATTCCTCTCCAGCTGCTGTAGTGGCCTTTGACGCAGTATAAACTCCTGTACCTCTGTCATTGTCCTGGATATAATATCCGTTGTTGGATTCTCTCCATAAAAGGACAGCCTGAACTGCACCTCTCTCCAGAACTCTTCTTTTTCAGCTCCATCTGCTGCACTCTGCTGCTCAGGGATTACCCTGTCCTCCTGCTGGTATTCAGCCATCACTTCTGCAATGAGGATTGCTTTCTTTTTGTTGCTGGCTGCAATGCCTTTCGCTTCCAGGAGATCTTTTAGCGTGGATCTTTTAAGCTTGGCATAATCACTCTCCATCCGTATTCCATTGGTCCTTGTTCCCTTGTGAGTCTGGATCCCAGCGCTGCCAACCAATGTAGCGGAGATGCAATATTCCCCAGGTTATCTCCGCTTATAATCCAAGTGAGGCTCAGGAACAAGTAGATAATAAATCCAAAGGCAAGGTTTCCAGCAGGTAAATACAGCAATATCCCAACAGCAATCCCAATAACTGGACGACACACAGTTTCAGGAGCAGAACTGACAAGCCTTTAATCACAGTCTCCTTATAAAGCATGCTCCCATGCAAGGGAGGGATTTACAGTAATTATTACAGTAGCCAATCCTGTCCTGGTAACCTCCCACACATCTCCTCCCCTCAGCCAGCATCATAATCCCCTTATCCAGCACACCAATTCCCCCCGTTTCTGGATGTACCCCTAAACGTAGGGGTACCTCTTTAAATCATACATCCCCTGGTAGCCCTGATCTGGGTGACCAACATATCCAAAAATCACCCAGATCAGACCAGGGGTTCGGGAAAAGTATGGAGGGAATAGAATGACCGACCGCACGAACAGAGATAGCCGAATCCGGTTCCATGTGAATGGGCCCTGCGGTCGGTCCTGGCATAAGGGAATAAAATACATGAAAACCTCTAGCTATAGAGGCTAGGGAGGGTTCGCCTGATTCCCCTCGTTCGGTATTTTATATCTACCGAACGAGGGGCCGTTCGGTAGTTTGGAACCGAACGGACCAGGGCTGTGGAGGTCTCAGCGGTGTTCGCCTGCTCGAGTGTCCGATTTTAGTTCCAGACACTCGACGGCAAAACACCGCTGTTCGGGAGTTTTAAAATGGCCGCCGCCACGTGTTCGTTTGTCGAATGGCGGCCACCCCCGAGAACAAAGGACGGCTACTTCCTAGTCAATTACCCGTTCGCAACAATGTTGCAACGGGTAATTGAGGACACACTTTACCCAGGGGAGGTCTGGTTGTTCGGTAGTTTCATTCGAATAAACTAAGGGAATGAAACTACCGAACAATCACAAGAATACAAGGCTTTAAAACACATAGAAAACTAGCAGATCACACGAATGCAATTATTTCAAAGACATTTGCAGGACAGCCCAGTGCCATCCGCTACATAGAACATGACCACTCAGTCCCTAATTCCGCAAAGCCCAACTAAAGGTTTAAGGATAAACTGTGTAGAGATATTGTTTTTTGGGCAAATCCCAGATTTGTAATAATTTTAATGCAGGATCTTGTGGGTTTAGTTCATATAGACTGCTACACGTCTGTGCCTTTTGTTTTCGGGCACATGCAAACCATGTGTCCTAATAAACTATTCCCTAAACCTTACATAACTTGCATCAATGTCACATTATTTGCTATTTTACTACAACACCACCCCTCACAACACTTGGTTAGATTTCTCACCAAAGAGTTGTCTACAGGGTTTCAGGGTTGCATTATCCACTTACCGCATGGTACACTCGAGTGCAATAATTTGCAGACAGCGATAGCAGACCTAACATTGAATTAGGACAGGGATTTGTGCTAGGGCCTTTCAATCCCCCCCCCCCATTTCTCTTCCTGGAGAACCAACCCCATTGGGATCATCACGGATAAGAAATCACATAAACACAGACCAATCATCGACTTATCTGCACCACATTCCTCCACAGTCGCCAGTCTAAATTCCCTCATACCCTCTGACAAATTTTCACTGCAATATTCCACAATTAATAATGCCATCTGTGCCATTTTGGCTGCTGGGACAGGAACATAGCTCAGTAAAACGGACATTGTCAATGCTTTCAAATTACTTCCCATTTATTATTATTATTATTATTATTGCCATTTATATAGCGCCAACAGATTCCGTAGCACTTTACAATATTATGAAAGGGGATTTAACTATAAATAGGACAATTACAAATAAACTTACAGGAACAATAGGTTGAAGAGGACCCTGCTCAATTGAGCTTACATTCTATAGGAGGTGGGGTGTAAAACACATTAGGACAGGAATGTGCAATCAAGATTTACTCTCTACTTTGGCATCTGTACGGCATTAAGTGGCGAGGGCTATATTATTTATTCTCCTGGCTCACCTTCGGCTCTAAAAGCAGCCCCAAAATAATTGATAATTTTGCGAAACCTTGTGTTGGTTACTACTTAATGTCTGACTGTAATTCACTATTTGGACGATTTTCTCACTATAGAAAACAACTCACTTCCCCCTGCCAGTCTGACACAAATGTTGACTCTTTTTGAATCTCTGGGTATACCAGTCTCCCCTATAAAAATGGACGGTCCAGACACAGTAATATATTTTCTGAGGATTCAACTTGACTCAGTTCACAGGCAGGCAAGTCTTCCCCAGGATAAGATTGGGCGCACCATAGCAAGCATTGAATTATACTTATAGCTTGGATTTTGTAACCAAAAGTAACTTCAATCCCTGCTGGGGTCACTCAATTTTGCAATGAGGATTATTCCCCAAGGTAGATCTTTTATCTCATGGTTACTTTCTTTATTCCCGAACCTCCCCTCAGATGACTCACGCAACACGTTAGACATATGCGCAACATATGATTTACGTATGTGGCAAACTTTTCTCACCTCCTGGAACGGGCACACCATGTTCATATCCCCAATCAATTCCCATACACCCTGGACAGATGTGGCGGCCAACACTGGTTTCATTGCTGTCTGGGGTACCAAGTTTATGTGGGGCCTAGAGAAGTTAATTCTCTTCCTGGCTTCTCCACTACATCTGCTTTATTTGAACTGTACCCAATCGTGGCCACTGCTATCGTTTGGGGAACAGAGTGCGCAGGCCAATCTGTCAGATGTTATTCCGACAACCTGACCAAATAAAGGCCGTTCATCCTTGCTGGCTATTATGAGGTTTTTAAAGAGACTCACCTGGGTGGCAGCCACTAGACAATTTTTCATCACCTGTATTCACGTTCCGGGTGTCACGAATATAGTTTCTCATCACTTATCTCATTTTCACTTTCAGGCCTTCCTCCAGACTCTACCCACCACTTCCAGTCAGGCTACCCCTGCCCCTCGTTCCCAGGACATGATTCTGGATTAAGCGTGCTATTGACTCATGCATGTAACCTTTCCCACCAGGCACTTTTGATTAGCTCTAGGAAGTCCTATGATAGGGCCTTTCATGTTTTCACTAAGTTCTTGGTGGAATTTCACATAGAGGACACTTTTGCTTTGGAGACCATGTTGGGGTTCACTTCGTTTTGCCACATTAATTTAAAGTTATCTTGCAACACTATCAAACTGTATTTAACAGGCATTCAATACCACATGTTAATAGAAAACCCAAACAAAAATAGGATTCCTTTCGGCATACCAGATCAAAACACTGCTGAAAGGAATCCAAAAATCAGACACACACCTACCTCATAAAAGACTACCCATTCACAGCAAAATATTCCAGTCATTATCTGACCTGTTAGATATGGCTCCGTTCAAATATACTACCAATATGGTGCATAAAACAGCCATATAGCTTGCTTTTTATGGATTCTTACGTCCAAGGGAATTTACCTCCATCAATGTCACAACCACAGACTACCTTAAAATGGCCGATATCCACAAATCTATAGACCATTACATTCTTTCCCTTCACCATTCCAAAACGAACCAAATAGGTCTCACGATTGACATACCCCTTTTCCCTACCTCTAATAAATGGTGCCCGGTTAAAGTTATGGACACATATTTCAACACCCTTCACAAACTTCCACATCAACCACTATTAGAAGTACATGGTTCCACTCTTATCAACACTAAATGTATGCTTTATGTATGTATATTATTGACAAGGCTAGGCTTAAATGCAAGTCATTACTCAGGACATTCTTTCCACATAGGGGCAGCATCATCTGCTTCCTCCAATCAAATTCCAGCTCATATAATCAAAACCATGGGATGCTGGAAATCTTCTCCTTTCACCTTATACATTTCAAACCCAGTTAATGAGTTACGACAGACATTTTGTGATTTGTCCAAATAATTGATGTTTATAGAATAAATAAAATTTTGGATGATACACTTCTTTTTGTCCTCTTTATTACAGGCCTACTGCATTGTCGGTTTACGTCACACCACAACCGACTGGTGTAATTATCTATGTTTTGTTGTATACGAATCATGTAGTATGCTACCACCACGGCAATATTGCCCTGATCACAAATATATATATATATATATATATATATACATACACATACATACACACATTTTATTGCAACAATTTTTTGGTAAAAAATGAATAAAAACGCTAACTTTGTTGGCTACTACAAAAGACTGGTCCTGCCCTATTTTGAATACCCTGGGTCTACATTTGAAAATGGTATGCCATGATGAGGTTATTTCACATTCCTGTGCTACCATATGGTCTCAAAATGCAACACAGACCCAGCAAACCAATCTGGCAAACTGAATTGGGCAAGCCCTATATTGACCCTGTAACTTTCCAAAAACACAATAAAATCTGTACATGGGGCATACTGTTATACTTGAGAGACTTCGCTGAACACAAATATGAGTATTTCAAACAGTAAAACATATCACGACAATGAAACCACTAGTAAAAGTGCAGTTTTTGTGTAAAGAAATGCAAAAAATAAACAAAAATGCAAATTTTGGCCAGCATTTGTGACTAAGTGGCTACCAAAAAAAACTAGACGTACCCCATTTTGAATACCCTGGGTTATCTACATTGAAAATGGTATGCCATGATGGGGTTGTTTCACATTCCTGGGCTACCATTTGGTCTCAAAATGAAACAAAACCCAGCAAACCAATCTGGAAAACTGAATTGGGAAAGCATTATATTTACCTTGTAACTTTCCAAAACTCCATAAAATCTGTACATGGGGGGCACTGTTATACTCAGGAGACTTCTCTGAACACACATATGTGTGTTATAAATCAGTAAAATCTATCATGATGATGAAATCACCAGTAAAAGTGCAGTTTTTGTGTAAAAAACAAAAACAAATAAAAACACTAACAGTGGCTACTAAAAAAGACTGGACATACCCCATTTTGAATACCCTGGGATGTCTACTTTTTTCAAATGGTATGCCATAATTGGGGTTAATTTTCATTCCTGGAATGCTATACGTTCTCAAAGGCATCATGGGCCAAGCAAACCAATCTGCCAAATTTCAAATGTACACAAAAAAGGGGAACGCCCTACATTTGACCCCTGTAAATTTGCAAAAACCCATAAAACCTGTACATTGGGGGCACTGTTGTATTCGGGAGATGTTGCTGAACACATTGGGGAGTTCTTTGTCAGCAACACATAACTGGAACTGAGAATCCCATGCCTAAAGTACAATGTAGAGAAAAATAACACAAAAAAACGAATACCCAACAGTTTGACAAAGACTGGTGGTAAAATTAGTACATGGAAAGTGTTAAAAAAAACACCATTTGAAATACACTAGGGTTTGATGGGGGTAAATTACATTGGCCGGACATGGGTGCATGATGACGAGCTACAAAAATTCCAAGTTGGAAAACTGAAATGTGCACCCTCCAAATAAGGTCTTTTAGCCCCCAGAGAACCTGACACACCTGTACTGGATAAAAATATTAGGGTCAGTCCAACTATAGGGACATAAAAATTAACATAGTGCAACTCCGTAAAGTAGTAATATAATAGTGATATGTGATCACCAAAGAACACAAAAAACGTCTGGTTTAGCTGATGTTGCTACCTTCCAAACCCTAAGTTTTTAAATTGAGTGCAGCGCTATATTAGTGTGAGGTAAGTGTGTCCACTAGATATTTTAGGAACTCTTACCCTTTATCCGTTTATCTTAGTATAGTTGATATATATAAAAAAAGAACAGAAAGAACATATACAGATAATAGTGTAATATGTCTTTTGATATGACAATAAGTGAATTTGTGAATATATATACACTCACATTTATTAGAGCCTTTTTAGTATTAGGCTCTAAACTTCCGCACGTCTGTGTCTTTTTGGGTAGATCACACGACCCCTCTCTCCTGAAGAAAATATGGATATTCTCCACAGAATATGTAAAAGACACAGGTATTTTAAACTAAGTGTAGCATCTCAAATGGAAATGGTGTCCATATAAATAAAAGTAGAAACGCTCACCTTATTTAGAGCCTTTGGTAACCGGCTCTAAGTATGTTAGCTTAGTGTCAAATTGTGGGGTGACACTACCCCTCCCTTGGAATCACTTATGCAGGATGCAGTAAATAAGTAAAAAAATGGGAACAATTTATCATAAAATAATAGTAATAAAAAATACACTAGTATATCTAGAAAACAAAAAAATATAAAAAATTTTTTATAAAAGCAATACAATATCGGTATATGTGGCCTAAAAAATCAATATGGGTCCACTTAGAGCTAAAACACGTTTCGCCAATAAAAACGGCTTCCTCAGTCAGCTTGGAGTAATTTCCTAGTGTTTTGTCCTTTTAAACCTTGAAATTCCCGCCAGTTCCTCTGTTGTCCAATTGGGTGTTTGAATTTGACGTGGCTGAAATTCCGTCGCGTCACTTCCGGTTGTCTTGTACTACAAGGTCCACAATGCTTAGCGGGTTGCTCGCGACTTCTGGTTTCCCAGTTAGGTGTTGAATGTGACACGGCTGCAAATGCTGTCTCGTCACTTCCTGTTCCCTTGTGCTACAAGGTTCTTAGTCCTTTTCGATGTATATGTAACTTCCGGTGTCCCTCCGCTCTGCAAATATAGCTCTCAGACAAGTCCATATTTTAGTTTTCTCAAAGTCCATAAATATGTTTGTTACAAATAGAGACATTTTATAAAATACAATATAATAATAAAAAAGATATGTGCAAATGTGCAGTTGTGTTTATTCCATTCCGTGCAAGTATACTTAATAGATTTTCAATCTAAATAGGACATTAATAATAATAATAAATTATACTATATTAATAGATTTATATATTAACTTCTTATTTAGTGTATTTTCATATTTACTGTGAATTGGTAATAATTGGAATTATATGTGTTTGTAATTATATCCAAAAAGAATGAAAATAACTAATGAACAGAAAGTGTGTATAACATAGAAACATAGAAACATAGAAACATAGAATGTGACGGCAGATAAGAACCATTCGGCCCATCTAGTCTGCCCAATTTTCTAAAAACTTTCATTAGTCCCTAGCCTTATCTTATAGTTAGGATAGCCTTATGCCTATCCCATTTCTTGATTTACAATCAAAACACAAAATAAATAAAAATAAATATAAATGTGAATAAATATAAATAAAAATAAAAATAAATATAGAAATAAAAATAAAAATAAAGATAAATATAAATATAAAATAAAAATAATTATAAATAAAGATAACAATAAATAAAAATAGAAATAAAGATAAATACAAATATAAATAGTAAAAAATAAAATAAAAAATAAATGAAAAATAAATAAATAATAAAGATGAAATGAAAATAGAAAAGAATAAATAAATAAAATGAAACAAAGATACAATAAATCAAAAAGAAGAAAAATAAAGAAAATAAAACTAAAAGAGTAATGTTAATAAAAATAAATATAAATGAAAATAAAAATAATAATAAAATATAGAAATAAATAAAATAATAAAATTAAAGTGTGAATAAATAAAATTGAATAATGTAAACAAATAAAGATAAATATTTAATGATCAAAAAATAATAATGAAAAAAATATAATACAATATGAAATAAAAATAAAAATAAAATTAAATATGAATGAAAATAAATATAAATGGATAAATAATAAATAATAAATAGAAATAAATATACATAAATATAAATAATAAAAATAAATATAAAATTAAAAATCAGAATAGAAAAATATATAAAAATAAAAGTGAAAATGTGATTTATAGTAGAAGGTGATCAAAAAATGGTGATGAGTGAATTAATTTTAAACAGATAATGAAAAAGGGACATCTGTTTGTATATTAACTTTAACTTGATTCTTTTAGATTTATAAAAAGTGACATAATTCAAAGTCAGCATTCAGTCCTAAAGGGGCCAAAGTGTTTAGATTGAAAATCCATTTAGTTTCAATTCTCCCCAATTTTCTTATTTCGTCTTCCCCTCGCCAGTTCAGTGTGACCTTTTGAATTGCCATAAATTCTAAATGTTGAGGATCTCTATTGTGTACCAGGTTAAAATATTCCGAAACACTATGTTTTTCAAAGCCTTTTTTGATGTTTCGTATATGTTCATTTATCCTTGTCTGTAGAGGGCGCTTAGTTCTACCCATGTAGAAAAGGTTACATGAACATTTTAATTCATATATTACTCTTTTCGAGAAACACGTAATCAGTTGGTGTATTTTGTATTTCTTTTCCCCTTTTTAGTACTTTTGGTACTTCTACAGGCCAAACATTGCCCGCAACCAAAAAAACCTTATTTTTGAAAGAAGGGAGTGGGTATATTATCCTTTATATGATTATGGACCAATTTTTGTTTTAAGCTAGGAGCTCCTCTATATATAAGTCTCGGTTTCTCAGGTAATATAGAGTGTAACATCGGGTCAATGCGTAATGTAGGCCAATGTTTATTTATTATTTGTTTAATTTTGTGACTCTCTTGATTAAAATTACAAATAAAAGGTAAAATATTATTATCACTTTTGTCTTTAGATTTATATTTTAATAGAGATGATCTATTCATAGTTTTTACTTGATTTATAGTCTTTATAAGAGAAGTTTCTTCATATCCTCTTTCCATGAAATCTTTTTTAATCTTAATGGCTTGGGTCTCAAAGGTGCTATTGTCTGTACAGTTCCTGCGAATTCTCATTAGCTGTGCTTTCGGGATGTTCTTTAACCATGGGGAAAAATGGCAGCTATTAAGGTAGATGTAATTGTTCACATCCACCGATTTAAAATAAGTTTTAGTTTTTATATTATTATCTTCTATAAAGATAGTTAAGTCTAGGAAATTAACACTATCTGTACTATACTCAGTAGTTAGTATGATCCCCCAGTTGTTTTTGTTTAAGAATGTTAAAAATGTTTGCAGGAGTTCCTCTGAGCCTTTCCAAATTAAAAATATGTTGTCTATGTATCTTTTATAGGAGACCAGGTTCACTTCCCAGTCAATATTGTTATTAATATATGTAGTTTCCCAATACGCCATAAACAAGTTGGCAAAAACGTGGAGCAAACCTGCTCCCCATAGCATTTGTAGGAAAAAATCATTATTAAACCAAAAATAATTGTTTTGAAGGATAAGTTGTATTCCTTCCAGAATAAAAGTAATTTGTTCCTCTGGATAGCTATTATCTTCTCTCATGAAAAATTCCACCGCCTCTAGACCTTTTGTGTGTGAAATAATGGTGTAGAGGGAACTGACATCCGCAGTTACTAATATGTAATTTGATTCCCATTCTATATTTTGTAATGTCTGTATAATATTTAATGTGAAAAAACTCCAAATTATCTCAGAGACACATTAAATATTAAAATATATACAGACATTACAAAATATAGAATGGGAATCAAATTACATATTAGTAACTGCGGATGTCAGTTCCCTCTATAACACTATAAAACAAGTAAAAACTATGGATAGATCATCTCTATTAAAATATAAATCTAAAGACAAAAGTAATAATAATATTTTACCTTTTATTTGTAATTTTAATCAAAAGTGTCACAAAATTAAACAAATAATAAATAAACATTGGGATAAAAAAAGAGAAAAATCAGCGCTTAACTGCCACAAAATTAATAAGAAGGCAGCACACCTCAAAGGGGAGTCCCCTATGATCCCCTGAAATATGAAATACAATAGACAAAAAGGAAGTTAAGGGTGCGCCTAAAATGTATAAACCATATATAATGTATAAAGTATAACAATTATATAAAATATGGAATAAAATATAAATTGTAGAATAAGTGAGATAATAGTCCAAAACACTTATCGAAAGTTCGTTATAGTAGTTTATCTATATAGGGTTATCTTGATTCTCCATGCTTTGGTAAGTCACGTGACTCTCTGCAATCGCTTCCGTGTCGGTACTGTATGGGAGAGGTTAACACACTATTGCATCTGAAAGAATCCAGGGGTGGGGATTATACCACCTAAGCGCTTATACTGAGCAGTACAAGTCTGCTCTATACTGTGTAAGTAATTTTCTATATACCATCACTTTTACATTACAAACAGAGAGCACTATATTTGTATTCTCTCAATTTTGGGTCAAATTGATTGGAACGCTGAGCACGGACCAAGAACCCTTCAATCAAACACTACTCTACATATCCATGAGTGGGGATTATTCCACTTCACGCGCATATATTAGAGCTAATTTCTAGCTCCAAAAAGTGTGAGTAGGACCATTTGCACTATCTTAATATCTATATTTTGATTGATATACTGTACCATTGGAGTTCTCTTTTTTTCTGCTTTCCTTTTATATACATACCTCACCGGATTCAAGTACATCACTGTGAAGTCTTAACTCCGTCTGACGTCCCAAGATTTGCTGTCTCTACAAGGAGAAACTACTATAACGAACTTTCGATAAGTGTTTTGGACTATTATCTCACTTATTCTACAATTTATATTTTATTCCATATTTTATATAATTGTTATACTTTATACATTATATATGGTTTATACATTTTAGGCGCACCCTTACCTTCCTTTTTGTCTATTGTAATAAATAAACATTGGCCTACATTACACAATGACCCGATGTTACACTCTATATTACCTGAGAAACCGAGACTTATATATAGAGGAGCTCCTAGCTTAAAACAAAAATTGGTACATAATCATATAAAGGATAATATACCCACTCCCTTCTTTCAAAAATAAGTTTTTTTTGGTTGCGGGCAATGTTTGGCCTGTAGAAATACCAAAAGTACTAAAAGACATATAAAAGAATTTTATGACCCAAAAGGGGAAAAGAAATACAAAATACACCAACTGATTACGTGTTTCTCGAAAAGAGTAATATATGTATTAAAATGTTCATGTAACCTTTTCTACGTGGGTAGAACTAAGCACCATCTACAGACAAGGATAAATGAACATATACAAAACATCAAAAAGGCTTTGAAAAACATAGTGTTTCGGAACATTTTAACCTGGTACACAATAGAGATCCTCAACATTTAGAATTTATGGCAATTCAAAAGGTCACACTGAACTGGCGAGGGGAAGACGAAATAAGAAAATTGGGGAGAAATGAAAGTAAATGTATTTTCAATCTAAACACTTTGGCCCCTTTAGGACTGAATGCTGACTTTGAATTATGTCACTTTTTATAAATCTAAAAGAATCAAGTTAAAGTTAATATACAAACAGATGTCCCTTTTTCATCATCTGTTTAAAATTAATTCACTCATCACCATTTTTTGATCACCTCCTACTATAAATCACATTTTCAGTTTTATTTTTATTTTTATATATTTTTATTTTTTTTTATTCTGATTTTTAATTGTATATTTATTTTTATTATTTATAGTTATATTTATGTATATTTATTTCTACTTATTTTCATTTATATTTATTATTTATTATTTATCTATTTATATTTATTTTCATTCATATTTAATTTTATTTTTATTTTTATTTCATATTATATTATTTTTTTCATTATTATTTTTTGATCATTAAATATTTATCTTTATTTGTTTACATTACTCAATTTTATTTATTCACACTTTAATTTTATTATTTTATTTATTTCTATATTTTATTATTATTTTTATTTTCTTTTATATTTATTTTTATTAACATTACTCTTTTAGTTGTATTTTCTTTCTTTATCTTCTTTTTGATTTATTGTATCTTTGTTTCATTTTATTTATTTATTCATTTCTATTTTCATTTCATCTTTATTATTTATTTATTTATTTTTCATTTATTTTTTATTTTTTATTTTATTTTTACTATTTATATTTATATTTATCTTTATTTCTATTTTTATTTTTATTTATTTTTATCTTTATTTATTTATTTATAATTATTTTTATTTTAATTTTATATTTATCTTTATTTTTATTTTTATTTCTATATTCATATTTATTTTTATTTATATTTATTCACATTTATATTTATTTTTATTTATTTTGTGTTTTGATTGTAAATCCTTATACACACTTTCTGTTCATTAGTTATTTTCATCCTTTTTGGATATAATTACAAACACATATAATTCCAATTATTACCAATTCACATTAAATATGAAATACACTAAATAAGAGGTTAATATATAAATCTATTAATATAGTATAATTTATTATTATTATTAATGTCCTATTTAGATTGAAAATCTATTAAGTATACTTGCACGGAATGGAATAAACACAACTGCACATTTGCACATATCTTTTTTATTATTATATTGTATTTTATAAAATGTCTCTATTTGTAACAAACATATTTATGGACTTTGAGAAAACTAAAATATGGACTTGTCTGAGAGCTATATTTGCAGAGCGGAGGGACACCGGAAGTTACATATACATCGAAAAGGACTAAGAACCTTGTAGCACAAGGGAACAGGAAGTGACGCGACAGCATTTGCAGCCGTGTCACATTCAACACCTAACTGGGAAACCGGAAGTCGCGAGCAACCCGCTAAGCATTGTGGACCTTGTAGTACAAGACAACCGGAAGTGACGCGACGGAATTTCGGCCGCGTCAAATTCAAACACCCAATTGGACAACAGAGGAACTGGCGGGAATTTCAAGGTTTAAAAGGACAAAACACTAGGAAATTACTCCAGGCTGACTGAGGAAGCCGTTTTTATTGGCGAAACGTGTTTTAGCTCTAAGTGGACCCATATTGATTTTTTAGGCCACATATACCGATATTGTATTGCTTTTATAAAAATTTTTTTATATTTTTTTGTTTTCTAGATATACTAGTGTATTTTGTATTACTATTATTTTATAATAAATTGTTCCCATTTTTTTTTACTTATTTACTGCATCCTGCATAAGTGATTCCAAGGGAGGGGTAGTGTCACCCCACAATTTGACACTAAGCTAACATACTTAGAGCCAGTTACCAAAGGCTCTAAATAAGGTGAGCGTTTCTACTTTTATTTATATGGACACCATTTCCATTTGAGATGCTACACTTAGTTTAACCCCTTCCCGACCCAGGACGGTTCAGGACCGTCATCGGGATTTTCCCATTGCGGACCGATGACGGTCCTGAACCGTCCTAACGGTTTCCGTTACTTACCCGATCGCCGTCGTTCCCCCGGCGGCGATCAGTGTTGCTCCGGTTGTGGGGAGACTGCCTGCAGCCCAGACAGTCTCCCAACACTGATTTAGGACCCCTGTGGCCATGTGATCGCTCAACACAGCGATCACATGGTCACAATAGGTGTCCTAGTGTCTGCCTGCAGGGGGACTGTCTGTGCTGACAGGCAGTCTCCCTGCTAGTGTAAAATAAAAATAAAAAATAAAGTTAGTGTTAATCAAAAAAATAATAATAATTATATATGTGTATATATGATATATAGACATATATTATATATATATAATATATGTCTATATATCATATATATAATGCCATACTAAGTGTATTTTATATTAATATGTACTTATATTAATATAAAAATACATATATAAATTACACGTATATATATAATATAATAACTATATATATTGTATATATATATTATTATAAAATATAAATAATAAGTAATTTAAATTAAATAAATTATTTTAAAATAATAAAAAATTTAAAAAAATTATATAGCTATATGAAATTTTATTCTAACTGTATTTTAAAATTAATATATATATATTTATATCAAAATACACTTAGAATGATTTGTATATATATCTATGTATATAAAAATAAATAAAAATAATAAGAAATATACATATGTCCATATACAAAATTACATAAATAATTATATAAATATACACGTAGACTTCAAATATATAAATATGCATATATATTTAAATTCTACGTGCGTATTTATGTAATATTTTTACATAATTCAGTAATTTTATTGATTGCAATTTGAGGGACCTGCCTGCCAACCCAGGCCGAAATTCCAGAGAATTTAATTTGCTAGCACTGTATTTTACCCTGTAACGTTCTACGACACCCTAAAACCTGTACATGGGGGGTACTGTTTTACTCGGGAGACTTCGCTGAACACAAATATTAGTGATTCAAACAGTAAAACATATCACAGCGATGATATTGTCAGTGAAAGTTACTTTTTTTGCATTTTTCACACACAAACAGCACTTTTACTGATGATATAATTGTTGTGATACGTTTTCCAGTTTTTAAACACTAATATTTGCAATTCTCCCAACAGTACCCCCATGTACAGGTTTTATAGCATTTTTTAAAGTTACAAGGTCAAATATATGGGTCAAATATTTTTACATTGAAAATGGCCAGGTTGGTTACGTTGCCTTTGAGGGCGTATGGTAGCCCAGGAATGAGAATTACCCCCATGATGGCATACCATTTGCAAAAGAAGACAGCCCAAGGTATTACAAATGGGGTATGTCCAGTCTTTTTTAGTAACCACTTAGTCACAAACACTGGCCAAAATTAGCGTTCAATTTAGTTTTTTTACTTTTTTCACACACAAACAAATATGAATACTTACTTTGGCCAGTGTTTTCGACTAAGTGGCTACTAAAAAAAGACTGGACATACCCCATATTGAATACCCTGGGTTGTCTACTTTAAAAAAAATATGTACATGTGGGGTGTTATTCAGAGATTTATGACAGATAATAGTGTTACAATGTCACTATTGATAAATTTTAAAAATGTATGTTTTTAAACCGCAATATCCTACTTGTATCTATAGCCCTATAACATGCAAAAAAAAGCAAAAAAGCACGTAAACACTAGGTATTTTTAAACTCAGGACAAAATTTTGAATCTATTTAGCAGTTTTTTTCATTCGCTTTTGTAGATGAGTAAAAGATTTTTCAAGTAAAAGTCAAAAAACATGTATTTTTTTCAATTTTTCATCATATTTTTTATTTTTTTTAAATTAAAATACATGAGATTATATAAATAATGGTATGTAAAGAAAGCCCCTTTTGTCCTGAAAAAAAACAATATATAATTTGTATTGGAACAGTAAATGAGAAAGCGGAAAATTACAGCCAAACACAAACACCACAAAAGTTTAAAAATATGCCTGGTCGCAAATGTACAGCATCGCAAAAACAGTCCAGTCCTTAAGGGGTTAAAATACCTGTGTCTTTTACATATTCTGTGGAGAATATCCATATTTTCTTCAGGGAGAGGGGTCGTGTGATCTACCCAAAAGGACACAGACGTGCGGAAGTTTAGAGCCTAATACTAAAAAGGCTCTAATAAATGTGAGTGTATATATATTCACAAATTCACTTATTGTCATATCAAAAGACAGGGTTTGGAAGGTGGCAACATCAGCTAAACCAGAAGTTTTTTGTGTTTTTTGGTGATCATCTATGTGTGGTGGGTGTTAGGAGTACCCACAGAGTGTATACAGCAGCTGTACTATATTTTTCAATCCATATAACAAAGCGCCATTTAATCCACACCTTTTCGTGTATATTCAATAATAGTGATATGTGCCAATGGGTCACTCACACTTTCACTGTTAAAACAGGACGTATCAGAAATCAATGTAGCTTTCAGGCAGTTCTCTGCTTCCTATGTCTGGTCTTCCAGATCTCAATTACATGGAAAATAAAATGCATCCAGAATGAAATATAGAAAGATGTGCATAAAGTATAAAAAGCATTTATTACTTACACATAGGTAAGGATCAATCGACATAAAAACAAGTAAAAATCTGTCCACAATCTGTCCAACGCGTTTCCTCCCACAACAGGAACTTCTTCAGGGACTTAGCAGCAGTGAGATAGGTACACAAATGAATAAAAAATACACCTGTACATGGGTGGTATGACTGTACTCAGGAGATGTTTCTGAACACATATTGGGGTGTACTTTGGCAGTAACCCTTAAACTTCTCCGTAAATGTATTCATAAATTTCTACGTGTGTCAAAAAAAAAAAATCACCAATTATTATTATATTTTTTTAAATTTGGCATAGATTGGTGGTAAAATGGTTGCATGAAAAGAGTCAAAATTCCCCAAGTACCTTGTCTTCTTTTAAAAAATATATACATGTGAAGGGAGTATTCAGGTATTCCTGACAGATATTAGTGCTACAATGTAACTTGTGTTAATTTTGAAAAAAAAAATGGTTTGGAAAAAGCAAAGTGCTTCTTATTGCCCTATAACTTTCCAAAAAAAGCTAAGAACATGTTAACATGGGGTAGTTATAAATGAAAAACTGTTAATAATATTTGTGGGTACAGTAAATGAGTAAGAGGAAAATTACAGCTAAACACAAACACCGCAGAAATGTAAAAAAAGCCCTGATCCCAAACTGTAAGACAATTGAAAAGTGGTCTGGTCACTAAGGGGTTAATGGCACCAAACTAGTATGTCTAGTAGAAAATGGAGAAAGGCCTTTGAAGTTTGACAGCTTTTTGCCGAATAAGTATCATAAAGATAGTCCAGATGACATCAAACGAAATTCAGTTAACCCATTATACAAAATAGTAAATGGACCCCCTGACAAGAATTTTCCGTGATGTAATTGTGCCATCTACTGACCAAAATCTAGATGATAGTCTGTAGGGAAGACACGCCCACCTTGCTCTATTGGTCACTGTCAACTAGTGACGTATGGAGAAATTCTCCTTTAAAAATTAAGGACAAAGGAGAGAAAAACACTCTCTGGGGATGGGACATCTAAGATCTGACATCTGGAGCAGGAACGATGACACATCTAGCTTTTTCTCTCTCTTCCAATTAATTCTGGAAATTTGAAAAATCCTAACACTTGTCTCTTCAACTGAAAACTTTCCTATTTCCCACAATTCTCATTCATATTTGCATTCACAAATTCGGGGACATGTCTCAAAGACTGATAAAAATTCTACAAAAGAACTGGTAATTATGCTGGTTTCATTAAATTTAAATTAATTAATATTTACTAATAGCAGGAGTATTAATTTGGGTAAAGGTTGGGTAAAGGTTGGCCAGGTTTCAACAATTAGAAATCATAATTAGCTTTGAAATATATTGTTCCAGATCCTTAACTGCAGAAAGGATAAGTGAATAATATATTTGCTGGCAATTTTCCAAAAAAAAGGTTAGTATGCCAAATTTTACTCAGAGATAATGACTTATTCTAAATTAAGGATAGTAATCTTTAATTAGGAAAGCTAAAATTCTGCACATGGTAAAATTTGGTTAGAATTACTATTATTGAATGAGAAGGAATAGTTAAATGAACTGGTATGAGAAAGATTATATTGTTAATTGCAATATAAAAGATATTCTACCAATGAGAATTGTGGCCAACAGTGAGGAGTTAAATGCTCTGTGTAAAGGAATTTCATGTTGATGCTGTGTAAGGAATTGCATCACTGATTTAAAAGTGTTATGTCATAAATCTTGTTGAAAACTGCATAGATGTCGATATAATGTTGCTAGATTTAGTTATCTGTAAATTGTGTTAAACCATTGCCATTTTGTATAATTATTTTATACTTAATAATGCACTGATTTTTATCACCCATGTTACATATAATTATTATCATTATTATTTGTCACAATAAATTATATTTTTATAATTAGTTTGTGATTAATGTGTGAAATATAAATCCTCTGATAAACGTACTCCAGGATCTATGAGAATTAAAATAGTGGGTAATTTTCCGCTTGAAATTAATATAATCGGGGAAACAGTGCCAATATATCAATTTTGATATAATACAAATTATTAAATACATTTTTGATAATGTTTATGAAAATATTATTTTCATGTTTATCACCCCATAAATATCCTTACAACCCGATGATTCACTATGATGGCTACTCCATTTGACTTGCGGGATTCTTGACCACGGTAGAAGATGTGATGGTTGTCTGATGTGAAATATCCCATTCCAGTCCATTTGAGTTCACTAACTCCCAGGATATCGATGTTTAACCTTGTCATCTCATGTTTGATGACATCCATTTTGCCATGATTCATAGTTCTAACATTCCAGGTACCTATGTTAAATTGTTCTTTGCAGCAGCGGACCAGAGAGCTATTTCACCACACTTGGGTTTAACAGCGGCAATATTAAAAGGGCAAACAGAGGCCTAGGAATATGTGAATCCAGCTGCTATATTTAAAAGCCCAACAGAGGCCTTGAAGTAAGTGACTCCAGGGGCTATATTAAAAGACATAGAGGCCTAGGAATAAGTGAATCCAGTGGCTATATTAAAAGATGCAGAGGCCTTGGAATAAGACGCAGAAGCCTAGGAATACGTTTGATTGAAGCCTGAGAATAAGTTTAATTGAAATTAAAATAAATTCGGAGATAAGGGAACTAGGATAGGCATTTTTTTATGGTGATCTTTTTTAATTCCCTGTAATCGATGCATGGGCGTATTTCAGTACTTTATTAATGATGTGCTTAGCGACTATATTTATTCTTTTGTCCTGGTATACCTGGATGATAACCTTATTTATTCCCCCGACCTCCAGACTCATCATAAACATGTCAAACAAGTACTGCAAGCTTTGCTTGAAAATGGGCTTTATTGCAAACTAAAAAAAAAGGGTTATCCCCAGCTGGACCAGGCACCCAGACCACTTCATTAAGCTGAAGTGGTGTGGGTGCCTATTGTGGTCCTTTAAGAAATTGTTTGCATCTGCTGACATATTGGTACATCCTGACACTAGCAAATCCTTCATACTTGAGGTTGATGCCTCCGAAACAGGGGTAGGGGCTGTTCTTTTGCAAAGGGAGAGTCAGGATACCCCTTTACATCATTGCAGGTACTTTTCTAGAAAGTTGTCTCCAGCGGAGCGTAACTACGATATTGGTGATAGATACTAGCACTTAAAGAATGGCAACTTTTTTAGAGGGTTCTAAGGATCCCCTTCGGATCATAACAGATAACAAACATTTTGCATATTTAGGTAATGCTAAATGACTGTCTTCTAGACAGGCTAGATGGTCTTTGTTCTTATCTCGCTTTAACTTTATTATCACTTACAGACCTGGTCCCAAGAACGTTAAAGCTGACACCTTATCTAGGCAATTTGACATTGAATCGGAACAAGAACGAGAGACATCCCCTATTGTTCCACCTGAGTGTCTCATTGCTTCCACTGTTCTTTCCTTGTCATCCCCTCTGCTTTGTGCTATCATGGCGGCTCAATCCCAGGCACCCTGCAATAAACCCCTAGATAAATTGTTTATTCCATTGCTTGAAAGAAAGGTTCTTATGTGCAGTTTCAAAGGTTCCTCACAAACTTCCATGTGGATTATTGCATTCTCTTCCTGTACCCTGTGTTCCATGGTCCCACTTGTCCATGGATTTCATTGTGGAACTTCCGAGTTCTAATGGTTATACCACCATCCTTACGATGGTTGACTGCTTTTCCAAGATGGCTCATTTTATTCCACTCAAAAATTTGACATCTTCACAAGATCTGGTTCTTATGTTTATACGAGACATTGTCAGACTACATGGTATTTCTCGACATATTGTATCTGACAGGGGTTCCCAGTTTGTGTTATGATTTTGGAGAGCTTTCAATAAACAGTTGGGTATTGAATTATCACTCTCTTCCTCTTACCATCCCCAAACCAATGGTGCGGCTGAAAGGGCTAACCAATCGTTGGAACTGTATTTACGTTGTTTAGTGAATAGTACACAGAATAACTAGTCTGAATTACTGCCCTGGGCCGAGTTTGCCAGGAACAATGCTACCCATGACTCATCCAGACACAGTACATTATTTGTCAATAACGGTCGTCACCGTTCTACTGCGGTATTCTCTGACATAGCTATTCCTGCTCACCTTACTTACATTTGTGAAACTTGGACTAAGGTTCAGTCCATTCTTGAGACTGCAGCTGCTTGTTTTAAATTTCATGCTGATAAACAGCGGGGTGCCAACCATGTTTACCAGGTGGGTGAGAGGGCGTGGTTATCCTCATGCTACATATAACAAAAAGTTCCTAGCATGAAGTGTGCTCCCAGATTTCTTGGTCCTTTTCATATTGTCAAGAGAATTAACCCTGTTTCATATTCTCTGGCTCTTCCAGCATCCTTGTGTATACCTAATTCTTAATAATGTCACATATTCATCCTCACCTTGTGGTGTTTGCTCTGGAAATTGCCTTCCTAGCGATAATAGAGGTAGTGGAGGTCACAGCAGAACAAATACATACTAAAAAGTGTACACTAATGGGTTCTAAATTATCCTTAATTTTATGGATAAATAATGTCTTTAGACATCTTTGGGCGTTATTTATCCATAACCTTAAGGATAATTTAGAACCCTACTAGTGTACACTTTTTAGTATGTATATGTTCTGCTGTGAGGTCTGCACAGACAAATCATACACATCAATGTATAACAGTGAGATAATACAAATCTCCCATCCAGGCAACCTTAATACAGACATAATACCTGTTGTTATCTGTTTTATTTGAGTATCTGAGTATAATAGTGGTCTCTGTTGGGTCTATAATGGTACACTATAAAGTATGACTATTCTTGGTCTGCCAGCCAACAATCATAAGAAGTGGGTACTGAGGGCTCGATATATATCAAAGACTCTATCCCCACTACCACACAATGAAAGGGTCGGCATAAACATTTGTTTCCCCTCTATTCCTTTTGAAATTACTGCATAGGAATCCTCCCATTTCCTCTGTTTTACAATACATATGAAGATGGGCGGTTCTCTGTACAGGGGACGTAACAACAGGGGTAGGCTATATGATGACGAGTGATTTCACCACACATGCTCCCTTGAGCCGCGATTGGTTGAAATTACCACATGACTGATTTCTTGGCTCATATATAAGGGACCATTAATTGCCTCGGACTAAGGGTGCTTTAGTAGCGCCAAAACCCACATCAGTTTACTTTACTTTTAAATTATCACAGCACCTTTCTTTCTTTTACTGCACAATGGGTATTTAGTTAGTTAAGCAATTATGGGGGAACATTATGGACTCCAACTATAGCAAGCCATGGACATTATATAGAATATTTCGTGACTACACTTGGGGTTCTGAAGGGCATATCAGCGTTTTCAAACAGGTTATGTGCTAACTTTATTATAGCCAATGATCTGGCAATCAAGATTTTTGATAAGCAGCAACAAGTTTCTTTGGTCTGCTATCTTTCACCATAGTCTATGACCTAGCAATGGACATTTTTAATAGGCAGTAATACGTTTATTTTGCCATGTGATCTGGCTATTGACACTTTGTTTCCAGCTGCTTTAAAGCATGTTGATTGCAATCCATTCTGTGTTACCTCTATTTGTAGCACTTTCTTAAATGCTACACTGTCAAATGGTTAAATATTGATGATTTCAACATACCCTTAATATTGGTTTTGTTTTAGAAGGTCTTTTTATTGCCCTTCTTTATTGCCACAAGGGGTTCAGTGTAAATGATATAGATAGGTATACTGGAGTAACAAGCTTTCTTAGGTGTCAGCCTGAGGTTATTACAGGTCAAAATTGGCTATGAGAACAAATTATACAACTCAGATTTTCTACTATAGTGGCGTTTTTCTTCTGGGGCTTTAGCGTACCTTTAATTTTAGCCACAAGAGCTCTGAAGTCGTTATATACACCTTATTTTTTACTATCAACTGAGATTATTATACAGCTATATGATATAAAGAATACACTGTCCAATGATCCCTATATTTATACTCTCAATAGTTGTTTCGCTTTAGAAGGCCATTTCATTGCCTTTCTGTATTGCCACAAGGGATATTGTGTAAATGATTTATATAGCTATACTAGAGTGACAGGTTTTCTTAGGTGTTAGCATGGGGTTAGAGGTTATAAGTACGAATTATTCGACTCATAATTTCTATTATAGTGGCGCTTTCTTTCTAGGGCCGTTGACTTCCTTCAATTTTAGCCACAAGAAATCTGAAGTCGATATATACACCTTGTTTTATATGATATAACAAATATTCAACAGTTGATATATAATCCCTGTCAGGGTAGCTAACCCCAACCACCATCACCCTCAGTCCACATTTTATTTAGTCCACTTTAGATTCAGTCCCCATCTGTTATTATAGAGCCTTTTCTATGGCTCTTTTTAAAAGGGTCTATGTCATATATGTCTCTATATCAAAATAATCAATACAATTTATTCCATTGTTATTTCTTTTTAAATATTTGTTATATATTCTACAAAGAACCTTCTTGGCGTCTATTGGATTAGTCTCCTCTGGACACTTATATTTTCTTCTTTGTTGTCGGATTAAGGGTTACCCCCTCTCTGGTTCATTTACCTGTCCTGTTTTGAGGGGTTCTTTCTTTTGTTTATGCTTGAGATTTTTCCATCTCTGGTTGTTTCCCTACTTCTATTAAATCTTTCTCTAATGCTGTTTCTTCATATCCTTTTTTTACAAATTGATTTTTAAGGTAGTGTGCTTGCTCTATATAATCTGAATCCACCATACAATTTTGTTGCATTCTAAGAAATTGCAACTTAGGGGCATTGGCGAGCCATGGTTTGTGGTGGCAACTTGTTTTTTTCAAATTAGGAGTTGGCATTTATGGGTTTGAAATAATTCTTTGTTGTTATTTTAGAGACCTGGATGCTGGTCTTGAGATCTTGAAAATTGATCTCAACTGAACTGCTGACACTAGTTAGATGTATTTCCCATTCATTGAAATTTAAATACTGAAAAATGGTGGAGTTCTTTCAAAGTACCAGTCGATATGAAAAAAATATCATCTATAAAACGGCAATAGGACACCAAGTTTTCACCCAATCATGGCCCTGCATGACATGTATCTCTTCTCAATAGCCCATGAAAAGGTTGGCGTAGCCTGGGGCAAACTTGGTACCCATTGCCGTGCCGCAAATTTGTAGATAAAAACTGTATTCGAACCAAAAAAAGTTATTTGTTAAAATTAAAATTGTGTAAAATTCACTCTAAAATTTGAAAAATTCCATCTAAAATAAAAGCAATCTGCTCTTCCTTAAAATTAGATTTAGTTAAAAAAGTATTTAACTACCTCCATTCCTTTAATGTCACATGTTACCATTGTGTATCCCTCTTTCCACTGTACTTTTTCTAAAATCTATAGGAAGTACCAATTCCTTCTCTAATCATTTGCTTTATTATTTATTACCGCTACTTTAAAATGGTCCAATTTTAATATCTTCCCCCTCCCCCAAATATTCAAATTTTTCAATTCAATCCTTTTTCTGTTTATGCATGTCACTGAGAACTTTATGAACAATAGGAACCCAAAACCGCATATCGAAGTGGTGGAACGGAATGATGCGTTCCAAATAGAAGGAAACTCTCATGCAGGATTTCGGAAGAGGAATTAACTACAATGGAATGTAAGGTTGTATTCCAACATTGACAAACAAAACCGGAAGTACGTCAGATGACAATAGAATCCAATATTGAGATGCAAAACTGGAACCAGAAGTTCAGGCTGGAACCCAAAACACCTGAAAATGGCAATTATAATCTGGCTAACTGGGCCCAATTTAAACATTTCCACTTAGGGGTGTACTCACTTTTATTGCCAACGAGTTAGACATTAATGGCTGTGTGTTGAGTTATTTTGAGGGGACAGCAAATTTACACTGTTATAAATGCTGTACACTTACTACTTTACATTGTAGCAGAGTGTCATTTCTTCAGTGTTGTCACATGAAAAGATATAATAAAATATTTACAAAAATGTGAGGGGTGTACTCACTTTTGCGAGATACTGTACCTCTTCACTTTAACACTAGTATACAGACAATATTGCACTCGTGTTTGTCTCTTTTTTATTTACTTTTAGGATCATACTCCTTAAGGATTTACTGTATACCATTTCCAAATCTCATGTAAGATACTCTACCGTATGTATATATATATATGGTTTTCTGAGCAGAAGCTGAGGAAATAGGACAGGTTTAGGTCCTGAATTTCTTTTTTTTATTTCTCCTTGATGAATGCAAGGGGTGTATACTGCATATAGGTAGTATCCCAGTCCCCTCCCCCCCCACCCATAGGTAGTATCCCATTCCCCGCCCATAGGTAGTATCCCATCCTCCTATAGGTACAAGGTAGTATCCCATTCCCTCCATAAGTGGGATCACCTTTCTCCCTTACGTATCATCCCATAACTCCATAGGTACTAGGTAGTATCCCATTCCCCCCATAGATTCCCCCCTTAGGTAGGATTGCCTTCCTTCCATAGGTAGTATCCCATCCCCCCGTAGGTACTAGGTAGTATCATCCCCACCACTCCATTTGTAGTATCCCATTCCTACCATAGATCGTACCACATCCTCCTCTAATCACACACCTATAGATAGTCACTGATTCTCCTCCTTTTCCACACTAGTTCTATCCAAGCCATTGATGATGAGGCTTTACCCTGTACCTTCTTGAAAGCCTCATGAAGTTTGTGCTGTACTTTATAGTGCAGCTCTGTGTGGCTCACACTGCTCTTGGAGCCTCTGTCTGCTTCATTACAACCAAGGCTCCAGAACTGTGAGCTGTATTGGCCACTGGTGCCCATGTTGCCATGCACCGCTCAAACATCTCAAAGGCCAGCCCTGCCCCCATTATATAACTGTAAGGGCATGAAGGGCTTCTAGGCCTGTTCTTCAGCAGGAATTTATCCTAAAGAAAGCCTTGCAATTATGGAATTAGCCCTGTTGGACACGCAAGGTTCAACATGGGGCAGTGGTTGCCAGAAGTCGGCTCTTTGGGCCATTGGAGCAACTCTGCCAGCGCACCCAATCCCACCCTGTCACCATGCTGAGATTGTGCATATGGTTGCTTGCCTGATCAGGATGTCTTCAGTGAAGGACTTCAACTAGGCCCTACAGGGTATTCCATTGACATTGGTATTCCATTGACATTGGTTGGACACTTGCCTTACTTTTGGGTGGAAGTCATATTTTGCTGCTCAATCTATGATGTCTAATTTTCTTGCCTATGGATTCATAGGGGGCTCCCTGAGGGGGTCCTATTTACAGGCTATTCATTTTGATTTACGATAATTTTTATTTAATAATGTGTAGTGTTTCAGACATATTTCTTGTTGACATTATCTGTTCATACAAAATGGAGAAAAGTTGATTGTGCACTTTTGTAGATGAAACTCTTGGATTATATTAATAATCTCTAAAATCTGTAAATATAAAAAGCCAACATAGCGTAGTAAATTCAAACACAAAATACTGAGAATTAAATAATTCGGAAAACTCACAATATTTAGAGCATTTATGAGTTTGCTCTAAACTATGAAGGTAGGATGCATCAATCAGATGTGAATTTGCAGGTATTAGGTCCCACAGAAGGTGTAGACAATCCTCTGTTTAGTAGAACAGGAACCAGGTATCAGGATGGATATATAGTACATACTTTTATTTATACATTGAAAACTAATAAACAGCACAACGCGTTTCGACCTCATACAAAAGGTCTTCCTCAGGTGCATATGTGTTTGGGAATACAACAACTTTCTTATATATGGCACAAAGCACTTTACAATCAATTAAAACATAGATACAGATGTGGATCAATTAACTTCCTCCTTTTCCATATATGGAGTGTTTCTGGCCGTTTTTGGGTACTTCCGAGTCTTCCAATATGTCTGCTGTCTTTCATTCTCCTCTATGTATGAGTCCAGCCCCAACTAACATGGCCGTGCACGTCTGCCGTTTTTAGTTCCATGTGAGTTGTAGTCGTCATGTTCGTTTCGTTTGACGTCACGTGCGTAATTTTTCAGCGGGCACAAGCGGATAAAACAGTCATGTGGTTACAACTCATTACCGAAGGAGGGGCGGGCTCAGAAGTAAAACATTGTTCATTCAGAGGCCACATTGAAGAAGGGAAAAGATGAGGGCAATATTAAGGGTAGAGAGAATTAATTAAAAAGTGGTAATAATACAAACGAAGTAAGAATATACTTTATAATATGATAAACTATTCATGTAAATTACATATAAAATACAAATAGAATAAAAATATACTTTATAATACAATAAGATATTAATACAAATAACATATGAAATAAAATACCAGAATAGAAAAGACTAAAATGTCTAAATAAAAAAAGGATTTTATAAAATTACATCATAAAATAGAGCCTATCTCAAAACCAATGTTTAACCCCTTAGGGCATAGGGTTTGTAATTCAAAGATCCAACTGGACTCTTTTTTACTTAAATTAAATGCAGTGTTGCCCCCTCTCCAATGGGTTTTAACCTGTTGGATTGCTATAAATTGTATTTCTTCAGGATTTGAATTGTGTTTTTCTAAAAAAATGATTAGACACACTATGATTTATAAAACCGTTTCTGATGTTTCTGATGTGTTCATACATTCTTGTTTTTAGGGATCTGGAAGTTTTCCCTACATATTGTAAGGCACATGTACATTGTAATAAATATATAACGTTGCTGGACTCACATGTAATAAAAGAAGTAATATTAAAAGACTTTTTGGTTGTGTTTCATATAAAATTGTCTTTCTTTTTTTTAATTATATTAGTATTTTTACAAGCATAGCAATTACCACAGTGATGGAACCCTTTTGCTGTTTTAGACCAGTTAGATAAAAAATTACTACTTGCTTTTTCTACGTAATTGGACGTTAAAATTTAAACAAATAACAAATAGGTGAGAGCACACAAAATGATGAAATACTACCCACACTGCAGTCAATTGATCTGGAAAAAAAACAAATAAAAAGACATAGAGTAGTATAGTCTGATAAAATATATATACAATGGGTGTAAATCACACTCACATAAATAGAGCCACTTAAAAAGCTGGCTCAAACTAGATGCCTTGAATATACAAACAGGGACCTCCACTGGGAACTTTCTTCCTCTTTAAATGTAGAACCTCCAGGACGCAGAAAAACTGGGGGTAAAACAAGCTTTTATTCTTCAAATCTTGAAGTAAATTAAAACCATACATCCAAAGGTAAGATAAAAAGTCCCAAAATGAGAGTCCAAACACTTAACGCGTTTCGGCTATTGCCTACATTCGAAGTGATATCCATGTTCAAGGCATCTTGTTTTAAATAGTTGAAATTGGCGCCCATTCTTTCCACCGTTCGGGTTGCGTCTTCCTACTTCCAGTTTCGACGTCGGAACGTCTGCGTCATTACGTTCCGACGCCATGATGTCATTTCCGGTTCCGGTCACATGTTTTGTAGTCCGGACATACACACACATAGAAAAGAACGGCATCATGTAATGTCCACATTTTCTCTATCACCAAAAACGGCAACAATATAACGTGAAACAACCATTTAAAATACATTCACTATAATCATTATTTTCTAAATATATATTCATAAAAACGGAAAAAAACTTTTTCACATAAAATGTATATTTTTCACTTAAAGCTGCTAAAAATAGAAACACTAAAAAAAAATACATATAAAACCTATATATATAAATTACATATGATTACAAATACTTAAAAAAGGTATAAAAGGGGGATATTTTTTTTCCTTTCTCATATCTTTTTTAATGAATAAATTGGTTAATTTCGAAATCCACATTTAACCCTTTTGGTACCATTGTGTCTAAATCAAAAATCCATTTCATTTCTCTCAGACTTAAAATATAATCATTATCACCTCCTCTCCAATGTACATGGGTTATATCTATCCCCATAAATTCTATTCTACTTGGGTCTGCGTCATGGACCTCTAAAAAGTGTTTTGAAACATTATGGTTAATGAATTTTCTCTGTATATTATATATGTGTTCTCTAATTCTCGTGTGTCTTCCCCACATATTGTAATCCACAGGGGCAAATTAACACATATACCACATTTTTACTGGAGCAGGTGATAAATGATTTTATTGAATATTCTTTGTTTGTACTGAATGAGGAGAATTTATCTATTTTCCTATTCTTTTTATTTCTAAATTTGCATCCCCTACATGTCCTACAATAGTGGAACCCTTTACTACCTTTTAAAAAATTATTATTATTATTACCTCCTTTTTTTTCTTTTTCTAAAAAGCTTTTCGTTAAAATCTGTTTAAAATTATTAGCTTCTCTAAAAATAAATTTTGGCCTGTCATTTAAAAATGGAGATATTTCATGATCTTCCTTCAATATATGCCAGTGTTTTTTGACAATTTTTTTGTAACTCATAATTATTGGAACTAAAATAAAAAATTAAAGGGATACTTTCTTTTTCGTTTGTACCAGTCTCGTTGTTTCCTTTACTTTTGTATTGTAGAAGGGATTGTCTATCTTTTTCACCAATTTCTTTTTCTATTTTTTCCAATTGGCTAATGTCATATCCTTTTACATAGAATTTATGTTTTAAAATTTCCGTTTGTCTAAAATATTCCTTCTCTTCCATACAGTTTCTCTTCATCCTTAAAAATTGACCCTTTGGTATATTTTCCAACCATGGTTTAAAATGACAACTCTTAAGATCAATAAAACTGTTCACATCAACTGTTTTAAAAAACGTTTTGCTTTTTATCATATTGTCCTCTACATAAATACTTAAATCTAAAAAGTTGATCTGTTGTGGATTAATCTCATATGACAAATTTATATTTTTAAAAGCATTATTATTAAGAGATAAAATAAATTCTTCTAAGGTTTCCTTACTACCCTTCCAAATAATAAAAATGTCATCTATGTACCTTTTATATAGGACCAAATTTGCCTCTATGTCCTCTCTGGAAAAGATACTTTTTTCTTCCCAGAATGACATAAATAAATTTGCGTAACTAGGGGCAAATCTGGTCCCCATAGCTGTACCCTGTATCTGAAGATAAAATTTATCTTCAAACCAAAAAAAGTTATTTTTAAGAATGAGATTTATACCTCTAATTAAAAAATCTATCTGGAGACTATCCATATTATCTGATTTTTCAAGATAAAACCTAATAGCTTCGCAGCCTCTTTCATGATGAATTATAGTGCATAAGCTGCTCACATCGCATGTTGCCATAATAAAATCTTCTTGCCATTTAAAATTGTCTAAAATTTGTAACAAACTCATTGTGTCCTTTAAATATGCTGGACATTTAATTACCATTTTTTGTAGAAATTGGTCTATATACTGTGATAAAGGGGACAGCAGAGATCCTATTCCAGAAACTATTGGTCTTCCTGGTGGGTTAATTATGTCTTTATGTATCTTTGGTAGGACATAAATAACCGGTATCCTAGGATATTTAGTGTCTAAAAAATCATATTCTTTTTTGGTTAAGATACCTACATTAAGACCTTCTTCTAAAAATTCCTTATATTTAACTTTAATTTGTGGGAGTGGGTTGTTAGGCAGTTCTTTATAGGTTTTATCATCTTTCAACTGTTTATAAATTTCTTGTAAATATTTATCCTTCTGCCAAATAACAATTCCCCCTCCCTTATCTGCTGGTTTTACTATTATAGATTTATCATCCCTTAAATCTTTAAGTGCCATCTTTTCTTTTTTTGTTATGTTCTCTTTGTATTTTTTAAAAGGTTTTATCTTTTTGATATCTTTAGAGCACAATTTCTCAAATGTTTTCATGACATCTGACTTACAGTTTATAGGATAGAATGAAGATTTCTTTTTAAGATCCATGTGGTTAAAATTACTACTGATTTCTGTAATTTTTTCCGGCATCGGATTCCTACTAAAAAACTTTTTTAAACATAATCTCCTGAAAAAGCTGTTTACATCTAAAAATGATCCAAACTTATCTACATTACAGCTAGGAGCAAATTTTAAACATTTTTTTAAAAATACTTAAATGTGCATTGTTAATATCTTTTTCCGATAAATTAAAAATCCTAAAATCTTCTACTTGATTACAATTTTCTATTTCCTCCAGAAATTTTCGTCCCTTCTCTTCTTTTCCCTTTCTCTAATATCTAACTCCTCCTCTCCGTATTCTCTGTGTCTTTTGAGGGGAGTGTGGACCCTTATTTTGTCCTTTAGGTTCCCCTTTCCTTTACCTAAAAAATCTTCCTTTTCTGTGAGATTTCTAAGGTGTTCAAATCTGTTTGAGGTAGGGATTTTTTCACCTCTCTCTGGGGTATATTTCCTTGGAAACCTGTTCTCATCATTTTTATTATAAAATTTTGCCTTTTTATTTCTAACTTCTGTCCACATATTTCTCTCTTTTTGATAATTCATTGGGGAATCTTTCTCCATTCTGGGCCTCCACTTTCTTCCTATATCATTAATATTACTAGAGTGGCTTTCCTTTTTATTCCTCCAATTTTCCTCTTTCTTACTTCTATTGCTAAAATATTTGGTTTCATTATTATTTTTCTTGGATGGTCTAATATTTCCACTTCTATAATCCTCCTTATCTCTTTGTAATTTTTTCTTTTTGGTTTCAATCCCCATATTTTCTATATTTTTAATTTTTCTTATCATCCTTTCTATCAAATTATCTAATTGAACCATATTTTTAAAGGGTTCTAATTGTGTTTGGATTATCCTGATTTAATCGTCTATCTGATGTAGACTCTGGGTTTTCTGTTCAAAACCCATCATATGTTTGGAAAAAGATTCCAGGGATTTGTTCCAAATTCCCATAAAAACTTCATTATCTTGATCTGACGTTGGTAGCTTATGGAACCTCAAACCTCTTGGTGTTATTTGGAGGGAAGTATATTTCTCAAACATGAAAATTTCCCACTTTAACTTCATCTCTTTTATTAAAAGTCTTTCTAACTTGAGACATATACTGTCTAAATCATTTGTATTAATAACATTTTCTATTGTATTTACATTTCCTCCCAAAAACCTTTTATCCAAATCCATCTGCCACCCAGATCTCAATTCAAGAATGGACATGATTAGGGATAAATTCACAAATGTGGCTAATAGTGCAAAGACAATAACAATAAAAGTTAATAAAATCCCTAAAGTGAGAGGTGCTAGTATCACCTATGTGGGCCACACAAATCACAAAATAGTGAATAAAAACAAAAAAAACAAAGTCTGAGAGAAATGAAAAGGATTTTTGAGTTAGACACAATGGTACCAAAAGGGTTAAATGTGGATTTCGAAATTAACCAATTTATTCATTAAAAAAGATATGAGAAAGGAAAAAAAATATCCCCCTTTTATACCTTTTTTAAGTATTTGTAATCATATGTAATTTATATATATAGGTTTTATATGTATTTTTATATATTTTTTTAATGTTTCTATTTTTAGTAGCTTTAAGTGAAAAATATAGATTTTATGTGAAAAAGTTTTTTTCCGTTTTTATGAATATATGTTTAGAAAAGAATGATTATACAGGGAGTGCAGAATTATTAGGCAAGTTGTATTTTTGAGGATTCGTTTTATTACTGAACAACAACCATGTTCTCAATGAACCCAAAAAACTCATTAATATCAAAGCTGAATATTTTTGGAAGTAGTTTTTAGTTTGTTTTTAGTTATAGCTATGTTAGGGGGATATCTGTGTGTGCAGGTGACTATTACTATGCATAATTATTAGGCAACTTAACAAAAAACAAATATATACCCATTTCAATTATTTATTTTTACCAGTGAAACCAATATAACATCTCAACATTCACAAATATACATTTCTGACATTCAAAAACAAAACAAAAACAAATCAGTGACCAATATAGCCACCTTTCTTTGCAAGGACACTCAAAAGCCTGCCATCCATGGATTCTGTCAGTGTTTTGATCTGTTCACCATCAACATTGCGTGCAGCAGCAACCACAGCCTCCCAGACACTGTTCAGAGAGGTGTACTGTTTTCCCTCCTTGTAAATCTCACATTTGATGATGGACCACAGGTTCTCAATGGGGTTCAGATCAGGTGAACAAGGAGGCCATGTCATTAGATTTTCTTCTTTTATACCCTTTCTTGCCAGCCACGCTGTGGAGTACTTGGACGCGTGTGATGGAGCATTGTCCTGCATGAAAATCATGTTTTTCTTGAAGGATGCAGACTTCTTCCTGTACCACTGCTTGAAGAAGGTGTCTTCCAGGAACTGGCAGTAGGACTGGGAGTTGAGCTTGACTCCATCCTCAACCCGAAAAGGCCCCACAAGCTCATCTTTGATGATACCAGCCCAAACCAGTACTCCACCTCCACCTTGCTGGCGTCTGAGTCGGACTGGAGCTCTCTGCCCTTTACCAATCCAGCCACGGGCCCATCCATCTGGCCCATCAAGACTCACTCTCATTTCATCAGTCCATAAAACCTTAGAAAAATCAGTCTTGAGATATTTCTTGGCCCAGTCTTGACGTTTCAGCTTGTGTGTCTTGTTCAGTGGTGGTCGTCTTTCAGCCTTTCTTACCTTGGCCATGTCTCTGAGTATTGCACACCTTGTGCTTTTGGGCACTCCAGTGATGTTGCAGCTCTGAAATATGGCCAAACTGGTGGCAAGTGGCATCGTGGCAGCTGCACGCTTGACTTTTCTCAGTTCATGGGCAGTTATTTTGCGCCTTGGTTTTTCCACACGCTTCTTGCGACCCTGTTGACTATTTTGAATGAAACGCTTGATTGTTCGATGATCACGCTTCAGAAGCTTTGCAATTTTAAGAGTGCTGCATCCCTCTGCAAGATATCTCACTATTTTTGACTTTTCTGAGCCTGTCAAGTCCTTCTTTTGACCCATTTTGCCAAAGGAAAGGAAGTTGCCTAATAATTATGCACACCTGGTATAGGGTGTTGATGTCATTAGACCACACCCCTTCTCATTACAGAGATGCACATCACCTAATATGCTTAATTGGTAGTAGGCTTTCGAGCCTATACAGCTTGGAGTAAGACAACATGCATAAAGAGGATGATGTGGTCAAAATACTAATTTGCCTAATAATTCTGCACTCCCTGTAGTGAATGTATTTTAAATGGTTGTTTCATGTTATATTGTTGCCATTTTTGGTGATAGAGAAAATGTGGACATTACATGATGCCGTTCTTTTCTATGCGCGTGTATGTCCGGACTACAAAACATGTGACCGGAACCGGAAATGACGTCATGGCGTCGGAACGTAATGACGCAGACGTTCCGACGTCGAAACCGGAAGTAGGATGATGCAACCCGAACGGTGTAAAGAATGGGCGCCAATTTCAACTATTTAAAACAATATGCCTTGAATATGGATATCACTTCGGATGAAGGCAATAGCCAAAACGCGTTAAGTGTTTGGACTCTCATTTTGGGACTTTTTATCTTACCTTTGGATGTATGGTTTTAATTTACTTCAAGATTTGAAGAATAAAAGCTTGTTTTACCCCCAGTTTTTCTGCGTCCTGGAGGTTCTACATTTAAAGAGGAAGAAAGTTCCCAGTGGAGGTCCCTGTTTGTATATTCAAGGCATCTAGTTTGAGCCAGCTTTTTAAGTGGCTCTATTTATGTGAGTGTGATTTACACCCATTGTATATATATTTTATCAGACTATACTACTCTATGTCTTTTTATTTGGTTTTTTTCCAGATCAATTGACTGCAGTGTGGGTAGTATTTCATCATTTTGTGTGCTCTCACCTATTTGTTATTTGTTTTTATTCACTATTTTGTGGTTTGTGTGGCCCACATAGGTGATAGTAGCACCTATCACTTTAGGTCTTTTATTCACTTTTATTATTATTGTCTTTGGACGTTAAAATTTGTTTAAAATTCTTTGCCCCCTAAAAATAAATTGAGGATTGTCTCCAATGAATTCATGCATATCGTGGTCTTGTTTTAAAATTGTCCAGTTTTTATTTACAATTCTTTTTAGTGTTCCAATATTGCTACAATAATTAAAAATAAGCGGGATTTGTTTCTCCTGTGTGTTCTGGTCTCTTTTTTTTATTTTTATAACTCAACAATTGTGACCTATCTAAATCTTTAATGTTATCAATATCCTTCTGTAAATTATCTTCACAATATCCCTTCTGTAGAAACTGTTTTTTTAAAAAATGACGACTGTGCTATAAAATCAGTTTGGTCCAAGCAATTAATTTTCATTCGTAAAAATTGACCCTTTGGAATATTTTGAAGCCATGGGTCATAATGGCAGCTGCTAGTTTCAATAAAACTGTTGACATCTACTTGTTTAAAAAAAGATTGAATCTTAAAATTTTGTTCTGAAATATAAATATTGAGATCTAAAAAATCAACAGATTTAGCACTCACAGTTTTGGTTAATTTTATGTCCCAATTGTTAAAATTGATGTAATCAAAAAATTAATTAAAATCTGCTTCGGACCCTTTACAAATAATAAAAATGTCATCTATGTATCGCCTATATAGGACCAGGTTTGCTCCCCAGCCATGCCCCTGGTATATGTAAGAATCTTCCCAATATGACATAAATAAATTGGCATAGCTGGGGGCAAACCTGGTCCCCATGGTAGTACCACGTGTTTGAAGATAAAAGTCGTCATCAAACCAAAAATAATTATTGGTTAAAATCATCTGTATTCCTTTAATGATAAAATCAATTTGTGTGTCCAAAAATTCTCCAGATTGTTTCAAGAAAAAAGTAACTGCCTCTATTCCTTTTGAATGTTCGATTATTGTATAGAGGCTGGTAACATCACCGGTAATCAATAAAAAGCCTTCTTCCCATTTTTGATTTTCTAAAATCTTCTGAGCCCGCCCCTCCTAAAAAATTACGCACGTGACGTCAACCGGAAATTACGAAACGAACATGACGACTACAACTCACATGGAACTAAAAACGGCAGACGTGCACGGCCATGTTAGTTGGGGCTGGACTCATACATAGAGGAGAATGAAAGACAGCAGACATATTGGAAGAGGCGGAAGTACCCAAAAACGGCTGGAAACACTCCATATATGGAAAAGGAGGAAGTTAATTGATCCACAGCTGAATCTATGTTTTAATTGATTGTAAAGTGTTTTGTGCCATATATAAGAAAGTTGTTGTATTCCCAAACACATATGCACCTGAGGAAGACCTTTTGTATGAGGTCGAAACGCGTTGTGCTGTTTATTAGTTTTCAATGTATAAATAAAAGTATTTACTATATATCCATCCTGGTACCTGGTTCCTGATCTACTAAACAGAGGATTGTCTACACCTTCTGTGGGACCTAATACCTGCAAATTCACATCTGATTGATGCATCCTACCTTCATAGTTTAGAGCAAACTCATAAATGCTCTAAATATTGTGAGTTTTCCAAATTATTTAATTCTCAGTATTTTGTATTTGAATTCACTACGCTATGTTGGCTTTTTATATTTACAGATCTTAGAGATTATTAATATAATCCAAGAGTTTCATCTACAAAAGTGCGCAATCACATTTTTTCCATTTTGTATTTCTGTATGTAAGTGTAAAAGAGTGACTATACACTTAGGTGATATTGCTGCATGCTACACTATCTTTAATAAGATATCGTTATTTAATAGCGCCACCCTTTTTCTTCCTTGCTGTGTTTGTTTGTTATTATCTGTTCATACCCTTTGTAATGTCCTTTGTTTTGCTTGTCTATTTTCTTTTAAATGAGGCTGTCATACACAGAAGTTAATTTCAGTGTACATATTCCTACAATTTTGTTTTGTGAATATCTCCCATAACTCCCTTTCTTTTTTCTGTATCATACCTCTCAATGCCTCAATAACAAAAAAAAAATATTTCGGAGTTATCCAAAATTCTGATATCCTAAGCATCAACTCTTTATTGTTTTTGTATTATTAGTTATATTCCTGCATCATGAAGTACGTGTTTCAGTTCCTGTCATACAAATATCCTACTAAAGATTAAATTCATTTTAAAGTATTCATTATTATTTCATCAAAACATGGTCTAAGAATATAAAGAAGAAATAATTTGTGAACGTATGTGGAAGTTCTAAAAGAGAGATTTCCCTGATGAGTTATTTCCACGTTCATGGTAGATTTATCTACATTCGCACAAACATGTTCTATTGGTTATCTATGAATAGAGAGCTTTATCAAAAAGTATGTAGGGAGGCCAGGAGCAGTGTGACCAGAGCTGCATAAACAAAGTGATGTAACTCCTAAATGGCAGAGAATTGAGCAGTGAGCCTGCAGGGCATGATATTTACACACAACTACTTTATTAAGACAAAATTGTTTTCACGCTTAGAGTGTCCCTTTAATACTTTAGATTATATACATAATCTAGTTTAGTAATATGCATACATGAATGTGTTCCACACTTCGAAGAAAAACAGTAAAGTGTGTATTGGTGACTGTAGCCTATCAGAAGGCAATGTGACTTCAGTCATGACTACTTACTGTAGGAGGGTGCACTCCTGGCATTACCATTGCTACCACAGTGGGCTTGGAGTGTTCCTTTTAATGTTTTAAAATTTCAAGTAAAAAAGTGATGCAAGTTCAGTTTCATCCTTTAATTTTATTTGTCTTTTTTCTTTGTGTTTCCATCTTTCTGCGTATATCCATATATCTAATCTGTCTTTAACTCCTTAATGACCACTTGCTGGTCAATGTTGTCATTACCAGCCCTGGGATGGCATAGCCAATCATGCATACAGGATACCAGCCAGTACCAGGGAGCCCCAGACTGACAGGCGAGTTGCATGCAGCTGTACAAAGCCCTTTAACTCCCCTTCATCTAATTACGTTTAGCCATGGTGATTAGCTCTGAATCCTCTAGCATTCTGATCTTGGTTCAAACAAAAGGAGATTTGCACTGCTAGGTTGTAAGGGAGATCTCACTCTAATGCTGCAATCTCACAGTGCAGACTGCTAGCAGAGCACTGTGTAAACTTGGAAATCCCTCTGCTGTTGTCACTACTGACATCAGCAGAGAGAATTCCTCTGAGATAGTGTTAGGGTCAGGGTCAGCTCCACCATTAGGATGTTTCCTGGTGGGCTACCTGCCCCTGTCTGGGGCTGCAGTGCTGGACGAGCAGCTCTTGAGCTGCCCTCTGCGCCAGGCCGATGCTCAAAGTGCCCATGGTGGGGCAGACAAGAGGAGCTCTGTCACAGGGGGCCCAGGAGATGGCCATCTGGCCACTTCAGGGCTCCCCCAAAGCTGTATCAGATAAGGCTTACCTTGATGGCAGGTGCCTGCGCTGCCAAAAAATGCCAGTGACCTGTCCTGAGGAGAGGGGTAAGGTGAAGCCAGGTGGCGAGAGAGGCTGTTCTTGCAGCCTCTCACTCTTCCCTCACGCATGCCGTCTGTGATGCCGGGAGCCGGAATATGATGTAATTTCGGCCCCGGCATACTAAACAGCAGACGGGAGAAGCTGCCCTAAACTGGACCCCAGTGAGGTGAGTGTTTGACAGTCAGTGTGTGTGTCTGCCTGTGTGTGTGTGTTTCTGTCAGTGAGTGAGTGTATTTCTGTCTGTAAGTGTGTATTTGTTTGTCTGTCAGTGAGTGAGTATATGGCTATCAGTAAGTGTTTGTGTGTGTTTCTGTCAGTGAGTGAGTGCATGTCTGTCAGTAAGTGTTTTTTTGTGTGTGTGTGCCTGTCAGTGAGTGAGTGTATGTATGTTAGTGAGTTTCTGTGTGTGTCAGTGAGTGAGTGTGTCTGTGTGTCTGTCTGTGATTGAGTGTGTCTGCCAGTGTGCGGCTGTCAGTGAGTGAGTGACATGAGGGGATGGCAAAATGGATCTTGCCTAGGGCGGCAGAAATCCTTGCACCTTTGCAGGTGTTATGGCTTACTTAGCTGATTAGAGTGCGACACTGTGAGCCTAGAATATTGCACCTTTTCCCAATATTCTAATTTACTGAGCTTGTGGATTTGGGGTTTTCATGAGCTGTAAACCATAATCATCGCACTTATGACAAATCACAGCTTGAACTATCTTGCTTTGCATGTAATGCGTCTATCTCATATATTAGTTTCCCCTTTTACGTTGCATTACTGAAATAAATGAACTTTTGCAGGATATTCTAATTTTTCGAGTAACACCTGTATATTGTTGTGTTGTGGTTTTGGATTATGTGAGTTATAATCTCAGCATGTCAAATTTTGCAAATGTTTATCTTTAAATCGGTACTTCATTGCTTGCCATACTTGTTCTATATCTTCCAAAAATAAACTGAACTCTTAGAGATATTGAGATTTGTAGGACAAATTAATGGATTAATTTTAAGTTATTTTCCTTTAGTTTCACTCGTTTTGTTGAAATGAATAAATACAAAACTGAGATTTTTGCCCCCATGTGTTATCTTTCATTAATGGGACACTATAGGCACCCAGACCACTTCCGCTCATTGAAGTTGTCTGGCTGCAGTGTCCCTGTTCCCTTAACCCTGGAAAGGTAATTATTGCATTTTTTTTTATAATCTGCAATAATTACCCTTATGGGTTAACTCCACCTCTAGTGACTGTCTACCAGGAATAGGGAAACATTGAATTCCACTATGGGGAAATCCTAATGCGAGAGTGGTTGTAGAATGAATACATGGCAAAAGTGACAAAAAGGCATAGGTCACGAATGTCTCCAAAGAGCATTGGTCCTTAACCCCTTAAGGACACATCTTCGGGAATAAAAGGGAATCATGACGGAATATTTTCGTCATGTGTCCTTAGGGGTTAATGGTTTATCTCTATA